>MU279772.1:162019-269965 GCA_022385655.1 Xylaria intraflava
CGCGCCCCCCCGCCCCTGCCCCCCCCCCCCCCCCCCGCCCCGCCCGCCCCGCGCCCCCCCCCCCCCCCCCGCCCCCCCCCCCCCCCCCCCGCCGCCCCCCCCCCCCCCCCCCCCGTGCAATCTTTACCGTGGCCAACAGGTCCGATCTAGCCGTCTCCACCACCGGCGCCGAGCAGCCTCCCGCCTGTATCGGCAGACGGGGTAGGGATTCCTGATGCCGCGGTCCATGGGATTCTCGAGCCTTGTGGAATACCGGGTGAGCTGCGTCTAGTGAAGAGGTTATAATAAGGGCAGGAAGTCGACTAGCGCAACACTGGCGATGGATGAGAAGGCTGATACAGAAGTTGTTTTGGAGCGTATTGATATTTCTTGGGATTGCGTAGAGTTTTGTGCCATAGCATGAGCGTTAGGATCTTCTGAGGTGAACTTGTATATACAAACCTAGCCAGGGCTCCTGCGAGAAGACTTCGTACATTGAGTTTCTAGGTAGGTGTTCCTGTATCATCTCATGTTCTGGACACGGGTCTCCTCAAGCCATTCGTTGCCCAGCCTCTCACAAGGCGATCCCATCAGCCTTCTGTGATGTGGCACTTCACACAACGGCTCATACGTGCATTGACATTGTGTATAGCTGAAGGGGGGGTGGCTGATGTCATGCGCTGACAGCGAGCGCCATTTGCGCGGTTAGTCGACGGGGGGGAAATTCCTATCGGCCCCTCTTACAACTACTTGTCCGGATTTTTCGGGTACGTCGGGACACGCGGAGTTACTAGGCAGGGTACGGGTAGAGACGTCCTGTGATGCGAGGTATCTGCAGACTGGGCAATGGAGGTATCGGTTCCTGCTCCACGAACTTGCATGGCTCTGCATGCGTCGCTAACGGGGCGGCGGAGCGGATGGGTTGTCGTGTAGAGAGTCCAGGGGGAGGGAAAAAAAGGCGTCCGCTGATGGATAGCTTGGAAGCTTACCTCGCTCGGGCGTTGCGAAAGCCTCGGTCCCCATCTGAGGGGCAACATGGCACCGGGCATTTAGGCATCAGGGAGGGCCGAAACGGCAAATCGGGATGAAGATACCCCTTCCAGGAAACAAGCCGAGGACCCGTGCAGAAGCCGGCGTCTCCAATTCGCCCGGACGAAGTGTTTATTTCCAAGTGCAGACACCATCTTCTTGTCTATCGAATGCCCGGGTCCCTACCAGCGAGATCAGCATGAGAAGGCCGACGAATGCCCGGGTTGAGGAAGCCGGTAGGCGGTTGCACGTCGACGAGTGAGACCTCGCGCATGATTCTATGGCGGGCGCACTGTTGCTGCTAATCTTGGAAAGCCTCTGGCCATTTGCTTCAGCGAAGGTGGGATGGGGCCGCATGTCCGGCCATCCTAGAGGTTCGAGGCGTCTGTGCATTAGCTACAGACTGAGAGAGTCGCAGTCCGCATGCATTTGCTCCCTGCAGCTCTTCAATATCCCGGCCCTATGGCTCGGTCGATCTTAGCGGACAACGTCACTTCTGAAGGGTTGGAGTGGAGATGTGCTGGCAGATCAAGGCAGATGACCTCAGCTTGTCTCGCGGAGGGGGGGTAAACGCGGCTTTTCGCCGGGGTTGAAGGGCCTTCGAGAAGGATCGAAGAAGCGAATCGATCCAACTTCTTCCCGAGACATATGAGCGCTGTCATACCCAAAGCATGGCAATCAACTCGTGGCGAAGTGCTTGGTATCTGCCGTCCCGAGCTGCCATTCACTGGACTTCTGAACGCTCTCGGCATAATCTATCCCCGTGGAGTTGGACTATATGCTGACGCAGCTGCTACGGTTACCTCGAAGGAGCGAACACTCGGACTACGGAGAATAAAGCGTTGTAACCGCCTGGCTGTAATTAACCAACAGGTTCCGCCGTGGGACCGAGTATATAATAACTTATAAATGTTAATATGAGGCAATTCTCTCTCCCCATACGGAGTCGATGAGCGCTTAGTTGGTTTAAGGAGGGAAGCCAACTTATGAAACTCTACGCTCCGCTCCAGGGAATTGCGTAAGCGCCTCGCTCCTCTCCTGAAGCAGGTAGGTGGTAAGTGTTCAGAGGGGGCATTAGCAATACCTTCTGGAAATAAATGATTGTAATATAGTAACTCTCAAAGGGAGCTGACGGAATTTGCAATTCTTGGCCTAAGCATGATAAGGCGTTGCACAGAAAAGGGGTAGGGTGGGATCGAGACCTACGGCGTCCTTCGGAAAGCCAGTGATCGTGTGATTGCTCGGACGCAAGTAAGGCCGCGTGGGTATAGCCAGGAATATGCCATTTAGGGAGCTGAAAAGTAGACCGCTTAGCTGTGTCGCCGGAAACGGCGCGAGGCGGGAGATTCAGGCAGGAAAGCAAGGCAGACTAGGTAGACCTGCCCGGCCCATTCTCGGGTCATATCAGGTGATTGGGAGAGCGGCGCGATCGTAGATAAAAGGGGATTACTACAACTACGGTGGGCGGAGTAGGCCATGCACCATGCCCCTGAGTCGCGGTGGAATAGCATGACTCTGGCAACGTGGTTTATCCAGAACCGCGGAACCAGGAAAAGCAGACGACTGACTTGGCTGGCCATGCAGATTGATGACGGTGAACGGGTTCCTGCGGGACTATGTCTACCAAGATAGGTATGTCTAGAGTGGGTGCTCACGACTTACTGAGCCTCATCAAAGGTATATATGTACGTCGTTCGGGGAGTGTCATGATAATCATTATGTTGGGACTCGCCATGGATTTGGGAGATATGCGTACGGCATAACGCTTTGGTGAGCAGACTGCCCATCCCTTTGCGACAATATCAGTCCATCTATCCTACCTATAAAAGCGGCATTTCGCAAAAGCCCATCAAAATCCCCGAGGCGACGGTGATAGAGCAAGCTATCACTGGCCTGCCCGTAGAAACAGCTGCGGTGGCCTCGGGCCAGGAGACTATAAGATGTCTAGTGTGTGGCTCCACGAGAAATGCTACCCGGTACTAGTAGCACAGATGGGATACCGTGCGGGGAGGGTAAGACAACCAGAGCTCTCGAGGTTGGCTTGCCGCGTATAATAATGACGGGACGCCCCCCCTCCTTTTTCCCACCGACGATTCCAGTACTGGGTTAGGTCCGATTAGAAATGCACGGAGTTGGAGAATGCGGTCCAGTGGCTTCCTAAAACGGGTCAAGTACCGGGAATCCCTGCGGCAGATTTCTTACGGATATCGTTAGATTTTACTCTGGGCCGGAGGTCAGGCGAACAAGAAGACACAAGCAGGTAGGCATACGTATACCTAAGGTATCCAGCATAGGGCCCGGCTGGCCGTTCTCATGTCGAGGGCAGCAAGAGCAGGAATTAGGGCTGAAGGGGATCATCAGGCGTGCGCCCTCGTGGCATGAGGCAAAGGCGAAATGCAATGTAGGTCGAGGGATGCAGGTGTAGCGATAATCGACGCATGGAGCGAATACAGCGAAGCGTGGCACTCTTTGCTTGGCCCTCTCTTATCGTGACAAAAAAAGGAGATGTGAGCCAGGCGACGAGTACCGCCTGGGTCGCAGAGTTTTGGTAGGTATCGTGATGATCATCCGGCCACCGACAATGTTACCGATGTCGGACAGACCCGAGACAAACAGAGACTTGTTGGCTGCCAACTTGAAAAAGAAAAAGACAGGACAAAAGGAATTCTGAGAGGTATGTACGAAGTACGGACTGTGGGCAGAACAGATTCCCTCGTAAGAAGCCATGGCCGCAATGATCCGACGATCCCACAGTTCCGTGTTCTGCAAAGCAATATTGATTGATTTGTTTACCGACTTCTTACATGCTGCCGTGGTGTGGTGGGTAGCAGTCTTCCCAAGCTAGACTTCTAGATAAATACCTAGTCTAGTATAATGTAGGGACCGCAATGATGAAGCTACCCCTGCTCACAGTTGGCACAGTTATTCCGTACATGGTACGGACTACGGAATACCGTACACCAACATCATATCCATTACGGCATCGGGGGGAATGTTTTACTACTACGTATGCTATGTGATCCGTACTGGTCGCCACATTGCCTATACTCCTACCTATGTATTCCGTGGAAGCAGGTACACTACATAGTAAGATTGCGTCGATTTTATATGGAGAGGGGGTGAAGATCAGCATCGTCGGCATCGCCAAAAGATCGTCCGGGTAGTGTAGATAGCACACAGAGATGTCGTGCACAACGCCTCGGGTAACGTAGAGCGTCTTACAACTTTTGTTTAGCCCCAGCCGCGGCCCTCATTTTCAGGAATACTCGATATGGATAGGGGGAAGATCGCGACTTTCTTGACGCAGGAGCTAGCGCAGCTTATATACTGCGTGAGATGCCAACACTACTGACGTTCGATCCGAGTCTAGGAAGCCCGGGTCTTATTACTGTACGGATTTGAATCCATCGTAGGTGTCTAGTGGACATGACCGTATCCCTCAGTACGTAAAGGAAATGCCACAACTTACGGACTGCATCTACAACGGCATTGTTTGTTCATTAGTGTTCCATGCTACTGTGTAGGTCTAGGTATTGCGGACGGTACAAAACAGATCCCGACCACATAGTGTCATGTATGAAGGGCACACTACCTATTCATAATGTGCGATGCAATAAGGCTCATGTCACAAGCCCTCTCTCTTGGTGAACGATTACCTGTCGTCGTATTGGAAGTTATACAGTAACGCATTCCCAAGCACTTTTATACTGAGTATTCCGTCGTCTGTATTCCGTAGTTATCTTAGTAGTTACTAGAGGCAGATACCTCAAGTAAAGATACAACCGATTGTACGGTATACAATTGCAAGGATTAGCAACCTCCCTACCTATTATAGGCGCAGGGCAGAGCGTGTCGTGCACGTGGAATCAAGAGGCGGCGCGTTTCCTATAGGAAAAAAGGGCCTATTTATAATCCTTCGGCGGGCTTCGGCACCGCTTGGATAGATAAATGAAAGTGTGTACGTAGAAGATTTCCGGACGAGAGCAACCGCTCATGTGCGCGCAAACAAAAACATGAGTCCATTATGTAATTGTAGTGGCGGTCAGAAGGGAATCCTAGAGATAATGATCGTAGGTACCTATACATCCTGTTAGGAACCAGTCGTGGGCTTGGGCGGGCTGCTGAGTATACAAGTGTACTGTGCTAGCCTCGGAATCTGTAGAAACCCGACGACTATGAATCTTTTTGCCTTTCGATCGACAAGCGTCTCACCTCATTTATCGTTTCGCTTGGAAGTGGTAGATGGCAGACAAGCCGGCAGTCTGAATGTTGCAACTGGTACCCATCCCTCCCACAACGATAAATTGGCGGTAATTGCTGCTAGAGAGTTAGCTAGTGCGGTGCAGTGTGAAGGCAGTGTTGCTTCTAAGCCCGACACAGCCTCTCCGTCCTTCGTGGTTCTTTGTGGTATTCTCTTCCGGAGGTCAGATCGGCCAGTGGCCGCGCCGGAGATGTGTGCGCTCAGGAAGCCACAGCGCGAGTGACGTAAGAAGTGTACGGTCTGTATACTGCCGACTATACGGACGTATTCAGTAGATAGTAATTACCCAAAGTCGTAGAACAGGCGCGTGCGCAGTAAATTACCACCTTACAAATGAATTCCGTATGAACTGCATATGTACGAAGGACGAAGGGATCCGTACCTACATTTGTAATTGAGCGTTGCTGGGTGTGTAGGGCATCTGCTGTTTACTCAGTGTCTCCAGTCTGTAACTGCCGGTTGGGAGCGGCCTAAAGACCGATCGATAGGGGAAACAAATCACGCGGGTCCAGGTGGAAGCAGCCGGCAGGGCCTGCCACGTCTAAAAGGCGGGACTCCGGGACTCCACATCCGATGTACCCGGAAGCATCCCTCTCGTGCGGTACTTTTTCGAAGTGCATTCTATATTGATTGGCTGCTAAGAAAGGACTTGGCTATAGAACAGTGGTTTGAATGCAATATATGTGTGATTGACTGCAATTGCCTACCAGTGCTTCCTACGTAGGGCTGCCGAAGGTGGTGATCGAACACCGCTTCGAAAAGGTACTGTGCTCCGTAGCCAGTGTAAAACCGAAGACTGAGCATGTTTCCGGGCAAAGTTACATCGGGCGTGGAGGCCCCTCGATCCACCTCTCAGGGTGGCAGACTGTGCCGGCTGGCTTCACCTGGATCCTGCGCACTCAGCAGTGCTCCTATCCGTAACATAACGTTCGTTTTAGGGGTCCTGGACCTTTACGGTTCACTGAGGTACGGCCCTATCCACCAACCTTCCCAATCCCAATTTGGGACATGCCGCTCCGGTTGTACATGTACGTTGCTGGCCAAAATTGCAAAACGCTGGCGCATAACTAGCAGGTACCTTATCTTGTACCTCACAAGTTGAACCACATCAATAGCGCTAATTACCCGTCCTGATTTTAGATTAAAGGCAGCTCTGTGTACGCCAGGGTAATGCCATAGTTACCTACGGACTACTGAGTAAGAAGTGTAGTAATAGGCATGTAGGGTAGGTATTCAACCCGATTTCAATATCTTGGATCGCGTAGGTGGTATTCTGTCGTAACAGCATTGCCGAAATGATGGCACAACGTTAAAAACGGTAGAATTAAATAGTGTGGCCTGCGCGAGCATTTATCGTAGGTAATGTTGTTCGCAGACTGGCTGAAAAAAGGAACTTCCCCTTGTATGATGGAAGCTGCCTGCACAGTATTTACACCTTCCCCGATTAAAGTATTTGCCTAACTGAGGTAGGTACTTGTTTCTCAGGGTTCATTCACAGCACGCACAACGCGTTAATCGTGTTGTTCGGCCGCCGTACCTCTCGAGTAGACCCCCCAAAACGGCGCCGCGTCCTTGTGATAGGTAGTCGAAGCGGCCGAGCAGCTTCGCAGGCTAACAGATGGGGTAAACACGTCATAGGAGAACTCGAGGAGGAGTGCGGAAGACGGATTTGAATTAAATGGGAAGTGTAGACCGCTATAAGTCCACTGTAATGACCATTTATAGCGGACTTATAGTCCTCCGTATAACTTCCCCCTTCAATTGTTTCGGTGCCTGCTCCTGCGAAATATATAGCTGCTGGAACTACATTACGTACTTCGTACCTGAACTAAGAAACAGGTAGGCAGGTACAGAGCCCAGGTCGGTAATGCGTACAGTATACTGGAAGTGTAGCACTGTAGCCCATCTGGCTCTAGGTACCATGTACCAAGACCCGTCCCCTTCGGATCTGACCTGAGGAGTTAGCCCGGTTGGAAAACCCCCTCATTTTATGTCTCTCCATGTTTTGCGCACCGGTACCGGTACATCGCAGCCATCGCAGCCAGAGCAGCTGTGGAAGGCTCGAAGTACTGCGGTACGCAATGGACCAGGAACCCCGTTGTCTGTACAAACCCCGTTCTCCATCAAGCGCGGCTGTCGTCCCCGATAATTTCTCTTAAGTCCCTACCGGTATTACTACTGCGACGTCTCCTGTACCTACAAAAAAGTTATAATTGTACATACGGTAGGATTTTCCCCATTTCCCGTGTCGCCTCCCCTTTTTTCTCTTTCTCTCACTCTCTCCTCTCGCCCGCACCCACACCCCGGGCTTCTCTGCTAAGAAGCACGAATCTGCATGCGCGTTGTGCGTGGTGCTGTCCTTTCTTTTTTCCATTCATTTTTCCCTCTGCCAAGTTCCAACTTTCCCGAGCAGATCTAGCAGCCTGTCTCAAATCTTGAATCTGGACTAAAGGACCTCTGGTAAGTGATTTTCGAGAACCAAACATTCCTCCCATCTGCCCAGCACGTTTGCAAGCGTTCCCCCTATTT
Organism: Xylaria intraflava; assembly: GCA_022385655.1. Classification (NCBI taxonomy): domain Eukaryota; kingdom Fungi; phylum Ascomycota; class Sordariomycetes; order Xylariales; family Xylariaceae; genus Xylaria; species Xylaria intraflava. The sequence continues at coordinate 169,818 of MU279772.1, forward strand.
TGTCGCCGCTGTCTTTCTCGAGCCGGCGCGATTCTGAGCAACGGGCCAAATCCCAAAGGGTGGGAGCCACCACCGGGCCAGCACCAAACACTGCTCCTCAAGCGGAGTTACGTCTATGTCAACAATCAATGTCTTGCGGGCCATATGAATATACAGCGAACTTGGGTTGCTTGAGGCACTAGAACCGGATGGTCCATATCATAGCCAGCAAACATCGACGCGGCACGGCACCGGCACCAGCACGCGATCCGCCGCAAACGCTCCCTGCGCGAATATCCCGATGCCTGCGCAGAAAATCCATTACATGTTGCAAACTGCAAAATAATTGCCTTGTTCATTGCCCATGACAACGCGAACCGCCCGGCTGACATAGATCATCTAGTGCATTTCTGTGCTACATCTCGGAATTGCCACGTTTCTTCCGTCACAGCCAGCCTCATCGCTTTTTCGCCCTCTATCCGACTTCAACAACCACCAAGATGGCGCAGTATTATGGAGAATCACAATGGCCTGGGGCAGGTCAGGCCGTCCCGCCACAAAATACATGGGATCACCAGACACCGCCACAACGATCTTCAGGTATATCTCAACCATCATCGTTGCCCGTGGAGGCAGGTTCATATCGACTAACGAGATATAGGTGCCAACTCCGTCGTTCCTCGTGAAGAGTCGGCGGCATTCTCCCACCAAATAGAGGGTATGTCTGAGCACTCATGCCACTTGGACGTTTCTTGCGTCTTTTTAAGCTGCGTTGCATTGTGGAGCTGTCCGTCACGCGGAGCAAAACCTTATCATACAATCACATCCGTCCAGCTGCAATGCAAGCCGCCCGAATCTGACCGGGATTTGCTGTATGGATTATGACGAACTATGAAGCTGACGGGTATATTTTCAGAGGTCGAACGAGCGTTAGACAATCTCTACAAGAGTGGGAAGATGTTCGTTGCATCAGGCCGCCGTGAGTCACCTTTATGTGGACGGTCATTAAACGACCTATCCGACGTCCAATTGCGTTCTTGGTATCTATTCAGGACGAACATGGCTAATCCTAGCGTAGATGGCCGTGTTGCGTCCGGACATCACGGCCCCCGCCACTCCGTCGAGTTCGTCGAGTCCCGGGCTGGCGGTCACCCTGGTCCTAACTTGCAGAATTTCTATGCCGCTCAACGCCATCAATCTTCAAGAGGATCCAACGAGGCGGAGCAAATGATGCAGGCCAAGCGGAGGATGGCGGCTCAGCGGGAGCGAGAGCTTCGCAACTATCATCAGGAGCAGCAATACAACCGAAGTAGGCCTCCCAGCTCTGTATAGCACAAAATTGCATCCAAATTCAAAACCAAATTCTTCCCACAGAGCCCAGGTGTTACTTCGCTCACGGCATCATATACGCCTTGTTTCATCCTGAGTTCGTGCAATGCCTGTTGCTGACTTGCCGTCATGTCCTTATCATACCGTTTATCCTACCGTGTTTTCCATGGTCGCTGGCTAACATCACATCGGTCTAGATGCTGTCGTTGATATGGCTTACAATGGCAAACCTGATCGCGCTCTTAGCCCCGGTAGCTTGTCAGAAGACGAACGTCGTGAACTCATTCAGCGCCAACGTAGCGCCCTATATGGCGACGGCCACTACGATGATGCGGGTACAAGCCGACAAAGTGTCACCGGTTTATCTACCACTTCGTCTCAGCGGGGGCCGTCTCCGCTTGCTTTCGATTATGGACGTCCGGCTCCTGTTGCCGAAGGTGCGTCGCAACCAAGCGACCCCCAGGTTCTATCCCGCGCCAACAGTAATACCAGTCCCCAATCCAACGCACCCACCAATGTAGGGGCTATCCGGACTAGCAATTCCTCACCTACCGGTGGGTCCCCCCCTCGTGGTAATGTGTCCTCCCGACCGGGTCAATCAGGAAGCCTGGTCGCGCCGATAGGGACTCGTCCATCCATTAGTTCGCAGGGATCCAACACGGGCCTGACCAAATTATCGACCACTCCTCTACCTTCGCCCTTGAGCCATGGCATCTCGGCTCCGGGAAACGGCGATGAGGACAACCAGGTGCCGTCAGCATCTGGAGCTCCCGGAAACCCTGCCAGTGCTGCAGTGGACGGTTACAATGGTTGGGGCGGACGCTCTGGAGTTTGGAACAACAAATCCAGTCTCAGCGTCCAAGCAAGTGTCTGGGGTTAGGAACCAGACCAACATTGAGGCATTTGATGAGCGGGGCGATCAGCAATGAGCAGGGATTTTTTGGAAGAAAAATTACAGAACGGTGTTCAGGTGGAATCGTTTTTAAGGGACAAAGGGCTAAGATATCCCACATCAGCATGGTGTTCAGGCCTTCGATGATACATCATGAAAACGCACAGGGCTTTTTTCTCTTTCTGCGACAACAATGAGGGTGGAATATGTTTTTATGGAGTTTTACGTTTCCTACTCCTGTTTCATTTCGGATCCGAAGCCAACGAAACCCGGCCGACGTCAACCATTCAACGAAACTGATTTCTCGTCGAGAAGAAATATAGTCATACCGGCCGTATTTTTTTTTGAAGACGAGAATGGGCCGAGGAAATGGATTCACTTGCGAACATAACGGAGGAAAACTGATAATATCCGGGCGGTCAAGGTCAAGGCAAGGGGCACTGTGACGATCTGCTTTCTGTTGTTTGGGTACTACCAACACTACCAACATTGGGTGGCAGGCGGGGGGGATTTCAACCGGAGTTATCGTGCATACCTCATCTCATCCGGCACCTTGTTTACTACAGAGGCGGGGGGGTTCAAAGTGGAGTTGTGTTGATTCGAGTTATAATTCATTGACGAATACCTGATTGATGGTTGGTAATTTGCAAGACTAGGGGAACTAAGGGAGACGGATCTCGGAGAGACTGTGGAAAAGAGAAAAAAGCAAAGGAAAGGGAAGGTTTTTGGTTGTGGCTCCGGTTTTTTTTTTTCCTCGACTGTTATGGATTCCGTGTAAAAGAGAATTAGGGAAGGTGTTTGTTTTTCCTCGTTTTTATTCCCCCTTTTTAAAGTCCGGGAGGGGCGTGATGGGACGGTTTAACGTGCTGGCAAATGGCGGGAGTTTTCCTTTTTTTTGTTTCCCCCCCTTTTCCCCTGTCCTTTCTCCTTCCCGTAACACCTCTGCTCGCCCGTTCTCTTTCGTTTCCTCATCTACGGGGAGTTGGGCAAAAGAGTCCGTCTTTTCTATTCTTCTCATCTCTGGGTCGCTGTGCTGCAAGTCTGAAATACCTTTTTTTCTCCTTTTATTCGCCCCCGGAATGTCTCTTTGTTTGGGTCGAGGTTTAAGGCTGAGGTGGAGGTCTGGGGGGGTTTGGGGGGGCTAATGTTGAGAGGGTTTAGGCTGGGCTTTGCATGGCAAAACGAGGGGGTATAAAGATACAGAAACCACAATTTCACGAGATTATTCCCTAGGGCTGAAATGGGTGAGATTGTTTACGGTGCCTTTTGCTGTGCTTTGTGGTTGATTCGTTGTAATTCCTAGTTTTTGTTCATGAGATTGCTGTGTATTATTGTTGTGTGACTTGTTGCATAGTTTGTTCTTCTGGTTTGTTGGGCGGCGTGTGCTGCCTCGATGATACGTTCTTGTTGAGGTATGTGAGTGTCCTCTTGTCGGTATGGCTATCTGCCCGGACGGCCGGGGAAAAGAGAGTTCGGCCTCGCGATGTGGTTTTCTGCAGGTACGGCGCGGAGGTGCATATGCATGTTGGTAAAGATCGGGAGGGAGTCTCCTTTTCTGCAAAGGCGGGTGTTGCATGACCCGGCTCGGGAGGCTTCCCGGACAAAGACTTCACTACATGCCTACCGGGTTAACTCGTGCGGCTTTTTTTTTCTGAATTGCGTTTTGTTATGTACGTCGTCGGTTTTTGTTGGTTTTGTTGGCTGGGCTACGCGCGGGTTTTTGAAGGTTTATTTAGGGACCCTTCATTTAGGTCGGGTTTGGCGGGATATTTTGGACGAGGGAGGCCTGCTCTTGGGGCTTTTACTATGGTGCTCTACTTGTTCTGGGTATGCTTTTGTTGGTTTGTTCTTTGTTATGTTATGTACCTAAAATTGCTACATTTTTGAGTGGGTGGTGGTTCTTTTCTCCTCTCTCTCTCTCTATCTCTTTTGCGGCCTCTCGGACCGTCTAGGAATGAATGGCTATGACATAACTACTAACATATCCTTCCCGTAGGCAACATGCAGAGCAGGGTGCAAAGTGAGAGGCTTGTTAGGTTCTCCGGTATAACCTCAGCAGCATCTCTCTGTTGATGTTATGGGTACCTAGCGTAGCGGCGGCGAAGCGGCGGCGAGTATAACGAACCTTATGTTGACGTCACTTGGAACACTGCGGCTAGATTTCGAAGTTAGGCTGACCGTGTGAGTGACTACGCGGCTCGAGCGCTGAGTTACCTCTGCTTACATGTCAACCTGGATTAACAGATTTCTGGCTACGACGGAAGCCGGCACACCGAACGTTCGGTCTGAATGTGTAGTCGACGCCTTGCTGCAGGGGCCGAGACACATTACGCCTTACCTACTATGTTTAGGTATGCTACCAAGCTCATGGCTGTCGTTGTTGTATACGCAATACAACACCTTGCCCTTAAGGTGGTGTGGCGGCGCGCTGGGTGTTACCCGAAGACTGGCCCGGCGATTGTAGCGTCGGTGGAATAGAATGGTGGCTCTGACAACACGAAGTATCGGGGCGAATGACTCCTTTCACACTTCACCTAGGTGTAAAAACAAGGCCAGCAAGCCGCGGAACTCGTTGGCGTTGGGGTCCCCGTTTCTCGTCACCGGTCCGGCATGACTGTGGAGAATGCGGTTGGCAAAGCGGCACTCATGCCCACTGACGCCGGCCCCCATGCCTTGCAACCACATGTAAGGTCATAGTAACGCAAGGAGTCATAGCAGTCGTGTGTGCGCGGCGCCTTTCGTAGCTTGGATGGCAGGGGGCTGGCTGAGGCTTGTTGCCGTTTATCGCCCGTGATGATCGAGGTGCCAGGCCTTCCCGCCTCACCTTCTCCCAAGGCATCTCTGCCCTGAACGGTGTAACGCACATTAGCCCCTCCCGGTCCGTCTCGGCGGTCCGTTGGACCGCATCGGCGGCCTTGATGCCTAGTCGCCCCTTTCTCTTCAAACCCTTGCACCTACGCTGTGGGGTCGGTTGCGCAGAAACCACCCCCGAACCCCCGACCGCCAACCACAAGCTGCGTAGGTTGCGCAGCCCTGTCGACGGTGGCGGCTTCGACGCCCAATCTAGGAGCCGCCTGCTCGTAGTATGTCTGTCCGTTTCTTGTCCCGCGGCTACCGAAATGCAACACTGTGCTATAGCACGGGCCGCCTAGTGTCTTCGTCACCCTATCACCGGGTATGTGAGGCGCGGGTGAGGCTATTTGGGCTGCTGGCTGGGGAATGTGGATATTGATGGACGGGGTGGAAACAGGTACTATGTGACTCATATAGCTAGTTAGGAGGAGAGTGGATCGAAAAGCAACATAAATATGGGAAATCATAATTCAGAGATTGATCCAACTACGCCCGCGGCTGGCGGGTCCTACAAGGGAACCCAATGACGAGGATAACGATCAAGGGTAAAGCTCGTTGCGGGAAAAGAAATCAGAATGGGTCTAGTGTTGATGATAAGGCTGGAGAAAGAGGAGCCCAGAAAGTTGCCCGATACGGAGACTGTCTGAGAGAGGGTTGCTCGTCGTCGGTTTTTTCGACATGCGATAAGTAGGGCACATAGCAAAATCATAGGGAGAGTACTGTAGCATTGTAGAAGGGGTTATCGGAGGGACATGACACGGGGCTGATGCTAAGCCGGGCATAAACGTATACAGATTTGCCTGTCCTATGGAGCGCCGAGCGCTGGGGAAAGGTTGGCGCTGCTCGCTCAATACCTGTTGGACGAACCATTCCATTTGGCACTACTTATACTACCTAACCCCAATAACGATGACTTGATTTGCGGGGTCTGCGGTTGAGTTCCGGGGTTTTCTTTTCTTGGCCAGGCCGTCGGGCGAATACTGCGTAGAGTGCAATGATGTATGTGGCTCTAGATAGAGATTGAACCACTTCCCGTGTCATGGATTGAGATATTGCATGGCGGATAGTCGAGGTTAGAAAATAGATTGCCTATGTCGACGATACGCATGCCTACATCGGGACTTTGGCTGAGGGTGTACCGTTGTCCCTCGGAGCTAACATTCCGTGCAGGTCCTCTTCCGAGAGTCCAATATCGCCTTATTGGTGACTAGCCGATGATATTACCCGCGGACCCGGACGGAGTATTCTGTGGAAAATAGTATTCATTTGCCCTCGAAAGCCTGTGATGGAGTAGTGGTTTAACGTTGCCGTTATTCTCGGTAGATGATGAGGTTGTATTGGTGATTTCTTGCTGTGGATCGAATGGCGAGTCAGACGACGGCCTTGCGGCTTCGGATATTTTGAGAAGACGAATTGGGCAACTGCATGAGTTCTTTGACCCGGACTCCGGCATGACGCAGAGGCACGGACGGGCCTCGATCAGCTACGGAACGGTATTGCTGTTCGGTCTCGTTTTAAATGAGAAACTGTGGCACTGGGCATGGTGTTCTATAGTTCCTTAATGTAGTGTGGGCAGCTGGACGTGTACTGACGATTACTAGACCTGCACTTCACCAGACGTACGTCCACTCAACATCACAGCACCGACATACCGCTCTTCACTGGGCAAGAGAAGAATGCAGTGCCCGAATCTTAGAGACGGGTGGTCTATAATACACGTAAGTCGTTGTCTGGAGTTCAAGTCCATATAGTCACCTACTATGCACCATATAGGTAGATGGAGACTCCCATGCGAGTTTCGTATTCGAGGAAAACTACTGCGTAAGTCTGAGAATATGTATCCATAGACCCCAGTTCACTGCATTGGTGCACAGTAAGTGATCCCATGCCAACCAAGTAATCACATACCTACCGGCGGTACATTAAACTCGACAGTTAAAACCGATATTGAAGACTTATAGTTTGTCGTCACCCGCCCTATACGACGGCGAGGGCGGAGCATGGTCTCTTGGGAGTAGGCATTATGAATAAAATTGGTCTTGTCCTTGGATCATGCTCACTTCAGTACGTAGCAGGCTAGCTGCTGTGATTCCTCTCCACGCGCGAGGTGCGGACGCAGTGTACATACTGCGTACTGCAATAAACTTGACGAATATTACGAGCCCTTGTCTGGCCCGTGTAAGCCTTGTCCAGAGCCAGGTTGAGCCCACTCAATGCATCATGGGGTAAGTCTTACTCCCCTGTAGTGTACTACACGTGTAGTGTATCTAGTGTGTAGACCGGATGACTGGTGCACCGTATGGCGAGGCCGACAGGGACAGGCTGTTGAACGGGCGGCCGTGGCTGACGCGAGGCTAGACCCGTGATAATGGTAGAACAGTAAATAACCGGTGTTGATCCATCATGGCAGACGCAAAAACCCATTCGTGTCAAGAACAGGAACAACAACCACGATATCATCTGGCAGTGTCCACATAAGAAGGATGGGCCACGAATAAACCCAAAGTTGACAGATAGGAGGCCCCATGAAGCTGCTTGCAGTGATGAGCAGAAGGGTTCGGGTTGAGGAAGATTGCACCTAACATGAGGTGCGATGTTGGGCAGTTATATATCTGTCTCCACGGGAGCGGCGTCATCTAGGGATGCCATGCAAGCCGGGTAGGGCTATGTGCCACAATTGCGCTTCCTAAACGATCGAACAGGTAGTTGACGACAACGGCGACCAGCGAGGAAGACATATCGGCTGGCTCCGTATATAGTAATATCGAAACCTTACCAGCATAGAACGCAGGGCGGGTGTGGAAGAGACGAGACGAGTGAAGGCATATGAAGACAGTAGCCAACCGGATCGGTTGTGTATGTAACGCCGTCGATATGTATAACTGAAGGTCTGGACATAATAGCCCGGCACGGAATGAGGGAATGGCCCGATGGATCAATGAATGAGGCTGCTCAAGGCGAATTGGCGAATTGTCCGTCATACACACGATACAGACTGTATGCAGAAGATAAAAAAGAGGCTGGCAATGTCTTACGTTGACTGCCTACATCTTTGTGGCGCCATGTTGGGGTTGGCAATAAGTCATGGCTGCCTCAGATAGGCAGGCAGGCAGGCGATGTTGGTGAGGCGTATTGATTGAGTCTTCCGTAAATGAAAACGATAAAGAGGTTACATAGTGGGATGTAGCAGGTTGGCCTCGGGAGACACAGTGTTGGCGAGGCGCGCAGAAGTCCAAGTCAAGACTGTATTCCGTACCGAGCGTCAACTCCACTCCGCTGGTACAGTGCCGCGGTGCCGAGTACGGCGCGTGCTTATACTGTGCGGATTCACCGTGTTTGGCCTGTGCTGTAAGTGGTGTAGGTGCCCGGCCTGTACTGTGCCGACTGTACTGTGTCGGACGTTATGGCATTGAAGAATCGTAATTGTCTGTCGAGGCTGGCATATGATAACGGCTTAAATTGGATGTTTTGCGGCCAAAGACCAGCCTGAAATTACTGTACATGCACAAGTAACATGAGAATACCAGACCTAACTACGGTAATTACTACAGAGTACATAGCCCATAAGATGCCTACCGCGTTATTACGCATGTTGTACGTAAAAAGGCATTTACGGACGTTGTGTACTAAGGAAATGCGATGCCCTACCTGTCGACATAGGTATAGTGTCTAGTACCGTGTTCGGACTGTACAGACCGTATTTATACAACGTGCCGAGATATACCTGTTAGGCCAAGACTGGGAATTTACGCCTCGGTAGGCTATACTCGGAGCACGCGGTGGAAAGACCTACCTTACCAACATTACCTCCCTACATCTAGGGTACCTACCTAGGCAGTGTAGAGGTGGTAGTCACTGTAGTGGAGATAAGGCACTTACCTAACTGGTATAGGTGGTAGCGTAGGTGGTATAATTAGGTACCTGGCTGGTAGGCAGTGGAGCGCGCAATTAGTGTAGGCAGGTACCTTGGTGTTAGTAAGTGGTACTGCAATGCCTTCACCTGGACCGCGTCTGCACCGCCGGGCTCTTCAGTGGATGCTTGTACCACTTACTGTGCGCGACGTACCGATTGCACCTACCGCTACAGACCGTACACACCACTGGATGGCCACTAAATGGGAAATCGCCAAATGCCATGCCCACGGCGCTAGGGAACCCTTTCAGGGCAGATTCAACCACCAAGAGCACCAATGACCCAACTCGCCTGCGCACAACTGGGCAGAACAATGAACCCCGTCGCCCTCTTTCCCCCCCAGCTTGTCCCCTAACCTAGTAGCCCAGCCAGCCAGCCACTGCGCTAAACCCACACGGAGAACGAATCAGTACCTCTTAACTGACCTCCACCAACTCCATTCAGCCTGCCCTATCCTCCTACCTACCAACTACTCTCTACCCACTACACGACACTACTGCGACTTACCTCTCTCTGCCCATCCAATATCAACCTCGACAACCACGGCTCGTCGCGCTTTCTCAACAACCACCCCTCGGACCACTCGGACTTCTTTTCTGCCCTGATTCCTTGGAAAGCAATTCCAGCGATACCTCCGACCTTGTCTGCGTGCCCCCGGCGTTCTCTTTCCTTGCGATACCCCCTCCCCCCTTTATACCCATTTGCCTGTCCGCAGCTGTGCTTTATTTTCATCAATCGTCTCTACCGTCTAGTTCTTCCGTTGCAACCCCGACCGATCTGACCAGTCGATCCCTCCGTGTGCGCCGGGATGTTCTGATGCTTGCTCAAGACTTCTCTCGCGTCGTGTGTGTTGTCTCTGGTTCGCCTTGTGAACTCTCTGCGCAATTTCGAGCGTCATACCGGCATTACACGTCTTCTCTACGATATTGATAGACTGCTTCTTGACAAAGGTAAACAGGCGCCCGGTGGTCGAATACAAATACATCACCGCCTCCGACTCTTGCCCCGCCATTCCCTCGGCTTCAATTCCTCGAGCCCCGACTTGTCCGCTCTTCCAAACCCAACGGCCCCCTCCCCAAATCACGACTGCAGGGTTCATCTAGCTACCGCATACCGATAGACAGTGTAGCTTTTGTGGCGCTGTCAACCCGTCTAGGTACTGAGTGACGTATCTATCGCACAGAAAATCTCTTACCGACCTGCGACGGACTATCCATAGCTTCGTTTGTGCTTTTCTTCCCGTCACCTGTCAGTTGCGTCACGAGAACATTCGGTTTGTTGCACGCTCAGCTCAACGACCATTCCTTGGTTGTTTGTGTGGGGCCCGATCTTTTAATGGACGGCCAGCCTGTAGCGGCAGACTCTAAACATATCTACCCAACTAAACCCTGGACGCGATCCGTATCAAGTCCTGCTGTGCCTCGACTCAGTACGTTGCAAGCAGCCAATCCGCCGGAAATCGCCCCTCCCCAGTGCGATACGCACCTGGATTTGGTCCCTATCCTATTCCCACAGCAATCATCCCTCTATCAAGCCAAATTACTCCAGTACAACAAGCTTATTGCGCCGGGCCGAGGGGGTGGTTTGCAGACGCCTCCCTTGCCTCCGATCATCTCCTCGCAGCCCGTTCACGCCGGTCCTAGGTCACGGTCATTGTCCAAAGTGTCGAATAAGGACTCCCGCGCTAGGCAGGGCTCCCAGAACTGCCATGGGAATAGGGGCAACCAGAGCACCAACAAAGCCGACCGCGCTCTTATAACGGGCAAAGTCTCTAACTCCAAAATGCCGTCCAAGAAACCGGACGCTCTTAATGGTCTTCCCTCTAAGCCCAAATCATCTGTGTCTTCCTCGCACCTACCTCACTCAAGTTCGGTTCCATCCACGCCTCATCAACACGCTCGGAAGTTTTCCTTTGGATCGCGAGAACAATCGCCCAATGCAAACCGAAGCCATTCCCCCCGCTCGGTACATTCGGAGACGAATAGCGTACTCGTATCGCTGCGGCCTTTGCCACCACGAGGCAGTGGCTGTAAGCATGAGACTGGGCTCAAGTTTTCAAGACGGAGGATACCGTACAATATTGGGACTGATCCCTTAGAAAAGGTAGACTTGAATAGCGTGAAGAGCCGATTATCTGAAGATGATGAACGGAAACTTACAACAGATATGCGCGAATTGTATGACCGGTTACAACCTACCAAGGCCGTAGAAACGAAACGTCTGAAGCTTGTTCAAAAGCTAGAAAAGCTCCTGAACGAAACTTGGCCCGGTCACGATATTCGTGTGCACCTTTTTGGGTCGTCGGGAAATCTTTTGTGCACGGATGATTCGGATGGTATGTTCATATAACTTATCAAGACGACCATTCAAGATTGCCGCTGACCTCCCTAGTGGATATTTGTATCGTCACTCCTTGGAAGAAGCTAGAGGGTGTCTGCATGCTTGCAGAATTACTAGCAAAACGTATGTTGCTGTTATGATCGTTTCCCGACACTACTTCCAATGCTTACCCATGCGATAGACGGAATGCAAAAGGTTGTTTGCGTTGCCTCAGCTAAGGTTCCTATTGTCAAGATATGGGACCCAGATTTGGAGCTCAGCTGCGACATGAATGTCAACAACACCCTTGCACTGGAGAATACCCGTATGATAAAGACTTACGTGGAGATCGATGAACGAGTGCGGCCTCTAGCGATGATCGTAAAATACTGGACGCGGCGAAGGATACTCAACGATGCTGGTGAGTTTCGTATCCTGCCTTTGCATCTCTATGTCTAATAGCAACATTTTAGCATTTGGTGGTACTCTGAGCTCATACACTTGGATATGTATGATCATTGCGTTCTTGCAACTTCGACAGCCACCTGTCCTCCCTGTCTTGCATCAGCGGCCTCATCAAAAATTACCCAGGCAGGATGGCGAGATCGCAGCATTTGCTGACGACATAGATAAGCTGCGAGGATTCGGAGACAAGAACCAGGCATCCCTTGGCGAACTCCTATTCGAGTTTTTCCGGTTCTTCGCCCACGAATTTGATTACTCCACTAGCGCTCTTTCTGTGAGACTGGGTAGATTGATCACGAAACGGGAAAAGAAATGGGATTTAGCTCTGAACAATCAACTCTGCGTTGAAGAGCCCTTCAATACTAACCGTAATCTAGGTAATACTGCAGATGATACCGCTTTCCGTGGCATTCATATTGAGCTGCGTCGCGCCTTCGATTCTATTGCGCGAGGGAACTTGGAGGAGTGCTGCGAGCAGTACGTATATCCCAAAGAGGAAGAGAGAATATTTCAGAAGCCTCCGCCCGTCTCACGCCCAGTTCTTGTGAGAAGTGCGTCTCAGCAACAATCGAATCGTTCTAACCGCGGTGGGGGTTATCGAGCCGGGGCACGACATCCAAATCGGAGTAACGGTAATCATAATAATAACAACAGCAACCGGAGGGCATCATCTGTCTTGAACTATGAGAACTCTACAAATTCATCGTACATACCGACACCCTACGCTATGCCTGTTGGGAATCAGGAGGCTCCCATGTACATGCAATCACCTGAGATTGTCGCGCAGCTCTCGGCATTGCAGCTTCAAGAAAATAACTTGAGATTTCTACAGTATACTCAGTCACAGGCTTTCGCCCAACAGCAGGCTCTACAGCATGCCCAGAGGATGCAGGGAACTACACAGCAATCTCGATCTACCACCGAGCGTTCCAGGACAAATTCATTCGACACTCCACCACTGAGCGCCCCTATTCGTCCCGAGATACGTCTAGATATGTATTACTACCAAATTCCTATACAACGTGCGCAGGCATTCTACGGCCTTACTCCCTATCCTTCCACATCGTCCAACATGGGTAGTACGGATTACAGGCGGTCTTCCCACCGATCCACGACTGCGAGTGAGGCTGGCCATGGCTCATCAGGGAGCAATATAAGGTCCCAATCTCAGCCAGCCTCAAGGCCGATGACTGTCGCGCAACCACCACAGAATATTGTGAATTCTGGTCAAGTGCCTAACGGATTTACCAGCGCGCCGACCCGCCATGCTAATAGCATACCTATTCCAAGTTTCATCCCCGATGACGGTAATGACATCGAGCAAGAGTCTCCGGCAGCCGATTCTCCTGATGACGGGAAAAGCAGTGCTTATTATACGAACCCCTCTAGTCCTCGAAGAGCAAGTGGTACAACTAACGGCGTTCCTGCGTTTGGTGATATTGGTTCACACTCAGAGAGCCCAGATCAGCGTTATCTTTCGTCTGATGAATTCGCACAGCATATGCCTCATCGAAAGTTCCCGAGTTCGCGGTCACCGTCGCCCAATAGTCAAGAAACAGCTTATCCAAGTAGTAGTTTCGGGACGCTTGCGACGCCTACTTTTTCACCGAAACACCTGAACCGCGAAACCGCTCCTCTCGTCGTTAACGGATCTAAGTCTAGACCTTTAATGAGCAGTTCACCGAGACAAACGTGGTATGGCGAGTCCGTGATGGCATCTGCTTTGTCTGGCTACGAAAATCCGCTTCAAATCCACCAGGATTCTGATTCGAATACACAGCATGGCTCTGCTTCAGACCCATCTTTTACGCCCGGGAAAGCGAGTTCACCAGTATCTGACCGACCAGTAGTCGTGAACGGGTCGCGCCCTACATCGGGTACCGCCACTCCACCGCACCCCGTACCTCATTACTCCAACGATTCTGTAACTGTTAATTCCGAGGGCACGCTGCTTGTTGCTACCTGGCCAACGGTACCAATGCCTGTTGGCCACACAAACCATTCGGCGCGGTTGCCGGCCACTCTCCAGCGATTTCCGCGACCTGCGCCCAGTCCTCTTATTGCACAGCTAGATCTGGCTACTGAAAATAGCTTACAAGCAAATGACCTGCATCACTTATCGCCCGTCTATGAGACAAAGAGTCCTTCTAGTTTCTCCAGGAAGCTAGATCTACCTTTAGGTGGAAGTCCTGGTCGCGCGATGTATCCGAACCAGAAACGACGTGAGGCCGCACCAGAAGCCATTAAAACTCATCCGAAATCTTCAGTTGAGACACAAATACCAGAGTTTGAGGCAGCCTCACATTCGAATCCAAGAATTGGTGAATTTACATGGAAAGACGATCACGCACGTAGCGCAAAGAGCGAAAGCGATAATGCTGGAGCAAGCAATGCCTGGCAAAAGCCCCGCGGAAGGAAGAGGGTATATGACCTGAAAGGACGAAGTGAAGTGTTCGCACAGAGTGAACAACCGCCAAAGAATGATGCGGACAGGAAAGGTGGCTGATGGAGTCATATGCCGTTGAGTCCCCTCAATCTATGGCGGCTTGTGTGTCCATTTCTTGAATATAACCGCCACTAGTAGACGCCGGTATATTCTTTGCACACAATCCAATATGTGTCCAGATGGCCCAGGTGATCCAGCAATATTGGACGTGACCCAGAGCCTAGTTATTCTGCATCGTACTTTGATCATACGGCCGGGTCAAAAATCCAAGCGACAACATCAACGGTCTTAGCACCGCAGGTGGAACCAATTTCAGATCCTATACTTGACGAGACACAATCCGGCGTCGCGCTCTTTCTTATGAGGCTTACAATTCCCTAGAACAAATATATGGGCATCCGAAGAGTTACCAGGCTGACTTTATTGGCATGACCAACGAGAGCTGGAAACAAGCAAACCCGAGTCGTTGAGACACACTGGTTGTGTCTCATTGCCCTAGTTGACGAATCCGGTCAGCTCTGCTGCGAACTCGAGTGCACGAGTATAAAGCATACAGATTATAGACACAAGTTGCGCGTTGGCGGCCATTTTCACTGTTGTGCAGGTTAGGTTGGACGAACATGACAGGAGTCTGAGTTCTTAGACGCTGACGGGCTATATTATATACACTTGTATGTTTGCAGGCATGTTAATATTTGTCGAGGATTAAGGCATTTTCATGGATAGGGGAAATCAGTCAAGTGATATTGGCGCTGTGGATTTACAGACCCTTACGAGTCTAGGGAGACAACCGGTCGGCTGCAGGTTCATTCATGGTGGCGAAAATAGACAGCCCATAGACAGAACGATGCATAGGAAGGTAAATGAATAAAATAAAAAAAAACCCAAAAAAGGACTTCTATCCACAAGGTGAGCCCTGTATAATGAAGAGGCTGATTTCGAAGCATACATTATCGAGAGCAGAAGACGGGTGTTAGGCCGGCCACTTAAGAAAACCCAGCAAGCCTCGCAAAGAACTGTCGATCTTCCTGTCAGACCGGGGAAATAATACAGTTCGGACGACCACCTGCGTATGACCTGCCTAATGTAACGTCGAGAGCGAACCCCGCCATTTCAGCTACCAGCCATGGGTCGTCGGCGCGGACTCCTGAAAGGGGCAGTGTTGCCGGGAATGTGGAAAGTAAGGCAACCGACCTGTGGTCGCAAAACTGAATCGAATTAGAAATGGCATTTGATAAGGTGATGGGCATCCTATGCATGTATTATCGCATTTGCTTCGCTCTGTTCCGCGTGCGGTGAATTGATCAACTTGAGCTTTGGTTTGAGATTCACCACCCCATCGTCGTCCCCAAGCCGGCCATCATGCCATCCTCGTTTCATCAGTCGAACGGTGACGGCAGGTTAGAGCCGTCAGGCTCCAGCGGAAGAAACCGCCGCAGCACGTCTGACGTAACCCCGGCAATCAAAGCAGGGAGGAAATGGAGCTTCACGAATGGCAGTCGGCGCTGGAAGGGTAAATCTAACCGGAATGAAGGTCGCTTCTCCGTAAGTACGCGTTTACGACGACTGTTGCCGCCGTCCTTTTGAAGGAGAGAAGTTGCTGGTATTAGCAGTGCCTGATGTATTCTTTGTTCTGTATAGACTATCAACGAACCGTCGAGGAACGACGCGGCTATCAGTGCCCTTCCCAGTTGCTTGTCGCCCTTCGTCGACCCCGTCACGGCCAGCGATCTAGAACAATTGCGAAAATACACATTGAAGATAAGGAACGCGACGAAAAATGTCAACCATGTCGACTCGGCTTGGGAAGAATATATCAAGCATAAAGAAAAATGCCTCGAATGGTCTAAAACGCTTGTGAGCTCGTCGCCGCGAAAAAGGGAAGTATTTATGGCAAGCCCTACCACCCGGACGTTGCCGCCTGGGTCGGAATACCAGCGAGATCTCTTAGTGGACACTTCGAATTCGGTCGCTACCGACACAGACTCCTCGACGCACAGCTCCAGTGGCCGAGCCGACTCACCATTGCATATCGATGTTCGCGAGGGACAATGTCAAGAGGCGGTACTCGAGTGGGAGTCCACCGTCAAGCATCTCGAAAATACGCTTCGGGCCTCCTTGCGGGACACATATAATGAATACAACAAGGACGCAACCCCGGCGGGATTCGAGACGATATGTGCGAACAAAGATGCCCGCCGGGCCACCATATACCGCATGCGCAACGCGAGTATATCAAAATTGCTGTCTGCAGACCTGGATTTCTTCCCCAAGTACGATGTCCGATTCCGCAACTACGACGAGATCAAGAAAGACTTGGCTAGAGTGCGGTTGCTCCTCAGCACGTCGGCCATACCGCAGGATAGAACGATCATCGAGCGGTGGATTTCACCCACGGGGGACACCATATTGGAGTTCACTAATATGAAAAGCAGGGAGCATCCCGTGTTTAGGTTCCGCGTGGCATCCCATTGCTTGAGAGAGACGTCGTCGCCGATATTTGGCCACATGTTCAACGCACGTTTCCGCGCGGAGCTGGACGACGACACGCGCCGCGGCCTCCCCTCGCCGCCGATTCGTTACGTCTGCGGTGACGGTAGTGAGGTCATGTTATATCGCATGCCACAGACTGAGCTCAACATCGGGCGCTCTTTCGAGATATTGCTCCACGCTGCTCACAATCACAGCGACAGGGTCCCGAGGGAAGTAAGTTTCGACCACTTCGTTGCCATTGCGGAGGCTTGCCAGCGCTACCGGTGCACATCGCCCCTGGAGTTAGCCGTGGAACACTGGTTACCTTACTGGCGGGAAAAGGCGACGGACGACATGCTCGAGGGCGCGTTGCTCATCTCGTATGTTTTCGGACTCTCGAAGAACTTTACCCGGCTATCGAGGATCGCGATCCTTAACTCCACGGGCGCACGATATAAGCCCTGGCCTCGCAGGGTGCAAGAGAAGATCGCCGCAGCACGGCGCGAAAAGGTACGGCAACTCACCTGCTGCTCATCGGATGGGGCCGACACGTCGTCTGTAATGCTGACCGTAACTATACAGATGGAACAGATCTGCCAGCAATGCAAGACGACTCTCAACGAGTATCTCTACCCCCAACCACGCACAAATCATCCATCAAGCGCCAGCCGCAGTCAGGAGGGGTTGACAAGCGGCCTGCGCTGCCCACGAGGGGAGCCTACCTGCGACATGCAGAACCTGGGCTGGTTCATGAAATGGCTGACCAAAGCCGGACTGTTAACAACGGCCGCGAACCAGCCGGCCTTCCTGAACATCCAGGTACCGCAGGACAAGAGCCTACAGGAAATCACCAACGCGCTCTGCCAGACCACGAGCCCGCCGCAGAACCACGGCGGCGTCTGCGACCTCGCGGCAACGTTCCGGGCCGCCATCAGCGACATCCAGGGGAGCGTAGCGGGACTGACGTTCCTCGAGGTCTCGGGCAAGCGCGGCTGGGCGCTCTCCAAGCACCGCAGCCCGCGCCATAGTACACATGGCCCGGCGTCCAGCCAGGGCGGCGTGTCGGCGGGGCTTTACGAGGAGCTCTTTGAGATCGCGGCGCGCGAGAGGGTTGCCCACGGGGACTCCTACCGCTGCCGCCTTCGGTCTGTGGCTATGCGCGGGTACGGGGATATTGGCGATGATGATGGTGATGATGGGTGCTTTTTTGGGATCCTTCGCCTGCTGGATGATCCTCGGGACCTGCGCTCTGCTGCGCTGGTTAGTCGTCGCTTTTTACGGAGTTATCTACGTCATGAGGAGGTGCTTTGGGAGGGCATGGGTTCGGTGCGAAATGGGCGTGCTGGGGGGACGGATGGGATCCCGTCCCGGGCCTTGGGCCGTGGTGATGGCCTGTTTGCGGGCGGCGCCGACCGCCCGCAGGATAAGTTTAGGCCTGGTGAGCTCTTTCTTGGGGAGGGCAACCCTGCGCTGGAAGGCGATGAGAACAAATGCCTAGGAGAAGCTCGTGAGCGACTCCTGGGGTTGAATAGGGGTGAGCGCGGATGGCGGAGTCGGGGGAGGTAGGGGGAAAAGAAGGATGGGAGGGTTTGTCTATGGGGCAAGATACTGGATCCGTGGGCTATATATGACTGGATATATGGGACTGGAGGAGGAGTGTGTGTTCTTTTTTTCGCTCGTGCGTCATCTGATGGAGCTTGGTCTTTCAATCTGCTGTGGTCACTGACTCGCGAGTCCTCGGTTCGGTTCGGTTGGGACGGGGCATAGTCGATTCTTTTGGTGAGCAGGTTCTTCTGTCGTCTACTAGAGATGGCTCGGGAGTATTTGGTGGTATTCTTGCTATTTACAATTCGGGGCTCTGAGGCGCCGGAGAAGCGTGTCTGGGCATGAATATGAGGCTGGGGCGAATAGGGGTTCGGGGCAATACATCGAAAAAGGGATGGGAATCATAATCTAGGTATCTAATGCGCAAATCCTTCTAGAGCTTTCTCTTATTATACCTGACTTGAAAAGCTCGTCCTTAGATAGGGTCTGAAGTTGTGGGTAAATGGGTGAGTATTGAATTCCAAACCTGAGTCCTGATACTTCTGCGTGGATGTTAGGACCTAGCAAGACCCTCCATTCAATCAGTTCTTCTGCCTCGATACCTCTTGCCTCTTTTCAAAACGGGGAGCTCTGGGCAATTCTCACCTCGTATCTGATAGACACCTAATACACCGCTTGCCGGAAATACATCTGGTCGCTCATAGAATGAATGACACTGGGATGACGTCAAAACTGCTTGAATCTAGGACTATTAAGAGTCGATATTCCACCCGGGGCCAAAGACGTTGAATGCTTTCGTATCTTCAGATGTTCAAAATGCCTGCCGCCCGACGATTGCAGAACTTGAGCAGCACATTGTCCTGGCCTATGCCACCGGCGTCCGCTTCGTGGACGGGAATACGCAACCTTAGACATCGCTACGGGTCCTCCGTGAAAGGTCAAACAAAGTTCGATCAGACCAAGGAGTCCAACGACCCGTCCAAAGGCCTGAAGCCTGAACACGTGGCTCAGGCCAAGCAAGCTGGTGATATTAAAGGTAGAGACCACCCCGCGAAGCAACCCGATCCGCAACCGAGTCCTAGCAAATCGACGGGAGTCAGACGCGAGGGTCCGGGGTCCAAGGCCGGCGAGGGCGAGGAGAACGGAGTGAGTAAAGACGAGGGTGTTTTGCCATCTACGGGTGTATGAGTTTGCCGCGTCCCCACGGCTAGGGATTTGTATTATATGACGTGAGAAATGTTGTTTTAAAAACATCTCACTGAGATGATGGGCGAAAGTACATGAATGAGAGGTGCCCGGGTGGGATTACATGTAAACATGGTAGTCTTGTACGGAAAAGGGATTTAAAAGTTTCGATCACTACAGTGGCGTTACAGTGGGCTATAGTGGTCTTGGCTGATCGAAACTTTTAAATTGGTCTTCCGTATGGAGTTGAATTTCTATACTAGAGGATCCACCCTTCGAAACCCTCTTCGCTGCGCTCAGAGGGAACCTAAACTCTGGACCAGACACCAAAAAGATGGACCAGACCAGGTACCTTGCCATACAATTTAATAGGCAAAATACCTAAATTTCGCACATGGACACCCAACAGCATTCCACTAGGTACTTAGTCTTACATAGTAAATTGTATGCCAAAGCTAGTACCTGTGTCATTTTCGACGACCTAATGGAATAATGTCGCAGAAAAAAAATATTTACATAGTCTAAAAGAGGCAATCTATCTGTTGACGATTTTCATAACAGCGATTCAATTAAAATGCGTTGTGTTGAGATATTCACAGTCAAAGTGATGCATTTCCCATATAAAAGCCTGGTCCAATCTTTTTGGGTGGTCCAGATTTTAGGTGCCCTCTGAGCGCAGCGAAGAGGGTTTTCGAAGGGTGGATCCTCTAGTAAATATTGTGTTTCTCTTCAAAACGATGAACGTGTAGATGAGACCGAATAGTCGGGTTTGAATTGCAAGTATTACCTATGCTTGACCGTAAAATTGATGCCGGATTTTGAGCTGCGAACGACAAGAGGTTCTCATCGACGGCCGAGCCGAAGTATTCAATCACAGTGCGTGGACTGTGTAAATACACTGTATTGACCACAATACGGACTCTATAAATTTCGTCAT
The DNA here is from genome assembly GCA_022385655.1 of Xylaria intraflava. Lineage (NCBI taxonomy): Eukaryota > Fungi > Ascomycota > Sordariomycetes > Xylariales > Xylariaceae > Xylaria > Xylaria intraflava. The sequence continues at coordinate 190,153 of MU279772.1, forward strand.
CGGGAAATCCCCCAAATCCACTTGCGTTGCACCACGACAAACACAACAAATGCTGTTGTTATTTTACCGGCACATATACACGATGCTGCCGTGATGCAATAGCTTCCCTTGAGTAATTGAGTGGAATCGAGGCTCACGGAAGCATACGACGTCCCAAGATGTCCTCGTTATTCGAGCGAGCGAGCACCAATCCGCGGGTGCAGCTCGCTGCAACAGCCATTGCGTCCGGCGCTGTCGTCGCCGGTGCCATCTTGGGCTACCAGCGGTTGCGGCAGGAGGAGCGCGTCCACCAGCTGAAGAGCTCGATCCCGTCTCTCACTAGCCAACGTGAAGAGGCTCTACGGAAGGTGAGCTGAGCCAAATCCCGTTTACGAAATACCTGCTACCTAGCGGACGACCGCGTGTTCTGGCTTCTCAACAAAATACCACCCTCGTCCGCAATTTGGCAGAAACAAATTGGCTGACCTGTGCGTGGTAGCTCGACAGCTTTGGCGGCGCCTCGACAGCCGATAAAGAAGATATACGAAACGAGATCCTTGCGCGCCGCGCCCAGGCCGGCGACTACGACGATGAACTGATCCTCGAACAACTTACGCGGAACCGTGTCTTCCTTACCCCTGATGGTCTCGACAAGCTACGTGGCGCATTCGTCATAGTTGTTGGATGTGGCGGCGTCGGGTCTCACTGCACGGCCGCCTTAGCACGGTCTGGTGTCTCGCATATACGACTGATAGACTTCGACCAGGTGACGCTGAGCTCGCTGAACCGGCACGCCGTTGCCACACTGGCCGACGTCGGCATCGCCAAGGTACAATGCTTGCAGCGCCGGTTGCTGGCCATCACACCCTGGGTGCACTTCGATTTGCGCCAGGAGAAATTCTGGGACCAGGCTGCGGAGCGATTGCTCGCGCCGTGGAAAGAGACGGGACGGAAGCCTGACTTTATAGTTGATGCCATCGACAACATCGATACCAAAGTGGCGCTTCTGAAGTATTGCCATGATCATGGTCTTCCGGTTATTTCGGCCATGGGCGCCGGGTGCAAGAGCGACCCTACGCGCATCATCGTTGGTGATATCGGGACTAGCACCGACGATGGGCTGTCGAGATCCACCCGTCGGCGGCTCAAGCTGCTAGGCGTCACCAAGGGGATACCCACGGTCTACTCGACAGAGAAAACCGGGGAGGGGAAGGCAGAGCTTCTGCCTCTCCCTGAAGATGAGTTCCAAAAAGGCCAGGTCGGTGACCTAGGTGTGCTTCCTGATTTTAGGGTACGAATTTTACCCGTCTTGGGGACAATGCCTGCCGTATTTGGGTACATTGTTGCCAATCATGTGATACTTTCCATCACAGGTATAGTGATCTATTTACTCGGCTATTCTCCTGCTTGCTAACCTCAAATAGGATATCCACATGACTATTTACCGGCAAAGGGTCGTGAAAAGATGTACGAAGGTTTACTTGCGTCGGTACAGGGAGGCGAGGAGAAAGCTTTACGGTATCAGACAAACGGCGACCCGAGTATAACAGTAGGATTGAAGACGCCTATCACGATGGGCGATATTGCATTTCTAGCAGAGGAAATCTACAAGGGCCGGAGTGCCATAACTGGCCTCACGACACGACTTATACTGACTCGTTGGCGGAAGCCCACGACTCCCGTTATGATCAGAATTGGAGAGGGAGATAGCGAGCAGAAATCGTCAAATCTGAAGCTAACTGATCTTGTCTTGATGACAAAGGAAGAGGGCACGCGCCACGATAAGCTGATCCTCCGCGGTGACCAACGGCCGGAGGACGTGTATGACACTCAGACTGTGGCCAGAGTCGAGTCAGCCATGAAGGAGATAGCACTCTATGAGACATACAGGTAGATATAGACCAAGCGGCTCTCAAGTCACTACTACTCATACGGTATTCACTCGAACGGCGATTTGACCTAAACTTGGCTTATCGCCACGAATCATTTTCGCGTCGGCACAGCCATGTGTCTGAAGCATAAAGAAGTGAAGTATTTACCTCTTTCATCGCAGCCTACCCTATATTTTCCCCTCACGTTTCAGTGCCTCCCAAAGTGCCAGCGCTGCCAGGGCCTTAGCATCACGCCGGCCTTCCCGCCACAGGTCTCGCAGCGGGACGAGTTTCAAGGTAATCTTCTCACCCCGATCGCGGAGTCCCGTCAACTTCCCCGTCCATCCCGCTAGCGTGTCCCGCGGGACCCGGCGTTCGTGCATGTAGATGGGGACGTATTCGTCGCAGCCACCCGCCGAGGGATACATAGCCGACGGAAGGCCTTCCTCTTCGCCCTCTTGCGATGCCCCGTCGCCGCTAGCTGCTAGATCACTTAGACAGGTGAGTTCCGACGCCGGGATCTCGATACCTAGCTCTTCGTATATCTCGCGCGCCGCTGTGCCTGCGAATCGCCCTTGCCGGGACTCGCTTGTGCCGCCGTCGCCGTCTACCATGCCTGCCGGTAACTCCGCGAATGCGAGACTACCGGCCGGAATGCGCGGTTGGATCGTGAGGAGCACGCTGTGAGAATTGGGACGGTTAGACACTGCTGCTTATTGATAGTGGTGGAGATCCGGGAGTACCGACTAGCGCTCTTCATCGTTATAAGCCCCTCCGTTCTTGGCCGCGGGCGGAACGTCGTCGGGAATCAGCATGATCAGCATGCCGACGGCTGGGCCCCGTAAAAATATCGCGCCGGGCAGGGACTCCCCCGCGGAATTCTTGACCTCGGCTTGTAATTTCAGGAAGCCAACGCGCTTCCCGCCGAAAAGGTCGTAGCTCTGTATGGTGATGGAGCGGAGGGAGTAGGGATCGCTGTAGAAGGGGTGTCTGGGGTTACTGTGTTGGAGGGAGAGCGAGTTTGTTAGGGTCTTGAGCCAGGCCTGAATAATCGCGGTTCGTCTTAGCTACTCGGACTTTTTTTTTTTTTTTTGCGTAGATGGAATTTTTGGCATGTGTGAAAATGAGGTTATGTTATGAGTAAGATCGTGAAAGTGACGATCCGCGTGACGAGGCAACTCACTTTGAAGGGCGAGAATGAGAGTAACTGCTCCTCCGAGAAGCCCGCCGGCAGCGAGACGCTCACTGGCGGGGATCCTAGAGTGATTGTCGTCATGGTTTTTCTTTGTCTGGTGAGGTTGATGTTGGCGGTGCGTGATGCGATGTGATTGCTGAGCCGGAGGGGCGGTTGTACGGTCCTATGGGGAAGAAGCGAGGTGGTGAGGAGACTGCGGTTGGAAGTACGTGATATGAGCGATGGATGAAAATTCCGTCTCTGTGATGCGTATAGAACGCGGTGCATGACTTCGTCACTTGCTCATACTGAGTTCGATGGAGTTTTCTCAAGGCACCCGTCACTCATTAGACAGCAACGGGACGTCTTGCGATGACGTCGTTACGTGTGTACGGGATCCCTGCCAGGCGACACGGCGCTTGTCGTGTGAGCTATTGTGGGCCCCCGGCCGGAACGCTGGCTGATTGGACGGGGAATTCCCACCCAGCCCGCGTCTATATATTTTGACTTTTGCCCTGTTCCTGTCATGATCCGGTATAGTGTAACGGCTAACATATCGCGTTTTCACCGCGGGGCTCGGGGTTCGATTCCCCGTACCGGAGTTAATTTGAATCCCCAGCCATACTGGGGTTGTTTCTTTTTCCCGTCGTCCTACTCTGTATGGGCGTTTCGGCTTTCTTTTTTTTTCTCTCACTTTTTTGTTTTGCGCTTCTCATTCCTCATTTCCCCCTGGTAGATGGTGTCACTTAATATTTCCGTTCCCTTTTCCGGCCGTAGCTTGCGTTGGGTTGGTGGGATATTCGGGAGTTGTGATGTTTATACCTAATATCAAGCCGGTAAAACTGGGTAACATTGCTATATCTCAGGCATAACTACGGAATATGGGTACGACAGTCACTCTTATTACACTGCACTGGACCAGTAGCCGACTTGGTGAACGGAGCCAACTACCTACAACGTGCGAGGGACTTGTGTTTGATTTGCACCCGAGAATCTGTAAGATACGGATACGACTCCTGGAGGTGCCTCGGGGCATGCGATGACCTTCCGCAGTGGCGCCGGATGGATAGGTAGATTGACTCGTGGGAGGGTCACCAGGGCCAGGACCTACACCACGATGGGGTTACGCATGGCACGCTACGCTGTTTGATGGAGGGAAGCCGGCAGGTCTAATCTCGGCTAGGCGCATGCCCTTGGTTCTATCTACTACTAGTGTATGACCATGTCTAAAAATAAAGAATGGCCGTCGGCGACAAAGGTTCACGTCATTCTGGCTCTTGTTCGAAGTGTTCAGCCGGGAGGGAATCTCTGCTTGAAATTGCGTAGCATGATGTCCGCCAACCCGGCATAGGTAAAAAGACCATCGATACGGTGCTAGTGGTCCGGCATCGAATTCCGGCAAGGGGTGGGGGCGAGGGTGTCCCGACTCCGTATCGCTGGAGCCCTGGCAATTTCATTCCTGCACCTTTGCGACGGCGCTGTGTAGATTGTCGGCAGCACGCCAAACGGGTCGCAGACCCCGCGTGCCGATGGGGCTTCTGACCCCAGGTATCAATAAGTTGGGGCGGGTGGCTGTGTCTTGGTGGTTGCCGGACTGTATATCCTTCGATTTCTTCGGAACTAGGCCGACGTTAACTTGATGGTAAGGCTGGAAATACCTACCCCAGGTAATCTGAGGCCCTTTCAGCTCTGGCTGGGCAACCGATGTGGCCATACTCTGCCTAGTCATCGGGTATCAATAAGTTCAGGTCAACAGGATGGATCGGGGTATTGTGATTGTCACCCGCGTACACTCTGTACGGATATCCGTTTTCAAAGCTCAGCGGCCTTCACTGCTTCGATACTTTTAATAAATCTAATTACCGTAGTAGGTTTTGATGACGCCAGAGCGAAGCGATAGCAGCGACACTAGGCGTACGTCGATGCGATGACTGCCACTCGTCCGATGCCCCCAACATATCCCCAGTGGCGCAGGACCAGGCTAAGAGCATTGCCACCCCATCACCCCATGAAAGCCGACAAGCTATCTACTAGGATAGGCTTTTCGAGTTCGATTCTGGGATAGGAAAACCGAGGTCACAGCAACCGATACTGTACTGTAACCATGGCTTGTCGTTACGGGCCTTTTCAGTGTGAATTGACCTCCATCTAGGCAACACTTGGAGTAGAAGGTGGTGAGAGCTAGAAGTCGGAATGCCCGACGACGTTATGGGATTTAAACCCCTTTCGGGACAAACGCCCCATCCCCTCCTCTCTTGGATAGAAGTGGTGTGTTAGCGCCGGCGACCCCCTCCAAAGGCAGTCCTACGCCGTCTTTCTTGTCCGATAGGTAATCTTCGAGTTGATCGCAGACGCCAGTATGCTTATACCCTCAGGTGCCGGGTACAAGGAAGATGCTCAATAGAGAGAGCTGTCGGTCATAAGGGCATCTGGAGCTTAAACCTTGTTTTTAATACGGGATCAATTGCGGTCGAGGGGTTAATTCGGGTGTGGATCAGGATCGTCTCCGTCTTACAAGTTACAGGTACCTAATAGTAAAGCGGCGCGGCTTAGGAAAAGCACTTCGTTGCGATGGAGATTCCCAATTACGGACTGCCGATTTAAAAGATAGTAGCCGCTACAAATAGCACAAACCTTTACAGTGGATTTACAGTGATTTAATGCGCTGGTTTATAGTGGGTTAATGGCTTTATCTATCTTACCGGATTTTAGCGGCTACCGACTCTCAAATCGGTATGTACCGAGTTCTTTTATTAGGGCTGACCTCCTTGCCGCTATAATGATCGGCTTACCTGGGAAGGTAGTACTTACGTAAGACATACGAGCCACCGACAGAGCAAACCATTGGTTCGTCCACTGGCCTCATACCGTGACTTGACGTTGCTCCCTGTCGTTCCATAGTATTTATACCTAATCGACTTGACTGCACTACACGCAATAACACGAAGCAGATGATGTTCCTGCCCCTCAATTCACCGTCGCATGACACTTGAGCGTCTGGTCCACCCGAGATTAGGAGAGCGTCAGGCCTACCTGCCTGATAAACAGGCTTCGCTCAACCCAAGAACCGACAAAAATAGACGCAGCTCCAAGCTTAATGTGCCGCATCGCATGAGGACGCCAGCGCCACTTGCACGTTCCACCCCCTTTGCGGCCAAACCTGCTGAGTTGGCTGCCAACGCGAAATAACCTTCGGGACCTTGCCGATCGTAACCCTTATTTCCTGTCTACCAAAACCTTAAGTAAATCGATAACCTAAGCCCCATCCGCCCGCCATCACGAGACGAACATGGCAGACTTCGCCCGAACTTCCATCGACAAACAGTCGCCTCCACAGCCCGACCCGGGACAATCGTCTAGCATGCCGCTCCGCAATCTGCCCAGCCCCTCTCCCGAGAGCGGTGTTGCCTCTCCTTCCAATGGGTTGAGGCCTGGAACGGGTCCGGGAACGAGCCCGACGGGTCCTGTGGATGGCGCAAAGCTCGGCCCTTCACCACAAGTCCAAGATGTCTTGGGCTCTGATGTACGAGCCCCAGCGGCAATGTTCATGCAAAACGGCTGACAGTCCTAGATTGGCATCACGACCCTGCTGAATCGCTTGAAACAGAGCGTTGCATCGGCAAAGGTGAGGACGCTATGACCCTCCCTCATCGGTTTGTTGCTGTTGACTGATTTGTTTCTAGGAGTTCGCTATTTTCCTTAAGAAGCGGTCTGTCCTGGAAGAGGATCATGCGAAGGGGTTGAAGAAGCTCTGCAAGCTGACGCAGGACAACGTCAACCACACCGATCACCGACAAGGGACCTTTGCTAAGGCCCACGAAGAGATGCTCGCGATACATGACCGTATGGCCGAAAATAGTACTCAATTTGCCCTCTCGTTACATCAAATGTACGAAGATCTTCTCGAGGTTTCTACCGTGGCAGAAAAACATCGGAAATCGTGGAAGCAGAACGGGCTGGCTGCTGAACAGCGTCTGGCGGACATCGAAGCGGCCATGCGCAAGTCCAAGACCAAGTACGACTCGCTGGCCGAGGAATACGATCGTGTAAGGACAGGCGAGGCTAAACAGGGCCCCCGAGTTTTTGGCATCAAGGGACACAAATCTGCTGCGCAGCATGAAGAAGAGCTTTTGCGCAAGACGCAGGCTGCAGACACAGATTATATGGGCAAGGTGCAAACATACCAGTCAGAAAAGGCTACAATGGAGACAACAACTCGCCCTGAAGCCGTCCGAGCATTGCAAGAATTGATCAAAGAATGCGACTCTGGCACTACATTGCAAATGCAGAAATTCGGTGAGTGACATGAACTACTTCCAACCTGCTCTTGGATTTACAACTAACACAACCTGTAGCATCTTTCAACGAGAAACTCCTGCTTAGCAATGGGCTGGTCATCAGTCCATTAAAAAACATCACGCCGCCTGGCCAGTATTCACATAGTCTCAAAGATGTCATCCACGCGATAGATAATAAGAAAGACCTTGAAGATTACATTTCCAGCTTCCACTCCGGACTGCCCGCAAAAACGTCCGAGCCTAGATATGAGCGCAATCCAGTAAGTCATTTAGGAGCTGTCTTTTCATCGGGATGTTCTCACACTGACGACTCTAGGTCCTTAACCCTCAACACAATGTGTCTACGAACCAAATGCCACAAATGAATCAATTATCGAGGCCGCAATCTCAACAGAAACCTCTAAACCAAGCCTTGCCTCCTTTACAGACTCAAATGCCACCGCGGACGTCCACTTTTGACGCAGCATCTGCCGCGGGCCGGAATAATACGCCCCAGGCTCTTGTCGCACCATCCATGCCGGCTGCCCAGCGGCCCCTATCAGGAATGGGGCATGAGAGGAGCTACAGTCACGGAGCAATGCTAACCCAGACCAACGTGCAATCACCACAAACATATAACGTGCGGAACTCGACTCATGGCCTTCTGACGTCGTCGCGTTTCAATGATAGCCAGACCAGCCCTCCGGGAAGTCGGAGTGGTCCGCCACAGCTTGGGGCACTGCCCTTCCAGACTCAGCAACAGCCACGGGCACAATCCCCTCCACAAAGTGGCCTTGGTGCCTTTTCAGTCCCTTCGCCCCAGCATGAATTACCTGCGCGACCGACGTCACCCCCCAAGGCATTGCCAAATCCTAGTGTTGGCGCAAAGCCAGTCTTTGGCGTTTTGCTTTCGCGGTTATACGAGCGTGACCAATACGCTGTTCCTATGGTGGTGCACCAATGTATCCAAGCAGTTGATCTGTACGGCCTTGCTGTAGAGGGTATTTATCGCCTGTCTGGATCGGCAATGCACGTGAATAAGCTAAAGAGCTTGTTTGACACCGGTTTGTTTGCCCTTCCGTTTCCTTTGCACTTCGCCCGGTTAGTTGACCCTATATACAGACCAAGATTCCCAGATCCTGGACTTTCGTAATCCGGAGAACTTCTTCCACGACGTCAATAGTGTTGCCGGCCTACTGAAGCAGTTCCTCCGCGACCTCCCGGACCCCCTACTAACGTCCGAGAACTACATGGCATTCATCGAAGCAGCGAAACATGACGATGACATTGTTCGGAGGGATAGCATGCACGCTATCATCAACGGTCTTCCGGACCCCAATTATGCCACTTTACGTGCCCTGGCACTACACTTGCAGAGGGTCACACAGAACAGCGCTGTCAACCGCATGAACTCACAGAATCTAGCCATCGTCTTTGGGCCCACGCTCATGGGTACAGCGCCGAACAGCAATATCGCAGACGCCGCATGGCAGGTACGTGCCGTCGATACGATACTGCAAAACACATTTCAGATCTTCGATGAGGATTAGAGCGAGGATAGTCCGCGAAGTAACGGCGATAGGTTAGTGTAAATAGCTGGTAGAGGTCGCCGGCGCTTAGGAGTTGCCCCTTCTCCTCGCGCCCAGCTCACTCGACCAACCCCCCGTACATTTTCACTAGAGGGCGATGAAGATGAATGCGACGGGAAGCAAAATGTACGATTAAGTATTTGTCATCTGAAGTTCTAAACCAAGGCATTGTTTCAAGGGCAGGCGGACGGGAGCGAGTGGCTTTTCTGCTCACAAATTTTTCCCACTTGGGCCCGGGGCGGAAATGGGAGGGATTCTTTTTTTTTTGTTTTTTTCAATGGGGTGTACATAGCAAGGTGCATCTTTGTCTGTAGCTAGCTCCCCCGAGAGGTAGGAAAGGGGGGAAATAAATACTTGATACATCTATCTTCTGGCGTTCTTCACGAGTGATTGGGCATTTTCGAGATTCTACGACGGGTGCTTATTCTGAGTTATATCCGCGGGTCATGAACGGGACGGGAGATATCGTGGTAGGCTATATCACTACGTATTCTTCTGAATGCCCCGGGATATTATAGGCATACCTCGGATGTTGTGATTTTGCCCGGATGCTCGTTTCTTGTATTAATTTCCTTGGTTTTATGGATTATATTATACTACATCGTCCGCTTACGCGTTGCTATTCGCGCCTGATATGGGGGGCATTGACTCGTGGATCTGTGTCCTCTCGGGCGCTTTTGTTGACGGGACTTTTTTCTTTCTTTTCTTTTCTTTTTTTTATATAGATTATGTGCTGCCACGTCCGCCTTTTCGCATTGCTGTATCTTATATCTTGCCTCGCTACTCCGGCTGCCCGGGAACCGTGAGGAAAAGAATTGGCCTTTTGCCCGGGGTGTTGGGGATTCGAATTTGTCTATGCGGAGGCCGGGGCCCGCGCCGGGTTTGGTGTTGGGGGCATGAAGATTGGGAGGTAGGTTACGAAGAGAGCCATGACTGTTTGCGGTTATGCCGGTCTTAGTATTTACTTTGCTATCTTTCGGGGGAGGGGGCTGAGTGGATGGATGGGGTTGGGTTCGCGGGGGGGGATAATGGCGTCTGGCTTACTTGACATGCCGACGCTGAAGTAACCGGGCGTGCCCGCGGTTTGTGTCGTCGCTTCGCTTTCGCCTAGCCAGCTTTGCATGCTGAAGACGACGGAGGCCCTGCGGCGCGTGAGGGTGTCAGCTTGGGGGGGCCGATGACGTCTGGGTTATTTTGGCCTTCGGGGCCCTTTTTCTTTTTCGGCTTTGTTCTTCTATCTGGCTGTTCGCCCCTTGCATGCTTTGGGGTTTCACCCCCTTCATTTTACGTCTGTGTGGTATTACGGCATAGATTGCTGATGTGCCGGACGGTGGAGGGGCGGGATCACGTACCAGCCGATGTACTTGTTGCGCGTGAAGATGGCGGCCATGGGCATCGTCGACGATAGGGTCGAGGCGAACTCGGGGTTGTCGCCTGACTTGCCGACGGGAGGCTCCTGGTAGGGGACGACTGTTTGCGCCGGGGTCGGCTCTGGTCAGTCTTGTCTGGGCTTGCCTTGCGTCATTGCCTCCTTTTGCCCGTGGGCAGGATGCTGTCCGTGACACGGCGTGGTGCGGTGCGCAAAATGCGATGCGGAAGGGGGTTATGTTGTCTTACTCAGGTCCGGCCGTCGCATGTCCTTCTTTGACGCCATGATCGATGACGTTCCGGTGAGAAATTCGGAATCTGGTTCTGTCCGTCTTCTCGAGCGGTGTGATGGGTGAGGCTGAGCTCGGGCGTCGGAGTTGATGCTTGGGGGCTAAGGTATTCGTCGCGAGACGGGAGCTGTCGTTGATGATTCAATAACTCGGTTTGTTGCTTGTTGCGGTTGCTTACATACGGAAGTGGGGCCCGTCCTTTAGGTGCAGGGATCTTGATACGCCGAATGATTACCTAATTCAGTACGGACAGATCCTGCCCCTCTCGGTTAGCGCGATCTCGGATTGATCGATTAGGTAGCTGACGTGTTTAGCCTATTGCGCGGCCTACAGGGCCCCTTGTCGATGTGTCTGAGCAGGTTTGGCTGGGCAATGCGACGATGGGCTGAGCAGGGCAGAGAGAGCCGTAGGCACGTAGTAGAAGAGGTTAGCGTGCGCTGCAACGGTTACAGGGAGCTCCGCAGGCTCCAGCGAGAGATATTGAGAGACTTGTCTCGTGCAAAATGTGCGGGAATCAGAGTCATACGTAGAGATTCCCGATCAGATTTGGTAGTAAGGCTGTACACTATGAGGCTATTTGTCTGCGTGCTTATAGCAACTGGCTACAGTAAACCTGTCTGGACCGATTCCATATAATAATGTGGGCAGAATATGGCTCACGTGGAGGCTCGCAAAGGTGAAATATGGGGCGGGACAACAGTGTTAGGTAGGTCCTGGGAATTCCTTGTCGGTCTTGGGTTTCAGACTTGGATTTGCCGCGCTCGAAATATTCTCTTGTGCGGAGGACCCTGGCCATACCCATCATCTACCACTCAGCAGGCTGGCAAGATCTACGCAAATCCGCTACTGGAACGGGACTCGGGAGTTGCTCGGGTTTTGCCCCATTCGACTTTTTCAACCCCCCCCAGCACGGGATCGATCCTTGTGATGCTCGATTGTCTTTCTTTTTTTGTTTTTTTTTCCTCGGCCGCATCTGTGCCGCGTGCGTGCTACGCCAACGAGTCCCACGTCGAGTGTGCGAGCTCCCTCTTTGAGGCACCGGTCAGTCACCAAGTGCGGACATGCTCTGTGACAACTGTAGACGTTGGCCCGTGGCCTCTGCCCACCGAGCTGTGCGCCCTCCATCATGAGGCATATACCCGTAACCCTGGTCGGTAGGGGACTGCGACTTATCACAATCTCCAAGCTGCTGTGAGACTTCAAGGGATGGGGCGCGTCGAATTGACTGTGCCGTCCACTGCTTCGATCTCCGTCTCTTCTCACGATGGCCCCTCGTTTTCCTCCCGTTTCTTATGCTGAATTACATTGATGTCATGACCTGCAGCGTCGGCAACCAACGGCCGGCTGTAGTTGGCTGGTGAATGGTGCGACAAGACGTGGACGATTGCCTACTTGGGTGAGACAGGTGCCGCAGAAGGAAACCACAGGAATGTGTCGCAGCCAGTGCTGGGCGCCAATTCCAATCGGCCGAGGCCAAAGCAAGGGTGGTGCGTCATGAGGCCGTTCTGCCAGAATGGATCTGTAGATGTGGTCTGCCACAGGCCCAGGGCCGTCCCGCGGGCCACGGAAGAGCAGAGCATTTGTCAGGAGAATGAACTGACATGATCATTCCGGCGTTCGTTGTCCAGAATCAGGCACGCTGTCGGACCTCGAGCAGAGCGCCGGCCAATGGCAGCAGCCGGAGGGTGCCGGGTGGGAGGCGCGCAGCATGGTAATTAATCGTAAGACCGATTTTAATCAACAGAATACAGACCAAGCCGGCTGGCCCGAGGACATGGTTACCGACTGAATTGCCACCCAATGCCTCTGCGTACGTCACACCTCTCTCTCTGTCACTCCCGAAGCGGAGACCCTTATCTAGGCTAACCTTCGTAGACTACCTGCCTATCTACGAAGCAGGCCACGACCGGGTGAGGGGCGATGAGCTGTACTTCTCAAGGGAGAGCCGTCAGGTAGGCATTCCATGTCGAGCGTAGTCATACAGGTCGAACCTTCAGACGAGCATTGGTGTTCGTGCCCCCTTTGGTCCGATGCTGCTCCCTACCGTACCTCAGCTACCGCCGTGGGCGTACGAACACAGGTAGTAAATACCTAGGTAGGTAATTATCACGGCATGTCATGTGGTCACGATATTCCGTAACGTACAGTATAAATAGTATAAATAGGGTAGGTAGGTAGACATGGGCGGGTGGGTTTGATGAGTTAACGCGTTGATTAATTGGTGTACCTAGCTCGGGTATCATTGCACCCATTGGGAATTTGTAGGAAAATGTGTTCGATGGGCCGATCCCCAGTTTACGGAGTCGGAATACCGATATGGCAATGGGCAGACCCGGTCATCCAGCTCGCGAGAGGCCGACGCTATTCCGCTATCACACTAATACCGAAGAGCAACTCACCAGGCGAGGGCTGATCGATTCTACTTGCGGGAATACTGCTTATTGATATTGACTCACTCCTTGGAGCACGGCTCTCGAGACGAACACCACATACCGGTAGCAGGCAGCGTGCCGAGGTACTCCTCTGGCAATGCCGACAATATGTGAAGTGGCTGAGGTGGAGAAAGACACTATCTGCACTAGTATCGAATAGAAGGCTACCCGGATGTTCTTATTAGCTTCGGACTTTTACCACGGGTTGTTGGGCGTTATGATGCTGCTGATGAGACAGCGTGGACTTGCATCACTGGTGTTTGTCTGTCTGGCGGTTGGATGATTGGACGGTTGCGTCGTGTCGGATCTCGTCCTCCGCTGTGTAATGTGGTTCGTCGAGCACAGGTCCTGGTGTAAAAGGTACGTTGATCACACAGCCTCCGGCTGCATCGCACAGGAGGCATAGCACAGGAGGCATAGCACAGGAGGCATAGCACAGGAGGCATAGCACAGGAGGCATTTAGTAATCAGGTTGTCCAAGTTCACGATTGTTCGCGATGACTCGGCGTGCCTAACATGGAGACATGGAGCGGTGCCGCAGTGCCGCAGCGCCCGATTAATACCCGCCCCTCTCTCTGGGCAGCTGAAAATGGCAACACCTTTTTCATGTTGTGTGGTTGGAAAGGTCTTGGGGCAATTTGTGGAAAAGATCCAGTCGCTCTGGACTGTAAACGCCGAAAACGTGTTTACCCTATTGGCCAGCCTCCCGTATTGCTCGGCCATCCAGGGACACTGCGCCTGTGGCCCCCCTGTCGATGTGTCTGAGCAGGGTAGGTGGCCGAGCAATGCGATGGGCCGGCGTGGTCCTATTGTCGTGTGCCTTTACTGCACAGGCGCACACTTACAACTAACATGACAACGGCCATGGAGATACCCGGTACATACCTCATATGATTATTGATGTATTTGGTGTAGGTATTACATCAGTCTCTCGTTATTTTTTAGACAAGGACTTACCTATCCAGAGCCGGATAAATATATCCTGCTAACTTCTTTACCACCCGCGCGCTGTGCTCTCGTCACGTTTTTTTTCTCGCCATCAGTATAGGTAGGTGGGCATTAGGGAGGCAAGGTTAGCACCCAATCGACAGCCCACCTTCAGTAATGGTTACTGCGAATCTACGACAGAATCTGCGACTCTGCGACTCTGCGCTAACCATTATCTACTGACTTTATAGTGCGCGCTATCTGCCTATCTTTCTAGCACCTACTACGCTAACACCGCTAGACAGCCTAAAAAAGTGCAACTCGGCCGCTTCGGCTTGCCAAAGCCTTGACGGCCCGTGACTTCCCGGTTAGCAGTTTTCCTGGTACCTGCGCTTTGCTCGACTTTTACACCTGCTCCGGTATACAGACTGTGCACCGGCCCATGTACACCGTAAGTACTCCAACTTCTGCCTCCATCTGCACGGCTGTATAGATATCTTGGATTCAGCATGGCACACCCTACATTCCTGCATCGCTGCTATGCGTATTTTACCATGATAAAAGAGAGCTGCTGCAGGTGGTGGAAAGTTAATTCTCGATCATAAGTATTACGCAATCGTTGGCCGGAGGGCTGCGGGCCGTCAAGAGGGCGCCGGGCCAAAACGGGCCGAGGGAGATAGGGACTTATTAGTGTACGTTATTAGTGTGCATTGACTTGTGCATTGTGGTCTGTGCATGTACTAAAATGATAATAATAATACCACTACTAGTACTAAAACCACACCCCGTACCTGCTGGTGGTTATGCGCATGCCCTGCCAACCAGCCAGCCAGCCAGCCAGCTATGTAGCCTGCCAGCCTGCCCGCCTGCCCGCCTACCAGCCTGCCTATTTGCCTGCTCTGGCGTCTGCTACAGCGGCCTCAGGTACAGTACCTCCCTCCCGGGGCGACCGTGCGTCCCCCAGCATCGGCCGTCCTGCCCAGATGTACCGCGCACATTACATAACGTACCCGGAATGCGAAGTACCTGCGCCTCCGCATGAGATTCCCACGCTGACCTTCGCGAGGGCATCGCTCAATACTTCCGTTTGTGCAGGGTGTACCTCCGCCATACCATGTCCCGATCCACCTGCGGTTGTGTGCAAGTAACAAAAGTCGAGGTACTTGGCAGTTTACCTATCTCCATGCCTTGTCAGACCGTCTATTCCATGTCTCTTGACCACGAGCCATAACTACGACTTCGGCTTCTCTCTCGCTCCCTTTCCCACAACACGTTACAAATCCTCCATTGCCACCCGATAGCCCACGTAAGACTTTGCTGCCCCTCAGACTTGCCATCAATCGCCCGTTTCCCTGCCCATCCTGCTTCACGAACTCAGCCTGCGTCGTTCGTCTCGATCCTGCTTCTATCCCTGGCTTCGGTCTTGCTTGTTCACTCCGCCGCTGCATCCGACCTAGCATCGTATTGGAGATATGGCGGCGTACTCGACGCACCCGAGTCTGTGATGACCTCTAGGCCCCCCTTGGCGATCTCTCAGCGACAGCCTCAGAGAACACTAAGCACCTCGGGGTTGTCGCAGAGACCCGCAACTCAGCGCTCGCTGACCCAGCAGTACTTACCACAATCCCCCATACGACGGCCTGATAGTTTCAGCGAGTCGGGCGTCGATGGGCCCGATGGAGCGCAAAGCCGATATGGCATGACCCCGAGACGGGGAGGGTCCAAACTTAAGCTCGAGTTGGCCAACGATGGCATCGCCCACGCGGGTTTCGTCGAGTCGCCCCAAAACCCCGACCCCTTGTCCGCCAACAAGGTCTTCACCCCGTCGCGGGTCATGTCAATGACAGATGCCCCCGACCTAGGCGACATGAGCCCGCAGACATCGAGATGCCAGACCGTCGATGGAGAGTCGGCGCCTCTCCCTATGCCCCCTCGACGAGGACGATTCGTGGCGCCGACGAAACGGTTCCAGCCCCCGCCGACAAATGCGCCTCCAAAGAAAGAATCGCGTCCCAAACCTTTTGTGCTCGATGTACCGCCCGAAGCCCCCCGATACCCCAATATGGGGAAGCAAGAGCCTTGCGGTAGGACCGGCAACAGTGAGGGTGGTACTCGACGAGATACTAACACATGCGCAGGACATGCCGACTTCTCTCCTTGGCGCGGAGGGCATCCCGAAGACCAGTTCTCGGATAATATCATTCGGATAGGCTACTTCGACAAAGTTCCATCACCGCCAAGCCAAGAAGCCGCATCCGCAAAGGGAACATTGTTTCCCGCTTTGAAACACAAGAGCGGGCTCCATACTCTGTCAACTATATTCACTAGTATCTTGAATCAGCGGCGGCACATTGGGCAAATCACGTCGTCTTCCACTTTCAAACCGCCTCCTCGCGTCACTCTTACAGATACAAAGAGGGAAGTTTGGCTGAAAGATCTTGCTAATTCCGCCATCCCACTCCGCCGGCTTAGCAGAACCATTCCTCACGGTATTCGGGGTCGCGTCCTGCTCGACCAGTGCCTTAACAAAAATGTTCCGACTGATCGGGCTGTTTGGCTTGCAAAATGTGTCGGGGCTAATGAGATTAGGGCCTTCAAGCGAAAGGGGGTAAACAATACATTTGTTATGGGTGGAGAGGCAAAATGGATTCGAGACTGGACACTGTGTGTGGAACAATTCGTCGAGGCTATCATCAGCGCATTCACTGAAGAGGACTGGAAGGCCAAAGTCACATATGCGTGAGTGTCGGATAATGCCCAATATTTTAAGTTACTGCTAATTAGGCCCAGCATCCGTCTTGCTACTCACCTTTATGCCGAGCATCTTCTCGACCGCGATCACTATATCGACTGGCTTGTTTCTGGCTTAGAAAACACCGACGAAGCCAAGCTACCTATGTGGCTCTTAATAGTTCAGATATACTGGAAGGACATGCTCAAGCTCCGGAGACATGGACGGCGTCTAGCCACTGCTATGCTCAATCACCACTGCTCCGTGGGTCACCCGTACCTTCATGCTATGCACATATGCTGACTGTTAAAGCAGATATATGACAGTCCAGACAGAGACATTTTACTCCCGCTCTCTACTCATCTAGGATCCCTTACTGAATCTCTCATCTCAGCAAGCCCGGACAGCTTCGTTCATCCTACTACGTGGTGCAAATTTCGAGACTCGCTACAATCCTTTGTGTCTTCGAGACAGGAAACAGCACATGCTGCTTTCAAAGCCATCGATGCGCGAAATGATTCATTAACTAGTTCTAATATCAGAACACGACCAGCCATCCGAAGTATACTAATTGGATTACTTGACAATATGCTTCGTCTGCCGTTCAAGGACGATGTTTCTACACAAATACAGAAGGCTACCAGAAACGCCCCCGTTTTAATACGCACAACTCTTGAATGGTGTACATCGCTTTATCGATATGGTACGGCGAAAGTTTACATTGCCGCGACGGTAATGCGCTCAATAACGGACCCTAATACCGATCTTACAGCTGAGATACTCGCTTTTCTGGATACCGGCGCGCTTCAAGAGGCCCCTCGAAAACAGAGCATTTACCATCTAATCTCGGAACTTGTTCGTTCGGGCCATTTTTGCATTCCCCAATACATTCAATGGCTCATTGCAAGGGGTGGTCTCCTTGATTCTTCCGAAGCTCAACCGGACGGCCCGTGTTCTACGAGGCTTCTCGTTGAAATTTCTGCGCAGTCGTTCAACGATTCCATGCGGGGTCTACGGGCTTCTCTTCTGCGAAGAGCTTCGTTCTCGGTCGAAGATGAAGCTAGTGATATCGGCACAGCGATCAAGTATATCAAACATGCATTGTGCGTTCCACTCGATCCCAACGATTCAATATTAGAGAGACCTCCGATGAGTGTCCAAAAATTGGCGAAAAGAATCGGACTAAGCAGTCGGTCACTCAAATGCGAGATCTGTGCGTGGCTGGCAAATGACTTTATCGGCAGCATTGCTCAACAATTACAATCAGAGAAGGCTCACCTTGTGCCTCCCGAAAGCTTGTTAGATGTTGTTCGAACGCTGTTAGAAGCCGCCCAAGATTTTACCATGCTTGACACCACCCTAGGTTATATGGTACACTCTTCTAATGTTGAGATACTGTCGTATTGCGTCAATACCCTTAGTCTCCATTTACCCGTTTTTTTCGCGATTGGCTCAGCGAAGCCACTATTTCATTCCTTCTACGAACGACTTCGGACGATTAGCGGAGAACAAGGCCTTGGCGCGCGGCCGCTTCTTGCTTCGCTTGCGAACCTTGCCCCACGACTTCCTGGTGTCGAGGCAATAGCATCACAACTACGACATGAATTGCTTCTAGCGGATCGAAACAATGGTGTTGATGCTTCGTCGCCGCTGTCTGACAATATGGCCACGCAACTTCAAGACGACGAGACTGGACTGAGCGAGCAAATCGAAAAGCTTGCCAACTATACGAGTGCTGATAAGCATACCATGGAGCGTCTTTTCCATACAATCGTGAGTAAGCTAGCAAGCTGCTGGGCTAGAGGTGACGAGCGACAGCGTGCCTATTCTTGCTTGTTGTCGCGGCTTCGAGTTTTCGACACACAGTATTTTGATACTTTGATGAAAGATTGGGTACAACATATTCGCAAGCTAACGAGGCGAGCACCAATCGCCCAAATGTACCCGCTTCTCGTCAGCTCCGGTTGCCTCTCACTTACAACCCTCCTCGCCACCGCTCTAAGAAGTCAGCATCAACAGACTCAGTCCAATGCAGTCGGATCAGCCTCTACTTACATGCAGGAGATTCTTCAAATGCTTATGAAACCGCTACTTCCGGATCAAATCATGACTTCGGGTGATTGCTATCGGTTCAGAATCATCCAGGCGCAAGCACGCCTTGAGTATGCCAAAGAGGTGATGCTGCTGATCCGTGGGTCTCTAGCGGAATACGCAGCGTCCCGAAATCAGATGCCACCCAGACCGCAACCTCTTGATGACGAGAAGGTCAAGTGTCATCTTTTCGAACTGCTCAGAGATTTGGTCCTGATTGACCCGCAAGCTGCAAGCCAAACGTTGTCACTGAAGAGTCCGGACGTTAAATTAGCTGCGCTTATTGAAGGTCTTACAACTAAACTATTGCAATCGGGAGGGGGGCAAAAGACTTTTGAACAAGTCTTGGAGTTAGCGAACGAATTCACGCTGCCATTCTGCCAAGTTAAGCTTTCATTGAATCTAGCAATCCACGATCCTAGTACTCCTGAAGGGGCTGAAAGGCTTCAGGTGCAATTTGAACAGCTTTCCACTGCGATGGACAACGCCATCGCAGCGGATAATATCATGTGGACGGGTATGCTTCCTTACTTAAGCTCTGATATCACCTTGCATTTGAAAAACCGAGCAGAAACCCGATTTTTAGATCTAGTTCCCTCGATGAAGAACCTTCCTTTCGAGGCTGCTAGGTCTAAATGCGATATTCACATGGCAGAGAATTTACTTACGGTAGTCGATTCTGTTCTTCGGGGTACGTTGACGTCAAAGCTCTCGCCATTTTCGAATGGAATGGCTGACAGGTTGACCGACCTTTGGGAGATTCTGGGATCTACGAATGAAGAATGCGCAGAGTTGAAGACGGCTGTGCTTACGCATTGGCTCCCGCTATTTATATCGTACTTAGCGCTTCAAGCCTCCCAATGCTCAGCGGTCGTAGACCCGTCAAAGGTCCCCGGCGGCGATACACGCGGACGTGTTCTCGTCATCTTGGCGGGAATCGTGTTGGAACTTGACAAGTACCCGTCGTCACAACTTGGGCCGCGTATTTTTGACGTCGCGCTAGTACTTGCTGACAATCTACCAGAAGAGGCGCGCCTTCAATGCGTGCGCGCTGTCAAGGACTATACCGCCGACTCTCGGCTCCGATATCTATTTAGCTTTTCACCGGATCCAGCCGAGAACTTCATGCTAGCCCATAGAGACAAATCGACAGCGGGTCCCTATGAGCGCCGAATTATGGCCATGAATATGGCCATGGGAATGCCACCAGAGAAACTCACCCCCTTCACGTTCAGACGCTGGGAGATTCTGAACGAACCAACACCCAACATAGGCGAGAACGACACAAGCTTGAGCTTGACCTTGTTCGATGCCAGGAAAATATAGTAGCAACTATCATTGATAACACCACTTTTTTTTTTGTCTTTAGGATCTTTGGCGAATACCGGGTAGTATCTCTAGATCATTGTTTCCAAATTTACGTATGTATGTATGTGCACATAACTCATGATGGAGCGTCGCATATTCTATTCATGGGCATCTATCTATCGTATCGGGATGGGGGCGGCTGGGGTTCACGATGGGTTTGAACAACAACGGGGTCAGACCGGTTGCGCATAGGAGTCCGGTCACATTCATACAGCCTCGAACTTATTTTATCATGGAAGCGCGGGAGCAAAAACAGCTTTACGAACGACATCTTTTATTTTCCCCCTCCTTATCGTCTTATCTTCTCTGTTAAACTATCTATCTTTCTCGGGCTTTTTTCTTTTTGGGAGGGGACCTTGTCATTGGTATCCGAATCATTTTTTTATCATCATCATCGTCATCATCATTTGTTTTACTGCATTATACTAGACGGCCTGCGTGCATCGCTTTTGGTGGGATTTCCCCGGTTTGTTGCTGCCCAACATTATCAATGGGACACGATTTTCCGGGGGGGGGGGAAAGGGAGGGGAAAGGGGGAACTTCTGGAAGAAGGGCTTGTTTATAATGGATACTTTCTAGGAGAGGAGGGTACTTTGTCGTGCTCTACTGGCGGCTACGCGCTATACATACATACATTACATACACTCACGTACATAAAGTACCTAGATATACATTAACATACCTAATACAATTACTCCCCCCCTGTTGCTCCTGTTATTTCGAGGGCTGGGCTGTTCGCTTGTCGTGTGTGGTCGGGTCGGCGTTGGGCATCGATGTATTTGGTGTCCTTGCTTGTGGTGTTGGAGAGATCGCCCTTGCTGTGGCCTGTTCCCGAGAAGGCCGGGGGTTTTCATTGCACGTGCTTCTCGGCTACCGGTGTGCCTCCGTATCTGCCTGTAAGGACCTTTATGGCTCCGCGGCGAGGAACTTGAGCTCTGCGGGGAAGGTTTTATTCGGCAAGGGCACTTGGGGGGGAATATGGGATGTCCCGGCGGTCTAGACGAGGTCGGGGCTCAACGACCTCCTTATCGCCGTGATTACCGCTCTGTACAAGTCCGTGTTTTTCCTCGGTTGGTTGTTTTGCCTTCGCTGGTTTTGGAGATGTGATTATCTGGCGGTTTATCCCTTTTTTTTGTCCTGTCTGATTTTTCTTTTTTTCTTCCCTTTTTTGTCGAGATATGGCTGGGCGAGATATCTCGCCTTGCCTATAGCCGGTCGGGGTATTCAGTTTCGGGGCGCCGTTTAGCGAGGTCGGTGTTTTTATGATGGGGGATGTGATTATGCTGCCCTTGATTAGGCACTTTCCGTGCTGTGGGTTCGTCAGATGCTGTGGTTGTGGTTGCTTGATGTCGAGCTTTGGGGTATGTCTATGTCTCGCTCGCTTCTTTCCCCTCCCCCTTTTTGTTCTCGCTCGTTGGGGTTGGTTCGAAGGGAACTTTTATCTACGGATGTAAGGGTCGAAAGTGGATCACGAGAAGACAAAGAACGTGAGAGAAAAAGCAAAAAGGGAGAAAGGGGAGAGGTGTCGCTCAGGGGTTGATTCCGGGGAGACGGGGCTTCCGCGCGTTAGCCGCTCTGCCGAAGCGCATTTGGGCTATCTATCTGGTCAGTAATTACGGGTTGGCTGGCTTGTTTGGTGGGCGGGCGCCGCGTAATGGGTGGATGTCTCGCACGTGTGCTTGGGTATTTGTGTGAGGGGCTGGGTTTGCCTACATTGCCGTAGTGATACCTAACCTAGACAGAAACGGGCTCCTCATTATTTTTATTTTATTTTTTTTCACTCTTGTTTGCTTTGGGGTTTTGCGGGGTGTGCCAAGGATAGATGCGCATGTGGGCATCCAATGCCTGCTTGTTGAACGGCTGTGAGTCTGAGTTGGTTCTAGGTATGTGTGGTCTTGTCGGCTAGGGTCCTGTCAGCTTTTTCCGAGTCCGTACTTACGAGCGTTTTGTCACTAAGGATGAATTTTCTCTTAACGGTTAAGTTGGGGATCAGTCACGATGTTCAGGTGTTGGGTGAAAGAGTGTGAGAGGTTTAATATTGTATTGTCAATACAGAATTTCGGTTGGCTTCGTGGAGCAGTGAATTTGCTCTGAAGGCCTCGTAAAATTCATGCGAGCGAATACACGGGCTGAACCCGTCGCCGTATAGAACCGTAGTCCGGTCTGATCACGACATGTCTCTAGTACAAAGCGCTCGAGGGATGTAAGTAAGTGGATATCAGCGCGGATTGCTTGAGGGGAAACGCACCGGATCGCGAATCGCGCGTCTAACAAACTATAGAGACCTCCCCATCCCGGCTGATCCAACCCAATCCAAGCCGAGAGTAGCAAAGAGCCAAACGCCGTGCTTGATGGGTGAAGTGTGGAATAGGTTTGTGCCAATATCGTAAGCTTCCTCCGTATTATTTCTATACCGCCCCTGCGACGGTCACCCCTGGGGATCGAGACGACCAGCCATGACGATTATCGAACACTCGCCCGCCAGACACCCCTTTAATGCTTGATTCCAGGGATGTAAGTCTCGTCGTCACTCTCGCTGAAGCCCTTAGCACTCTCGTTTGCCTGCCTGATCTTTGCCAATCTGTTCGTTCCCTTCTGCTCGGCTCCTCTGGGGGTGCTGTGAACACTCTCATGGGTGCGACCATGCGAGCCTGCCCGATGGGATCTCCTAGCTGACTGTCGGCCTGCCGGGGGATGTCCGACGATGGGTTCCTTGTCTGCCCGAGGGTGTCCGCCAACGGGTTGCTGGCCGGTCTGAAAGTGTCCGCCGGCAGGTTGCTGGCTGGTCTGAAGATGTCCGCCAACAGGCTGATGGCCGGTCTGAAAGTGTCCGCCGACGGGTTGCTGGCCGGTTTGAGGGTGTCCGCCGACAGGTTGCCGATCTGCCTGAGGGTATCCACTAACGGGTTGTTGGCCTGCCCCAGGATAGCCGGCAATAGGTTGCTGGCCTACCCAGGAATGTCCGACCATGGGTTGCTGACCCGGCGGGGGGTGTCCGATGATGGGTTGCTGATTAGGCTGGGGATGTCCGCCAGGAAATGGCTGGCCTATCCAGGGATATCCGAGAACGGGTTGCTGGCCTATCCAGGGATGCCCGATCACGGGTTGCTGACCTGCCTGAGGGTGTCCGCCAATGGGTAACTGACCAATCTGGGCATTTCCGCCAGGTGGCTGCGGTCCCCGTGGGACATGTCCGGGGGTTCGGGACCGCCCTCGCGAGGGATGTCTGGCCGGTGGTGGTGGGAACGAGCGTCCCCGGAAGCCCTGTCCGACAGCAGGTGGCTGGCCCCCTGAATGATGTCCACCGGTTGGTCGCGGGCCCGACATCGTGGGGAAAGAAGGAGCGTGGTTATGAAGAGATTGAGTTTTTGGCTGGCGTATTTGTTGATGTGATGTTGTCGACGTCTACCGGTAGGTGACGAATGTGGTTGTTGCTGCGAGATGGGGGTGAAGCAAAGAAGCCGGGGCAGATCCGCCATTTTTTTATACAAAATGCAGACAGCGAAGTTGTTTGCTCGCGCGTTTAACAGTCATGGTTAATGGAGAACAGAGAATAAAAATTCGTCCTGTAACGCGGTACGAGCTAAGTCAGGTGTGGCCATTGTGAACCCCTTCTATGAACCGTTGTTGGCCGGACACCGGATGAAATGGCCATGTTGTCGGTTGCGCGCATGGGGAATGGACGCGCGACCTGTCGAGAATATGGTTAAACTTGAGCTTCCCGCTCGTCTCTCGTCTCCCGCGTGCAGGCGATTCGCAGCGCGATGAATTGTTGACTATACCGCAACAACATGTTCATTCGCAAATGCTCTCGGCGATGAATCGGCGGAGTCATTTCATTCCACCGAAGCTGTGACTCGCTCGCAACAATGCCGATGTCCCGACCCCCGACTTCCGCTTAGCGGACTGACGTAATCAGCCCGTCCGACATTGGAGGTGCCTCTTAATGGTCCAAATTTGTGCCGTTGCTTCCCATCAGCCAGTGGGACTCATCCACCAGATGATGCCCCATCGGAATGGTAGCTCAGTGGTAGAGCAATCGACTGCAGTTCGATAGGTCATGGGTTCAATTCCCATTCGTTCCTCCATTTTTTCCTCTTTTTCTCTTTTTCGCTCTTTTTTCACCCGGTATCCGCCGGTTACAATATTCAGTTTCGGAGTTTGACGGAATGGACTTTTTTGTACCAGGCAATAAAATGGATGAAACGACAACTCTCGTCGTGCTTCGGTATTGAAGCTGCGCATAACACGACGGAATACCTAAAACGAAGCCGTAAAACGATCCTCTGACAATTTGCCCCCGTCTTGTCAACAGTGTCATCTATGCCGCGAATCGTGAGAGGTATTCCCCTGCCCCCTGTACGCGTAAATGAATCGCCGTCGTGGCCATTGGGCGCAGGCCATCACGGCAGCACAACCCCTGATACGGCCTCAAACCAGTCCACAGCTCTCATCGTATCATCGTCCAAGCCGTAGCGCCCGAACCCCATCCCTACAGAAATGACCCGCATGCAGAAAGCAGACATGCCCGCGAATAAAAGCCATTCCCATTCCATCCTATGTAGTGCCACACGCCCCTCCCGATCGTGAATCTCGGCTCAGCTTGTTCATCTATTTTCCTCACAATCCGTTACTTGCTTTACTTCCCTTTTTCTTTTTTTTCATTCTCATCCTCCCTTTGTCGAAGCGTGATATACCTTGTTTAATTACTCGGGTGAGCCACTTGACTTACACCACCCGCCGGCCGATTCAACGCCGACGTCACGCCCGTGAACAAAAAACACAGACATCCTCTTCATAATATAACCTGTAAACACAACAAGGTCCGCAAAGGGAACAAAAAACATGAAGATCACAGCCCTCCTGGTCGCCCTCAGCGCCTCTCTAGCAAGCGCCGGCGTCATCATCACACCCATCAGCCCAGACCAGGTCGTACCCAACCTGGCTGGCGACTGTTTCTTCGGCGTCTCAACGCCGACGGGTTGCGGGTGAGTCTCATTCACACACGATCGTCCACATATCATATGTCATGCCTCTAACAGAAAGCCCACAGGCCCCTGCGGAAATCGTCATAGTTGCAGGATCTACGATGTACGGGTCTCCGTAACCAACCAGCCGGCCAAACATCACGCTGCTTACCAGTTTATCCGGTCACACCGGATTGCACTCCCCTGCCCCTACACAAGATGAATGAAACATCACTGGGCAGAATCGAATGGACACCCTCCATATACCATGTACATGTAATCCACGTCTATTACTACATGTAGATAAGAGACCCTGATCTAGTCGCACCCGTGTCCCAACCCTGCCGGCGACATACATTCGTGTCACGGCGCACGAACCCAAGAGATAAGCAGAACCAGTCAAGATCCACGACAGAACGCCTCCGTATGCTGTATTACCGAAGAAGAAAAGAAAAGCGAGACAGATAACGGCGATCAAAATGACGAAAAATGTCCAACCCCTGATTCGACGTTTGCTTTATGGCGAGGCGTAGGCGCCATTTGCTTCGTCTCCACCTCGTCGGGAGTAAATGTGGAACTGGTAGAAGATGATACAGTCTTCCACGATCGTCCCGAACGATCCAATCAGCCATGGCGTCGCCTTGATCAGGTAGTCGCGGTCCTGGGAATAGGAAAAGACGCTGAACCCATACGTCAGATTACCCGTGAGGGAGAACAAGAAGAACAATAGCGCGAGGCCTGGACAGGTGTTAGCTTCTAGAATCTAATACCATCGAAAGCGCGCGGGCCTTACCCTCGCAGGACTTCTCCCTGTAGTTCTTGACGATCTGTGGAATCCGAGCGCTGTGACTATGTTAGCCCAAACGCCAGCGGGTGTCGCGTGTCGTAGATTGGTATCGCCATACCATAGATAGCAGACCGCGCTGACGTAGCCCAGAGTCACCCCACTGTAAAAAATATGTGAGGCTGGGTCTGACGCTTCGCCGTCATCGTGCTTATTATCCCATACTCCGAAATGATACGATATGAGCCACCCCACAATGCCCACGACATAAATGGCCACGATACCCATAGTGTTCCTCACCCACTGGCTGCCATATTGTGTTCCCTCCTCGCCCGTCGCGACACGCTTAATGCTTTCGGGATTGGATGGTTCGTTGTAGGACTGCCGGCGATGCGAGCCAGATAAGGTTGTAGAACTCCGTCGTAGCAAGGGAGCGTCTTCCGATACGCCGCTGCTGGTAGAATGACTGCGTCGTCGAGCGCTGTGAGCATTGCGCATATTATAGTAGACGCATTGCGTGATGAGGATAATGTCGGAAATGCAGAAGTAGCCCGACAAGAGCGTCGCTGTAGGGGCGAGACCGCTCGCAAGGGCGCCTGGGAAAATAATTTAGTATTAGCCCGAACGTCGAGGCCGATTGGAGAAGGTATTGGCGTATCGAAAATGAGGAAACCGGCACAACGCCATTCGTGGCAACGTTTGCGACGGGGGGAACGAACTCAGGGCCCGGACTCGGTGGAGTGCTCGGTATTTCGAGGTGCAAGAACGAAAATCCAAAGAACGTACCAGTTAGGTTAGCCACGTCACCGAATAGCCAGATGGCCAGGAAGCCCATGGACAGGCCTTCGGCACTATTCGCTTTGTAGTTCGTGATAAGTTGGGGAATCTGGAGAAGTCTGAATTAGCCGGCGCTGGATAAACCCAGGCTCTCTCGCGTGAATCAGGGACCATACCAATAAGCATATCCATGCTGTTAAGCTCACGCTTCCAAAGACACCCGAGAGGGCCTCATTGACCGAGAGACCTTGTGAAAACATGAGGTCATATCAAGAGGCGCGACGGGCCTCTGTGTGCGTGTGGAAAACGGGATGGAAAGTACAGACAAAGGGCGGATTTTTTTCACTTTTTTCGCTTTATGTAGAAGTTATAACAGGAAGAAGTGAGCGGGATGGGACATATGAAAACGCTGTGTG
The DNA here is from genome assembly GCA_022385655.1 of Xylaria intraflava. Taxonomy (NCBI): domain Eukaryota; kingdom Fungi; phylum Ascomycota; class Sordariomycetes; order Xylariales; family Xylariaceae; genus Xylaria; species Xylaria intraflava. Next base: position 217,194 of record MU279772.1, read on the forward strand.
GCTTCATTGGGAGAAAAGTTTATCTATCAGTGAATCAGACGTATGTATGAAGCGTAGGTAGAGGTGTAGAAGTCATCAGGGAGGAAAATGGTGCCAAGGATGGATAGTGGTTGGGGCGCTATGTAGACACCCCCTCCGTGGACAGGGGGCTAACTGGAATAGATTGGTGGGATCGTCTTTCTTATCTTTGCTCGTGAACGAGATAAGACGCTAAGATCCAGGCTTGCGCCGAGACGAGCCTAGCGTGGAGGGTTCAGCTATGGTTACGTGCATCAATGCGCCGACATTCACTTTATGCAGTTATACGGCGTAGCCGGTGTCGTAGCTGACTTCAGATTGCTGGCAGTCGCGACTGCCAGTGCTCGGTGTACACGCTTAGTAAGTTGGCTACTGTATGGAAATCACAAGCAAAGCGACCGCAGCTTCAAGTAGGCAGCTGAGTGAGATCTAGGGTTGCTCTGACGTCGTTTGCATCTGAAAGAGCGGTATCGGCAACGATGTAGGTACACTAGATAGGCGGGGCATTGGCGGTGCGCCATCCAGATACGCTACGTCTCACAGTATCCAGCGCCGGGCTGCGTGCGTACATGCTACTCGCACGGTGCCATCGCCATACCCGTCGTGTACGGAACATGGACGGAATAAGACACATTGATATTAGTAATGTTTGTACGGACTTACGTCTGTAGGTATACTGGTGATAATAGGGGGAAGGAGGTCTGCTCAGGTTGGATGGGAAGGCTGCGTTCGCGATCCATAGAGAGAACGGGGGAAGTTAATCAGTCATCACACCCACAACATCACTCAACCATGTTAGCTGCATCGAACTGCGAGCACATGCCCCCCCTGCTGACAATCAATAACGGAATGTGCCATCGAGTCTGCACGAGGCCCGGATGGTTGCTGCACACCCCGGGCAGGACGGGGGAGTAGTTCGGCCCACCTGAACTTCCCTCGTGAGGTTTGAGAGACATCTTGCTCACTGCCTACCTAAGGTAGGTACTTAGCTGGACTCATAGCATCGGCAGCAGAATAGCTTTCGATTATAATCACTTAGTATAACTCAGTTGACAATGCGAGTCCATCTCAGAACCCTCATTCTGGGCGCCTCAGTCTTACCAGGGGCTGTCGCTTGGGGTAGTAAGTGCACCGGTATAAGAGGCGGCGAGTCTAGACAGAACTCGCAAGAATACCTGCAAGAAGCGGTTTAACGCTAATTGCTGACTGCGGCAATATCCAGGTCTCGGCCATATCGCCATTGCCTACATCGCCAGCAACTTTGTCCAGGAGAACACGGCGTCCTATTTTCAGGACCTGCTGGGCAACGACACGGCGCACTACCTAGCAGGCGTCGCGACCTGGGCCGACAGCATTCGCTACACCAAATGGGGCCGCTTCAGCAAGAACTTCCACTTCATCGACGCGAAGGATAACCCGCCCACGTATTGCGGTGTCAACTTTGAGCGAGACTGCAAGGCCGACGGTTGTGTCGTCAGCGCTCTTCAGAACTACACTTCACAGCTGCTTGATGCCGAATTGTGGCCATCGCAGCGGACCCAAGCCGCCAAGTTCGTCGTCCATTTTGTCGGCGATATACACCAGCCGCTGCACGCCGAGAATGTAGCGTATGGCGGGAACGGGATTCACGTGAATTGGGAAGGGCGCGAGTTCAATTGTAAGGTCCTCCTGATATGCCTGCTAGTCCTCCCCGTATATCGCAATGCCTTGGAGACCTAATCATACCTACATCATGAAGTGCATCATGTGTGGGACTCGAGCATAGCCGAGAAAATGCTGGGTGGGAACCGGAGGAAAATTTACGATAACGCCTTTCGATGGGCGGCATATCTCACCGACGAGATCAAAGCCGGGAAATATCTCACAGCGAGCGCATCGTGGGCCGACGGGTTGCTCCTCGACGATCCTATCGCGACGTCCATGGTTTGGGCAAACGAGTCCAACGCTTATGTCTGTTCTCACGGTAAGCGGTCTTAAGCCTTTCCCAGCGGTCATCATGAGAGAGCTTGTCAGCTGATATTACCATTCATGTACTATCTAGTCCTCCCGGAGGGTCCCAAAGCTATTATAGGCCAAGAGCTTGCGGGTAAATACTTTGAGAATGCGGCACCTGTCATTGAGTTGCAAGTCGCGAAAGCAGGCTATCGCCTCGCGGCGTGGTTGGATCTCATCACGGAGAGCATATCAGGAAGCAAAGCCGCTCTAGGCGAGTTGTAACAGAAGCCTTCATTGTTACGCCAGTTTGCTATTATTTGAAGACATGCAACGTCGTTCTAAATTTGATTGTAGCAAGTTGTGCTTGGCGGAGAGTCACTCTCACCCTAGCCCGCCGAAGGAAGACCTCGACCTTCTCATCGCGTATCAGTATTACGGGTAGAGGTCATCGGAACCATGCAGGAGGGTTACATCACACAAAAGTGAAAATGTTCACTTACGGAGCTTGATGAAGATTAATGGCCTCAATGATTGCGTAGTGGAAGGAATCCCGAAAGACCAGAACGACCACGGTAATAGATATTTATCAGGGCCTAAGTTATTATCTAGGTAGTTCATTCTATAATAGCCACGGCAGTGAAGACGTTTCTCAAGACCACGGCACTGAGTCGGCTTCAGCGTGTATGGCATGCCTAGCACTACCTAGGTAGTCTAGGGACAGATTGACGAGCGTGACAGCAGGCGCCCTCGAAAATACTCCGAGTGGAGGAGTGTTCAGCCACGGCCATCATCGATAGACTGTCAAACACTAGGGAGATTCACAATGTGGAAGTAACCGACAGAGGCAGCTCGTTATGAAGGGAGTAGGGGTAAAAGTAGTCTGTAAAAGTGAAGCAGACGACTTCTCTTTACGCGCCGGACTTGTTAGTTGCGGCCAAAGCTGCGTATCATGTTGCGATTATGTATATTCACCGTGTGCAATTGTGAGACCGCACACCGTCTGGGCAGATGATAGGGCGTCGAACAGCTATATACCAAGACATAGCGGTTCTACAGGTAGACGAATAACCAAGGAATACAGTCGTGGATAGCTACTGTACACTGTGCATAGAATCTCGGCGGCATACAGATCCTTGGCCGTCGTGCACTGGGGAGTTCTGTCCTCTGATTGGCTACCTGACTAAAATAGTGGGGCTGGCCCGTGGCCGGGATAATCAACTTCAAACTGTACCTCCGACAGGCCGCGGCGTACGGAGGACTACAGGGCTTACTGTGCAAAAACGCTTTTTTTTATTTTTTTCGTATATAGGTCCACGCCAATCGGTGGTAGGCGTATAGCCCTTAATTGAATATAATATAGTCGGCCCCCCCCTTTGCATAACGGGATTTTCCACACTCGTTTTTCAACCACCTTGAATTCTACTGCTTTTCAATTCTAGTCTTCGATTCTAGCTTCATTTTACGACGATTGGCGATTTGCCCCTATTCTAGAAACCCCACGGAAGCACTGGTAACCAATCCAGCCTCTGCAGGTACAGCCCTACTTCGGGGAGGTAATTGACCGACCGGCAGTCAATTACCTACCTGGCGGGTTGCTTTACTCTTGGATGAAAGGTGGCACTGAAAGGGAAAGTAGAACAAACGGAGGTATCTTTCCACCTAGATTCTGTAGATAAATACCTCGGTCGGCTCCCCTGTACCCAGGGCAGCCCGACACGCCCACGGCACCAGACAGGACAGCGCAATCCGACAACGCAATCCAACAACTATTCGCAGTCTCGTCGTCGACCCTCTCATATAAAGTACTAGATACTTACTTATTATACTACTACCCATACAACCTAGGGGTACCTAGTACGTATACGGCCAAACGACGCCGACAAAGGTATGGTGCTTATCTAATCTGACCTTACCTAATTCGTATCTAGTTAAAGCGGATCGATTCTGGTTAGATGAATTTTATAGTGCATAACTGCCTACACTAACTACCTAAATCCACTATAGGGTGCGCCAATTAAAAAAAGCGTTTTTGCACAGTAAGCCCTGTAGTCCTCCGTAGCGGCGGCTCTTCTCGTTCTCTAATTCATTCCGTCAGTCGACGACATATCTGCCGTATCCCCTCCTCATTCATCCGTCTTTTTGATTCGACGTTTCTCATACACGCTGAAGCCTGGGTGAATCGTTGCTCTGCATCAACGGTTCTATTATTGATGGGGAGTTGGCCACTTCGAGCGACGAGTTCAACTACCTATACCACCTCGTCTGTAGCTACGTAGGGTGCATTTCTCTCCGAGATCTTGGGTATTCAGTTGTATTCCTATGATGCCTAAGTCGGGTGGCTACCGGGCTGATATGAGCTTTCAAATGCCTCGATAAGCGCTCCTTCAACTAGGAATTTTCCATCGGTGTAGTTCGACGGTCAGGTCTGATGCGAGTTGGACTTAGAGAGTGATCCTCTACTCGCCCCCTTTGCGTCCAGTGGTAGAAATATTTGGCGCCCCCACTGCCGTCATCCTATGTGTAGTTCCGTTCTGCATTTTGAGTGCCGAATCCGGTTCCTTTCCGAATCCCTGGTCTGCAAGGGGATGATGGTGTCGTTTCTGTTACCGCGGTGGCTACCCACATAGTTCCAAGAGCATTGTCTCGTCCGGAAGGCTTGCTTGTAGTGTTTCAGCAATATATATTAAGAGATTGTATCGGCTCTCTGTGTCTCCCACCGTCTTCATGTTGTCTATCTTGCCTTGAATTCCCACTCGTTCTTTTTCCATGTCCGAAGAATACGCTGTTGACAGCTGTTCGTTCATTTCTTTCCATAGCTTTTGTGATTAGCCTTCTTCGACTTCCGGTCTGCGGACACATTCTTTGAGCATTTCAAATACAGTCTGGAACTGTTTATACCTCAATTACTACCCACTTACTGGAACAATACGACAATTTCTCCTGCAAAACTTGCAAACATGCAGACCAACAACATCCTCGGGATTTTCGGGCTCATGGCCGTCATCGAAGCTACCGCGATCAATCGTCCGTTTGACGCGGTTTTGAGTCGTCGGGGAATGGCGGCCATAGATAGCCACAGATTCGATCACCACCACGGCAAGTTCATCTGCTCGACAAAGTATAAGTCAATAAGCTCATTCCCTTACCAGGGGCAAGCAATAATCACGGGGGCGATCAGGATAACGGCGATAGCAGTAGTGAGTTGCAAAAGCTTCCAGCCAACACAACCCCAACCCCCATGTAGTAACAACGTGTTCGCTGACTGTCTACAGACAAGGCCGGTTCTCTCACCCTGAATTCAAACGCTGTTCAGACTGGCTCTTCCTCAGACGGGAATCCGGACACGTCGACCGGCGAGGCGCCCTCCGCAACGTGGGTGATGAGTATCAGGTAATTATAAACAGGATCTAATGCGGCCTAGGAACAACGCCAACTTCATCAACTTCTGCTCAGGCCTGGAACTGACGAATGGCGTCCAAAAAACGGGGGGCTCCTGTAATGGAATTGGCGAGTCAGCTCCTGACAGCTCCTAAACTTCAGCATTTTCCTAACATGTCGCAGTAATGGGTAAAATCCCCGCCAAGGCCAACATGGTCTCGAGTATTCTGGTCAACCCGCAAAACGGGGATGACATCGACGCCGACACGGATTTCCAGATCAAAGTCCAGATGGCCAACTTTGCCCCTGGGACGTTCACTAATGCCGATAGCACGTACTACGCCGCTCCCCAGGACTTGGACGGCTCTGGTCATGTCATTGGTCACACGCATGTGACAGTTCAGGACCTGGGCGACTCGCTGAACCCCACCACGCCTCTTGATGCGACTAAATTCGCCTTCTTCAAAGGTATCAATGATGATGGGAACGGGAAGGGCCTCCTCTCGGCGAATGTCACGGGCGGACTCCCTGCCGGTAACTATCGTCTTTGCACCATAGTTTCTGCCGCGAATCATCAACCCGTGCTTATGCCCGTTGCACAGCGTGGCGCCCAGGATGATTGCATCCGCTTTACAGGTTCGTGATTGCTACTTCAGCCTGCTTCGTCCGTTGATGCCACGTCTTTGTTTTCTGTTAGGGCGTGAGTCTGTGAGTCACTAGCTAACAGTGATAGTGGGTGGTGGTGGCAACAGCGGCAACAACAACCAGAGCGGCCAGGACGACCGGGATAGCCATAGCAGTCAAGGCAGTCAGAGCAGTCAAAATGGTGAGAATAATCAGAACAATCGGGGCGGCCACAGGAGTGAAAGTGGCCAGAACGGCCAAAGCGGCGAGCACGGCAATGAGAACGACCAGGAATAGATATAGAAATGTAATAGCCCAACGAGGACACAAACGAGTGGCAGTCTAGCCAGCAAGTCGCATAGCACATTATAGGCCCGCGTTGGGCCGTGGAATCACTCATATCACCGACTGGGATGACTCTTCGAAGCACCTTCTCGCTCGGGGGGAATGCCTGCAACTCGGGAGCCCAACACTGCCAACGCCAGACAAACAATATTAACAGCTAGGTAGGAATTACTAGATATCTAAAGCAACATAAGATGTTTTTTGATTCATGGGGCGGACCGTGAAGCCTGACGAGCGGCTAGACCGCCGAAGTATTTAGACATCACATCACATCCTGGACCGGTAACATGACTTCTTATAACAGTTTAGTTGCCCCCCGAGTCACTACTTACCTCAGGGTCTTAGATAGTACGCACGTGTATATACATGTAGGCACATTAATACGTAAATCTGACCCCCTACCCAGTCCCAGTCCTACATCAGGTAGTATAAACGCGTAGGAACTACATCCTCCAACGAAACATGCTAATGCCATCTGCTGATCCCCTAAAGCCGACTGCATAAGAAAAGGGGGGAGGGAAGACTATTTCTCCCTAGTCACCGCTGACATCAGCAGGAAGAAAACGTCGAATGTCGCATTGGAACGGAATCGCTCACGTGCCTAGCATTCCTCCCTACCATGATCAGGGACCGAGCGAATCCAACTTACGGCACAGCCAAAAACGCCTGCCTGCTGTCTCCTGGTACATACATAGTCCTGTCCATCCATCCATCCAGATACCTAAGTCCCCAGCACCAACACCCCAAAAGCGAAAACCCGCACAATTCACCCGATCAAGACCAACCCCTCCATCCCTTCCCCATCTCACCAACCAACCGCCAGATCAGATCCGACACATGTCTCAGTGGCGTCTCGAGGCCACCCCGGGCCCCGGCATCCCGCATTGTGGCTTGACGCCACTCCCGGCCTGCATACGCATACCTGCATACATAATCCTCCGCAACCGTTTAAATCCCAATAATATCGCCTGCGCATTACGAAGTAGAGAATTTACATATCCAGGTATTACGTAACCGCGCATCCCGTCTACCGGTTGGTTCTCTCAACATCACATACTGTGTAGCGAATAACATAATATAACATCCTCCACCGCCTATTCTTAGTTATCATGCGTATCTGTTAACTCGCATTTAAGAAGCTTCGCGGAGAAAGGAGTCAGCGGGCTCAGAATGGGTTCGTGGTCGTACTAGGAGTAGGAGGATGGATGGATGGATGGATGGATCTTTTCGGGCAGAAAGCTGGGGCGCCCGTCTTCCATCTTTCGGGGACCATCGCCAATAGTTACGTGCCTACGATATACATAGTAGTACGGTTACATATAGTTACTGTCCTCCAACTGGCAAGTGTGTCATTTTATTAGATTAGGCAAAAAATATCCAATACTGACATTGTGTCAAGTTAATCAGTAAAGGACCTCATTCCTCATTTAGCTGTGGAGTACAATTATTGCACATCTAGACTAGGCATTCCATTGTGACGTTATTGCCAGCCAACTCGGCAAACCCATCATCACGTCTTCATGACAACTAGTGTCAGGAGTGTACATTAGGTATGAGAAACTCCCTTTCATCCGTCTCATATAGCGTTTGACCTTGATATACCTAAGGTGGGGGACTCAAAGGCACCAGTTCGCCTGCGTGTTTGTGCTCGTCCAGCAAGACAGGTGGTTATCGATTCTAAGGTCGTCGGCCATGTCATCGGCCTAACGGAGAGGGGCTAGGAAAAGAGTCGAAGCGGAAATCAGAAATTGGAAACGGTGTTTGCATTGATCCGTAATGCGAATGGCTGTGGTCTGAAAATACACCACCTGGAGGAGTGGCGGACCGGAAGTTCGCGCAAAAACTGGCAACTCGAAACTTCAACAAACAACACGATAGAATGATAAATGCCATAACATGTCGTGTTACACATTATGCGACGCAGAGGTCGTCAAGAAATATACAGGGTATCATCTCCTTCAGTTCGTTAAGGGGCCATGCGGATATTTTATCGATACTCCCAAGGAGGTCGTTGCAGTCTAATAACGGAGGATGGCGTCACATCTCATTGGCCACTGGTACCTTTCACGACTCGATCATCGCCTTCATGGTCGTCCGTGTCGAGACGCTTCCGCCAATCAGCTAGACTTTCGCTGAGTCCTAGACCTTGGCCTTCGTCGCCTCCTTTAGGGGCCCCCTCGAAATCGAATGTGTTTGAAAGACGGTAATTCTTGCTCCTCGTTTCCCAGTGACTTCGGAGCATGTCGAGCTCACTGGCCAGGTTTTCTAGGGCCGCACTGTTCCTAGCATTGCCTAGGCCTTCGTAAAGACTTTCGGCTTCTGAGCTTTCTTGCCGCACATGTCCTTTGCCATTTGTATTCGGGCCATGAGTATTGGGATCTGAATTCATACGACTTCGCCTTCGATAATTACCCACAGAAGTTTCAACCTGATCGAGAAGAAGGCTGACTTTTTCTTCAGCCTCTTGGGCTCGCTTTTCGATCAAGACATTCTCTTGTTGCAACTGCTCGATATCCTTCTCCCGAGATGCCAATTGCTGCCAAGCTTCTTCATTAGATTTGATGGCCTTGCCGCGCTCATTTTTGACGGACTCCAGCTCTTGTCGCACGTCGGCAAGCTGCTGCTCGAGATGGACTGAAGACGCTTTCATCTCGTCTTCCAACCCTGCGATTTTCTTTTCTAGGGTCGAGCGTTCCGTTTGCCAATCAGCCGCAGCTGAGTTGTCGGGAGCGCCAAGTCGGGCTTCTAGATCAAAGTTCTCATTCTTCAAACGAGTGTTGTCAGCCTTAGACTTAGCTAACTCTTCCTTCATCCGTTTGAGCATCTTCTCCGTGCCTTTCACATAGTGTACAGCAGACTGATAATCGTTTTCGAGCTGCACTACACGATCACGGTAATTTGTCTCGGTTTCTTGCAATTGAGCCATAAAATTCTGCTTTGTCTCCTCATGTGCCATGACTGCTTCTGAAAGCTGCCGTTCGAGTTCTACAGCGCGGGCTTGATCCGGAGAGTCTGTGCGGTTCGCTATACTTCGTACACGAGAAAGGCTGGTCGGGCTGATGCCTCTCTCGCTTAAAATATTCTTGAGCGTGGTATATTGTACGGTCATGGCGTTGGTCTCTAACTGCTGATTCGCCAATTGGTTCTTAATATCGGAATGCTGTGCTTGGAGCGACTGGGTATCCTTAAGGGCGGACTGCAATTGCCTGCGAATAGTGACGCCCTCCCTGCTGGATTGTTCTTGGTAGGCCTCAAGCCCAGCAATACGTTCTTCAGCGCTGCGAAGTTTGTCAGCAGCAGCATCAGCCTCTTGTTGATATTTTTTGGCAAGGCTGTTGGCCTCAGTAACCTGTTTTTGAAGAACGGCGATGCGTTCTGCATCAACTTGACTGGTCTTGCCTGGATCGCTTGAAAGCTTTTCGAGCCCTGAGAGCACAGCCTGGCGGTGGGCTTGAGCCTCGGCAGCGTTGCGTTCGGCAAGCTCTTCAGCGTTTCGTAACCGCTGGCTGACAGCTGCTAGTTCGGCTACTTGTGCCTCGTGTTCGGCTTTGAGTGTGTTGAACCTTGACTCCGCGGCCTCCCGCTGAGATTGCTCTTCATTGCATCGTTGTTCCAGATGATTTCTCGTATCGATGGACATGGCCACAGCCTTGCGCAAAGAATCCAACGTGTCGTTTCCTTCTTTGTTGTCCCTGGTAGCCTCGTTATATTTGGCTTCAAATTCCTTCTTCTCAATGCGGAGGAGATCAGTAGCAGCGACTGCATCTGTTGCTATGACAGACTGCTCTCGAGCTTCACGTTGTGACATATGCAACTCAGCCCTAAGGCGTTCGATTTCCAAAGACGTTTCCTGTTTGTACGACTCCAACTCTGTCATACGCTTCTGTGTGGTGCTCAGAGTCTCATCAACAAGCTGTCGGGCGCGTTTCTCGGCTGCGAGATCGGACCCAGCACGCGACAAGCTAGTTTGGAGTTCCTTTTGTAGATTCAAGGCTGCAGCAAGTTTCCTAGAAATTTCAGCAGCATGATCGTTGGTATCAGGAACTCGCTCCATCTCGGCTTGCGGTGGGCCTGTTACGCTCCCGGTATGGGCAGCCCTTTTTGCCTTCGCATAGACGGCTTCTCGGATCGCGGCATCGCGCTGTCTTTCGGCCTCCGCGATTTGTTTCGCGGCTAAAACAGCTTGTTTGTCTACAGAGCTCTGGACATTCGCCAATTCTTGTCGCATAGCTATAAGGGCTTCGATCAGAGGCTTGTCTTCGTCGTCAAACGTCTCTGCACCCCGCCCGTCAAGTGCAGGACTGATGGTCGCATTTGACGTATACCCGGCTTTACGCGCCAACTCAAGCTCCGATGAATACCAGGCGTTTCGATTACGAGCGGAATCTAATTCTTTTAGTAGCGCAACGGTCTGTGAGTTTCTATTGGAACCTCTTCGCGATAAAAGATTGCTGGCTTGACGACTTGGCGGAGGTGGTGAAGAAGGCCGGTTCGCGGTACTTTTGAGGCTGGGTTCCGTGCTGCTGTCAACTGAACCTTGTCCACGACTTTGTCGAGGTTGCTTAGATTTAGATACGTCGGTAGAGATGTCCGTTCTAGAAGCACTTCTGGGTTGCTGGTTTGGCGTCCTGCGGCCATTGGCGGTTGGACTCTCTTCTTTGGCAGCATCGCGAGGAATAGGGGATTGCGCGAGGCTAGGTACAGAACCTGGCACGACCCCAGATGCTTCTCTTTCTATCCGCTCGATTGAGGCGTTGCGTAGCCGGCGACTGGTGCTATTAGTGTCAATGGTCGGTCGTGGGGGTTGTCCCTGTGGTGGCGGCCCGGAGGGTGTCGAAGCGCCCGATGTCCGTGGAAGCTTTGATATCCCATTGCTGACAGGAGGCAGTCCGCTCATATCCATTCCACCAGCACTCCTACTTACAGGACTCCCCGGTCCGCCGGCGAGTCTCTTGGGGTCTGGCCCATTTGAGCCCTCCCGTGAAGGAGCCCCGCGACCAGGAGCTGACTCACCGCTAGGTCTTCTTCCCGGCGGCAATCTTTGTGTATTAGACTGTATCTGCGCATCGTTAGGATAGCGAATCTTAGTCGTGTCTAAAACATAGACGAGAGAAAGGTCGTTGACTTGATGCGTAGTGGAACTCGGCTCCCCCCCAGCAACAACGATAGACTTCCCCACAGCAGTCATGCTGTGGCCAGATCGAGGGGAAGGTGTTGGTCCCATGTTCTGAAAGGTATACCAGCGAGATGATGAGATACGAAAGGCGGCCAAATCGCCGAGATCCGCGCCTTCTTCAGTCCGACCCCCGAAGATATACATGACATCGTCTACGAGTGCAGCAGAGTGGCCCTCTCGTGGCGATGGTATATAGCCAATACAGTCCAATTGTGTCCATTTGTTGTTGGAAGGATCGTAGCACCAAACGTCGTTAAACCATTGGAAGCCGTTCGTTCCACCAAAGCTACCACAATTAGTGCATGCCAATCATCAAGAGACGGACGGTGCCTTGGCCACTCACAGGTACATCTTATCGTTGTAGGTGACCATAGAATGATTGGTTCTGGCCGGAGGCACCTTTCCGATTGGCGTCATGCCACTCTCGGCATTCTCAGTTAGAATTTCCCATCGATTATTTGGCATTTGCAATTGGTTTAAATCAAACGCAGATAGATCATTCATGAAATAGCCCTCCACCTGGCCACCAAAGATATATATCTTTGATCCTACAATGTTTAACGAATGTCCATAGCGGCCCGATGGCCGGGGTCCGGCCGGTAATGCCCTTGACCATTGTCTCGTAGCTGCCGAAGTTAGTTTGTGCTGCTAGCCGTGACGCATCATGGAGGAGGCTGGGGAAGGGGAGGGGAGGGGGAGATGAAAAGCAGAGCGACGGAGTCAGCGCATACAAGTATTGAGGAGATATAGCGTCTCATCTAGGACATCCGCCTCGTCAATCTTCGTGTCTCCACCATAGACAATGAAAGCATTGCCTACTAGCAAAGCGGAATGACCAACTCTTGGACCTGGGGCTTCAGAGATAGTCGCAAGAGGATAGCATGCCAAATTACCCCCGGCCTCAATAATCCACAAATCTCCTTTGACGGTCGAACTACCTATTAGGCCACCCATGATGTAGATGTCGCCCTCTTTGGAGGAAATAGAATTGACGGCAGCGCCATATCGTGGAAAGGGATTGGCTACATTGGAAGTGAAGGTCAACCGACGTTGCGACCATGGATATAACGACGCGTTTGGATTCGGCTGGGTATGTGCATTCCGGAGCTGGCGAGGAAAAAAGAAAAAGGGTGTTAGCGACGAGAGACATAGAGAAATAAAGAAGATAAACTGAGCTTACGGGTAAGTCGCTCGTCTGCTGTTGAGATTGTGTCTGCTGCGACTGCTCCTGCTGAGCCGCCCGTCGAGCGGCGTATTTCTCAACATCAGGGCTGCCGCCGCTCTCGTCCAGTGAGTGTAGGCTGCCTGTGGGCGTGCCTCGTGAATGTTTCTCGTCTCTTGCCATGCGTCCTACCGGACTCTGTACCCCACCAGGAGGGCCATCTCGGCTGGAAATGTTCCTATCCTGGTTCTTCTTGGATTTGAAGAGGAAAGCCATGTCGGAATCGGGACAATGCGACCAGGAAGGCCGTTAACAACTTGTCGAAAATAAGGCTACTAACTATTGTATGAGGGTGATGGTACGAGATCGGCGAGGCCAATCCAGACGAAAGTTTTGCACCAGGCGGCGTAGAATACGTGACGAAAGGTCGATGGTGGAATGCGAAGGGAAGTGTGCGTAGTCAAAACAACTCAGTGTGGCCACTAAGTTGCTTGGCTTTGTCCGGGAACCAAATGCTCGATACGATGTCTATGAATAGTTTCGGCAGTCGAGTTCCAGGCTCGGGTATAGCCTCAGATGGGCCCTTGTTGCTTCTCCAGGTCTATGAATCACGTATCGGAGGCCCACGCATCGATCCGAACAATGAGGACTGTCAGAGGTAGCAATGCGAACATAAGAGAGCGTCGACAGACCCCAATAGGCGCGCCAATGGCTGTTTGCCGCAATGTGGAAAACGAAGAGGTGGGTTTCGAAGATGCCCTGGCTGGTAAGAAGCACTGCACACTTGATGCTGGCTCGGATCAAGAGCGATTGAATGGATACGGGGATGTATTCATTAATCGGTCATGTCATGTCATGTCATGTGATGGCCTGGCTGCTCCGCCTTGGTCCCGACCTCGCGCGGTAAAGCACGCAAAAAGGAAATAAAAAAAAAGGGAATTGGGAATTGGGAATTGGGACGGGAGGACCGTGGAGAATTGAGAAGGGCAGGAGAGGGAGGTCGGCGGCGAGGTTGGCTGGGGATTGCGACAAATTTCCCAGTATGCAGCGGCCATAAGGGACACCTGTAGGTACCTTACTTATTGCTTATCTGCCAGGCGGGTCGGGGGAATGGCGATAGCGGGCCTTCCGCCTGAAAGTCGCGCGCTTTGAAAGCCTAATGCTGCCCTGTTAATGGCCTAGCACTTGCCGCAGCACTGGACCCCTTCACCCGGTCCCTATAACTCAGGTACCTAACCACCTGCCAGATGTATGGGAAAGTACCTACAGTGCATGCCTACAGTTGTATCCCAGCTAGCGTACTGTACACCGCACAGCAGGTTTTCGTGCGCATTCAGGGGGAAACGGCTCCTTGAACGGTAAGTCGAACACGGAGTACAATGTATTTATGGACTATTCCCCTTGCAGATTAGGTACCTTTTCTCTTGGCTCAAGCTCAGCACGTGGTGATTGGCTTCGCGCCACTGGGGTTGCCGCAAAAAGGGGTTAGCCTTATGAATCTTTTGTGGGGGCGTGAATGAAGCTGCCAGTGCAAGCTTCAAGTTGAACTGCGAATAATGCACAACTGGTACTTCGTACGGAATACTTCGTACTTCGTTCTTCGTAAGTGTATGTATAAAACAAGAGCGCTCTAAAACAAATAAGTGCCTACTACTACAGACTATGTACACTTGACTACCTACATAGTAGACTAAGGTAGTACGTAGTACTATCTAAAAGTAGCATCATGGGTTCGTGATTGTATCTCCGTTAGACTTTGTGCGGTACCAACATAACACACGACGTCGTGGTCTGTAACTGCTGTTTGGTGCCTGTACTTCGTACTTACGTGCCTGGTAGGTAAGTTGGTGGAGAGGAACCGAACTCTTGGCTTCGCTAGCCCACTACCTGGTAGGTGCATAATGCACACTAAGTACTTCGCACATGAGGATTTCTAGTAACAGCACGAAATCGTCTTATCAAAGATATTCTCATGGCCATGTCGGCCGTACACACTTCTGTGCCTCATCGGCAAGTGTTCAAGTTCTCTTACTATGTATGCTGAGTATCCCGTGCACTGTGGCATGTGCTTATCTTACATAATATCAAACTACCGAGAGGCAACTACTGGTAGCTGCGCTATACTAGGACAAACTGCGCAGGCACGGCAGAACCAACTGGGATGACTCTCATCCCGCACACCACAGCAAGCCGCTGACATCGTATACCCTTACCTACCAGAATTAAGAGTTGAGCAAAGTACCTACAGGAATCCCAGCCATGATTGATCGGGATAGGCACACAATTCGGTATGTATACCGTTGGTTGCAGCATCGTGCATGTAACCTATAGATAGGTGTAGATACCGGTAGCTTTCCCGCTTAAGCATACTACGTAGGGTGTTGGAAGAAGATCGGCCCGCCGTTCGTCCTCTGCTTAATAGCTGACCTGATGTGTACGAACGAACTATATAGTGCCTACCTATTCTATACAACTTCAAATCAACCTCGTTCGGCCACTAGTCGTCATCGTAGCAACCATGATATGCATGTACACTTTGTTCCACCTGGGACTACTTGAGGACCAAGGGGAAACACGGCAAACGCAGATATACGTAGAAGTGCAACCGATAATGGACACCGTCATGCCTTTACTTCTACCGATATCCACGCGCCTACCGGTATCGTCGATGAGTCTGCAGCCACGGACGGCATTTGACCGCCCCTCGATTCTTGGTAAAGGACTTTAGCCAGGCTGTTCGGCTCGGCTTTATTTATTTCTTAAACTAAATTCCGGCTTCACTAGGAGGTAGTCTTCCGGTCAGCCAATTTTCAAAAGCGGCATTAAAGAGATACGCAATCTACAGAGCCCAGACTGAACCTTAATTCAACGAGTAGGCTCGGGCTGGCAGAATCGCTTTATTACTTGCCTTGAACGTACCACCGACCAATACCTGCTTTCTTTTGAATTGACTAACAAGCGGAGATAGAATCATAGATATAGGTATACCAGTTCTAGCGGTCATGTGTATATTGGTAGGCTGAAGAGTAAACCCACCATAACGCCTTACTCTCTATTCCTCGGGCCGCGAGCAAGTTGTCAGCGTGCTTAGATCCCCACGTTGACTCGTCGACTGTCGGCAGTCGAAGAGAAAATCTTGTCGAATGTCGAATCGCACGTCGAAGGTCGAATAAAAGCACGTGATCCTTTCCGTCAAGGGAGGTGTAAGGGAGTGCGACATCGAGAGAAGAAAGTAGCACAATAAGGGGGACAGGAAGACTAGAGAGTAAAGGGATAAGGAAGACGATAGCAACAACGCGCAGGCAACATCACCAAACAGGCAAGAAACACTCTCTATTCGATGTTATTTGATTGTCGACATATCGGCTGTAGATATTATCACCTCCGTCGTAGACGCCGGCCCGAGCCAGAAATCTGTCCCATCACCGATGTCGTTGTGCTTATAAAGACACGGTTTGGATCCGCTCTCTTCGATCTTGAAATTAGCATTGCCAGTGGCCCCGCGGTGCCCGCCACTATATATAACAACCGGTACGGCCATTCTCATTATCCTTATCATAACGGCAAGATGCACCTCGAAAGGCTCGCTAGATCGTTAGGTGGGAGATTGGGAGTGGTGTCGCTACGCTCGCCAACCGCCTTCACAATTTAGCCCAAGGCTTCAGAACAATGGTGCCGCCAAACGTGGTAGGGGCCCTAGGGCTGGCGTCGGCCGAGCGAGTTCAAACCACGGAGTAGAGCAAGTCGGAGGACACCACGGGGTCTGAGACTACCGTAGTGAACGGGGGTTACGTTGATTGTCTGAAGACGTATCCAATCCCTCCTCATGTTCGTGGCACTTAGTAGAGTAGAAACCTTACGGAAGTGCTGGTTGTGATTTCGGTCTCTGTATTGTGTAGTGTAGTCCATTGGATATGCGACGCGTTCGTCGCGGTCACTTTTATATCCCTACGGGCCAGTATGGAATACCAGTTATAACGGTATTTGAGCCGGAGCCAAGCCTGAATGCCTTGACAAAAGCCGGGACCGCGCTAATCCTACCTAGGTAAATGTTTTCTACGCCCCACTTTGATGGTGAGAACCTAGAAGGTACCGGCCTACCTACATGTATAGTGGTTTAGGTACCTAGGTACAGACAGCCAATTAAAAGGTAGAGAGCCGCTAAAAAGGCTGAGTATCAGTATAGTGGATTCACAGTGACTATACCCACTAAATTATAGTGGCTTAATTGACTTTATCTATCTTATCAGTTTCTAGCGGCTCTATACTTTTGAATTACTTGACCGTGGGTAGTCGACGCATTATCGACCGCCAGCTCATTCGGACTGGACTTTCACGTCAGTTCGATTTTGAAGCGCCAGAGCCGCTCAGCCTAGCCAACTCTTATTAATTCATTTGAACCCAAGAATAACGGCCTTGTTTGCTAATTTGCCTTCTTTCCGTGCAGTTACGCGGCCGTTACCCATGTGCTCACGTTGTTTCTAAGAGGTAGCTTGCTACCCTCGCATGCTTTCGGGTTTGTCTTGTCTAACTTCCACCTACGTCGTCGGTCTAGCAGCAGGCTGCCTTTGCTTATGCGTGTTTGCGGGCGCAAGGCTTTGCCACCATGACCGCCGTCACAACCCGCCATCACCAGCAAAGCGCATACTATCCTCGTCTTCCGCAGCAGCAGCAGCCGCCGCAACAGCCGCAACAGCCGCAACCGCAAGAACCGCAGCAGCAGCACACCCCGGCTGCTTCGTCGCCGTCTCATCCTTCAGCTGGCCCGTCCGTTTCCCACACCGCCGAAACCACCGCCCACATTACTACCACCGCGCATTCTCCGAATTACACCACCTTACAATCTACGCGCGATCGTCTTGATTTAGCTACTACCATTAGTGCTCCTATGTCTTCGCGGTCGGGCATTAATGAGATGTCCGCCGAGCTCGACGACTCCCATCCCGTGCAGTCCGCGGCGGGCCGAGGTACGAGAACAATAAATGTACGGCCGAACAGCGCAGTGGATAGCAGTGATTCCGATCGCAGGATGACCGACGGTCCTTATAATCAGAACAAACTTCCCGTCATAACAACGTCGCAAGATGATGCCGTGCACGTCCGCTCTCAGCGCCCAAAGCCACCTTTGTTACGATCCAAGAGCGACTATGCTCCACGACGTGATGACCCAGAGCCTCTCGAGGAGGAGATCTATGAGTGGGGCGCACGCCATGGATTCGACGACCATTATCAGTCCGAAGAGATCATTTCCAAGTTAGCGGACGTGAGTGTCTCCGGTTCCTTTCAGGCGACCGAGTATATTTGCTTGCCTGGGCCGAAACAACTGGACTGCTGCTAACTAAGACGAAAGAAATGGTGTATGTACTTTACCGAAGAACGCCACGAGACAACTGGACAGCCCAAGACGCCAACCTACGAGATCGAGGACTGGCGTATGAGAGACCGCTTAAAGACCGTCTCAGCTGCTCTGGCCGTGTGTCTCAACATAGGAGTTGAACCACCCGATCAGTTGAAAACCAATCCGGGCGCCAAACTCGAGGCCTGGCAAGATCCATTCGTGCCGCCGGCCACAAAATCCTTAGAGACTATAGGAAAGGCTCTACAGGCCCAGTACGAAAATATTTCTGTTCGCACACGATACAAGCAGTACCTCGACCCCTCCGTTGAGGAGACTAAGAAGTTCTGCATGTCTCTGCGTCGAAACGCCAAGGACGAGCGGGTTTTACTCCATTATAATGGCCACGGCGTTCCTAAACCAACGGCATCGGGTGAGATATGGGTTTTTAATAAGAACTATACTCAGTACATTCCGATATCACTATACGACCTTCAGCAATGGCTACAGTCTCCAACCATATTTGTCTGGGATTGCTCAGAAGCAGGTAATATTCTTAGTAATTACCACCGCTTTGTAGAAAAGCATCAAGAGGAGGAGGAAGCCGCCGCCGCCACCGACCCGAACTACGAAAAGGTCAAGTTTGACTCGTATCTTCACCTCGCGGCCTGTGCCGTCAAAGAGAACCTCCCGACAAACCCTCTTCTTCCTGCCGATCTGTTCACAGCATGCCTCACGACCCCGATAGAGATGGCTTTATGGTTTTTTGTACTACAAAACCCCCTAAAGACAAACTTAACACCAGACCAAGCGAAAAGACTTCCTGGCCGCTTGCAAGAACGTAGGACGCCCCTTGGGGAGCTTAATTGGATTTTCACAGCTATCACCGACACCATCGCGTGGACATCTCTGCCTCGTCAACTGTTTCGCAAGTTTTTCCGGCAGGATCTCATGGTAGCCGCGTTATTCCGGAATTTCATTCTTGCGCAAAGAATAATGATGGTCTATGGATGCCATCCCCAATCGTATCCTGCGCTTCCCGATACGCATCAGCACCCTCTGTGGAAAAGCTGGGATCTTGCGGTTGATTTGGCGCTAGCCCAGCTGCCGATGCTGGAAAAGAAAGACAACGGTGGGATGGAGTATGAGTATCAAAGCTCAACTTATTTCGCCGAGCAGCTCAGCGCCTTTGAAGTTTACCTCGGCCGAGGCGATGCTCTGTTACAAAAGCTCCCAGAGCAACTCCCAGTTGTATTACAGGTGTTACTTAGCCAGCAGCATAGAGTTCGCGCTCTCATCTTGCTGGGCAGATTTCTAGATCTCGGTCCCTGGGCAGTTCAGCTCGCCCTCAGTATCGGCATATTTCCTTACGTTCTCAAGCTCTTGCAATCAGCCGCGTCGGAGCTGAAGCCAGTTATGGTATTCATATGGACACGAGTTCTTGCTTTTGATATCTCCTGCCAACCAGACTTGATAAAGGACAGTGGGTATAGCTACTTTGCCGCCATACTCAAACCATCTGAAGGCCTTCCAGTCAACAATGTCTCTGAACATAAGGCAATGTGCGCGTTTGTTCTCGCAATGCTTTGCAAAGGATACAAGCCTGGCCAAGTTGTTTGCAATCAAACGGATGTCATGTCCTACTGTCTGACCCATCTCAATAACGGCAAAAATGAGCTACTTCGACGATGGGCATGTCTCTGCATTAGCCAACTCTGGCATGATCTCCCTGATGCGAAATGGCGGGGTATAAGGGAAAACGCCCCAATGAAATTGTCAACTCTTACCAAAGACGATTTCCCTGAAGTCCGAGCTGCGGTTGTTCACGCGATGACGACCTTTTTGGGCATACCCGATTTGACGGACGAAGTCGCTCGAATTGAAGAATCCATTGCTTGGACACTACTTGATATGGTCAATGATGGAAGTCCACTTGTCAGGAAAGAGCTGCTTGTATTCCTATCCCACTTTGTGCTCCGCTACGAGAATAAATTCATCGTTGCTGCTTTTGAGCAACTACTGGAAGAGAGAGAATATGCGAAGTATCCACCACCAGATGACGGCATGGATCATAGGATAGGTTTGCATTATGCTCGCCCTGAAAACCGTGATGCGGATGGTCTTGTCAAACCCATCGCTCAAGGTTTATCTTTTAACACCGTCTTTGCGGCTTGTTGGAAACACATTCTTATCTTAAACGTCGATCCCCATCCCGAAGTGCAGCGAGACGCTACAATTATTGTCGACTATGTGCACAATGCCCTCTTGTCCTCTTCTATTGGTCCCCGAGGACAGGTTTTGGCTGACGAGATTCATAAGAGGGCCCGGCGCGCTCGAAGTCACAGAAAGCAGCCATCTACTTCTCGAAACAGTGTGATTGGCGCTACGGCTTCGTACGTCACTCAACCCGAGCCGTCTCCCGGGTTATTGAAACGGACTGCTAGTATTTTGTTCCAGCTGCCGAACATATGGGGCAGTGATGATAAATTAACTAGCTCAGTATTATCGCCACCTCCCGATCCCACCCGGAATGCATACCGGAATCCCCGGTACCCGACTGACTGGAAAGGTTTGGTAGAGCAGAGCGACCAAATATACATCCCAGCTCATTATCATGTGGCTGATGAGCCCGTGTCCGGTTGCTTCAATGCTCGAAAACTACACGAGTCGCCTTCGTTGCCTCTAAACAGTACCTTCTTAGACTGGTCTATTGAGGACTTTCGCCAACCGCAAATGAAGCCTAGTGAGGCTGAAGAACCCGGAAGCACAGACTACAATGAACGTCTTTGGAAGCGGTCCCGCAATGACACCATCTTCAGAGAAACACAACCCCAGAAGCAGTATGCCGGAAGCCACAGGTGGAGCAATCAGCTCTCTATCATGAATAATGGTGCTCAGCCGAGCAGGATGACTTTCCATCAATTTGAAGATCATCTTGCGGTTGCCGATGACAGTAACACTATTTACGTATGGGATTGGAAAAGGCAAAACAGACTACATCGCTTCTCTAACGGCAATCCTGAGGGGTCAAAGATCAGTGACATGAAATTCATCAACGAGGATGATACTGCATTCTTAATGGCCGGATCATCCGATGGTGTGCTAAGAATATACCGAAACTACGACTCCGCCCAAAGTATCGAGCTCGCATCTGCCTGGAGGGCCCTGACTCATATGGTTCCAAGCAATGTCAACTCTGGCATGGTATTTGACTGGCAACAAGTCACAGGAAAAGTTCTTGTTGCGGGAGACGTCCGCGTAATTCGAGTGTGGGATGCAGAATCTGAGACATGTACGACCGACATTCCTGCCCGGTCAGGTTCATGTGTCACTTCGTTGACTTCGGATCAAAAGATTGGAAACATTTTTGTGGCTGGTTTCGGTGATGGGGCCGTCAGGGTCTTTGATATTCGTTTGCGACCACAAGAGTCTATGGTTAAAAAATGGAAAGACGAGTCCGACAGGCAATGGATACGAAGCGTACATATGCAGCGTGGAGGCCAGCGCGAGCTTCTTTCTGCCAGCCGCAATGGAAAGGTCAAGCTCTGGGACATACGAATGGACAACCCCCTTCGTGTTATCCAGGCCTCACGTGATAAACTGCAGACAGCCAGTACCCATGAACATCTGCCTGTTTTCTCTGTGTAAGTTTTCATTATCAGAAACTAGAGTTGTCACTAACGCCTTCACCAGCGGCACGGCTGCTCATACTGTCAAGGTATTCAATTTCGATGGTCGTGAACTTTCTCGGATGGAGCCCTACTCGAGTTTCCTGCAACAAAACCGCGGCACCCCAATCGCTACTACCGCCTTCCACCCTCACAGAATGATCTTAGGATGCGCCGCTCGAGGTGATCACCATATCAATCTTTTCACCTGTGCCGGCAACAAAGCAGAAACAACCTTTAACTCCCTATAAGACCAAGACATCGTCGTCTCTATGATTGAAATCGCTCGTACGATGCACGGCTAAACGAGGGTATCACTAATCCCTTAATCACTACTCACATAATCGCCGGCGTCTTACCCGGTTATGACAACTTGCATAAGGCCGTAAATGAAGCACTACGCAGTACTTCATACATGGGCCCAATCAGGTGTTAAGGAGTTTAGGAACGTTGAGTTAACTTATGTGACTATCGGGTGGCATTTTGGCATCTATTAATGATCCCTTTCTTATCAATAGTTTCGCTCGCTTGAGTTTCGTTCGTGTACCTATATGCCAACTTTCCAGCTGTGAGGACTGAATTTCACAGACCAACGGATGATATATGTTTAAACGAATCCCTACCATCCGCTTCTCTCCCGCACATATGTTTTGCCATTCCTTTTCTTTCGCCCTGAAGAGGACAAGAAGTGAACTGGCTCTGGCTCCCAATGGATCGCCGGGAAAAAAGAGAAAGGGGGTGGAATCGTGATAAATGATTACGTTTTGTACCGGTATACCTGGCGGTTATCCCGTCGTGGTAATGTACTCTGAGCTCGCTCATCTTTGCTGTTGTTCCGGTTGATGCTGGTTGTTGGCCGCACGATGAATTAGATCATTCGTTTTCGAGAGCATGTCGTAAACATGGTATCTACCTACCTAACTCATCCCTAACGACCCAATACGTGCTCGCCTCGGCGCAGAGTGTTTAATGGCATGAAATGTCAAGAACGCGATTAAAGAACAAAAGAAAAAAAAATCGTAATTCATAATACGCTGGCGGGATACTATGGACGGCCATCACAGCTGTCTATCAATACATCATATCCCGTCTCTCCGCTTTAATTCTCTCGCTGTTTGGTATGTCACGGGCGTCGAAGTTTCGCACAGTCCCTTAGATGGCTCCGCTACACATCAGGCAGGCGTAGATGTTCAAGTCCCGTGATACTCGAGCACGTGAATCTGACCACGGGGCGGTGTTGGGGCAGACCCGCAGCCCGCAGGCCCCCCCGATGGGCACATTCCAGCGCGGACCACTCGAGCTGGGCAACAGAAACACCCGTATCGTTTATCACCATATACTGGGGTATGGGACTAGGGTGTGCAATCTTCGTAGCCGCTTCGAGTCTCCGCTGTAGAGACTCATGGGGCGTGGCTGTCCTTGCCGGCCGCCTTTGTCCCCCGGGTTGCCTTGGCGGGGGACGGCTGAAGGGATTCCACCTGTGGACGGTTCGCTCGGCCCTCGCGTACCTTGCCGTACGGGACATTGCTAGGCCATGGGACGCGGTGGGCTGCGCGCCTGGGTCAATGGTAGTGTCGCTCACGGTCCCAGCATGTTCGGACATCGCTGACCCTGTGGGCGTCGGCGAACTAGGCCGCGATGATCGAGATGGACAGGGACAGTGGATTGGACATTGTGTACAGGACTCCGGGAAGTTTCCTTCTGTCGGCTGTGAAGGCGGTTTCGAAGTCGTTTCAAGCTCCGTCTGTTGATGGTTGCCGTTTTGACTGGCGCTGAATATTTCTAATAATGAATTGATGTCCTCTGTTGTCAGAAAAGGCGGTAATGGTGGTAATGGCGTTGGCATTGGCAGTTTCCTGTATGGCCAGGCATTGCTCGGAATAAAGTCTTGTTGCTGTTCTATTGGGCTGATATCATCGTTCTTATCGTTATGAACTGGCGTGACGGGCGGCTGTACAGGTGAGGGCGAAGGCATTGAAAACTTGCTATGTGGCCAGTCATCCGAAAGGGCGATTTTCTGCTGGCCTGTTAGATCGATATTGCTGTTGCTATTACGAGCTTTCAAAGAAGGCGATGAATCCGTAAGCGTGCTTTGTAGCGAGTCGTGACTCAAGACAGAACTTTGTCCTTGTCGCGTAGAGATGCTATCGCCATTGTTGCTACCGCGAGTAGAGAATGGCGTTTGTGGTGTGTGCACTTGTAACAACTTCTCCACCAGCTCTTTAGTGAGCTCTGTCCGACCCGGCTCTTTTTGAGCTTTGCGCGCTGTATCTCTAAGATATCTGCTATACTACGATGTCTGAAGTTAGTAACCACCGTCATGATCGTGACCTGCAAGCATTTCTTCAGCTTTAGGAAGCATGAGATCTCTACCATAGACATGACTGTAGCACGATTGTAGCCCAACCGAAAGGTCAAAGCCTGTAAGTCCATACCTTGGGGATGATAGGAACAAGAAGATTGTAATTTTTGTTTTAAAAAAGAGAGAGAGAAAACTTACCGGCGGGGGTACCAGTGCTCTCCTGGTAAGAACGCCACGACCTGGAGCAAACATAACGGGGCGAGGGCATCTCGGAATTTTGAGTTTCTAATCAAATTTTGTGTTTCTTGCGCCATCATGACTAGTGGTCTCGGGTATTTGGGGGTAGGGAAACCAAATTCCACCTTGCATCGTGGCGCCGGAGTTGCTTGTGCTTTGTATTGACTATATGGATATGGAGTAAGCATACACTTCATCAGCTTAAAACCAGTGAGTTTCTCGATGGAGCTCGTACCTCAAATCAGTTATAAACGAGGCGTCGTTTTATAGGTAGAACGTCGGTATTGTAAAAGCTAATCGGTGGCGAGCACCTCTAACTTGGCTAATTCACCTCTTTCATAAAATATTCCAGCATCAACAACGCTGAGCGGCCGAGCGATGGTTATAACTTGAAGTTTTCGTTCCCAAACAGATGTGAGATTGAAGATTGCGTCATCGCCGGCCTCGGGTCATGAGGCCTCTTTGAGCCCTTTCGCCTTCCTCTGGAGGTCGGGACTGCATTTATCGCAGCAGCAGTGTTTACAAACGAGAACGATGGGAGGCACGTTTGACAAAAAGCAAGACTAACACAACTCATCGTAGAGCTGCTCAACGTGAATAGGTATAACGCCCTGCCCTCTTTCCCTCTGAAGTGGAAAGAATTACACGGAATTAGAATGAATTCGTCGGAAAGCGGGCAGATCTCCCACGCCTTCTCTTTCGTTTAGACAACAAGGACGATAGTAGTTTGAGTTATCGAGATACAGACACCGGCGTTGGGGCAGGGAAAGCGTCATGAAAGTGGACAGTACCGCTACAGCAAGGTGGAATGGGAGCGTATGTGTTTGCCGTAAAACCCGTCCATCGTCATCATGATCGACTTTCGGTATGTCTAGATAGCCGCGAGCTCCTCTTCATTAAGGAAGCGTGTCATCGTTTGGACTCGGCAATCCGTTCAAACCCGGGCCATTGAGATCTACATACCTACTCCAACCGGTTGCCATTTCCCTCGGAAGTGTAGTTTGAGGCAGCCAAATTTGGTTGGGTCAACGGACAGGAACGGTCGAGCATCGTTAAAGCGGACTCTGTAGCCAAGCGCCATCCGCACAAGAACGGCCTGCTGGCACGTGCAATTATGTTCTAGGATAGGTACCGAGACGACAACACGACGAAAGCACCGAGCGCCCGTTGTTTCCCGCACGAGGTGAACCTAATCCAGAGCTCAACGGAGGCACGTGTCGAACTAATATGCTAGGAGGTAGTCTATAGTGGAAGAGAAATCCAGCGATCGCCATGTATGCAAACTGAGGGGCGTGCGGGATAGACAGATATGCACATAACGACAGAAATAATTACATATTCTAAACTTGTTTACTGTAATATCTCAGTAACACGCTATACTTAGTTATAGCCACCTCCAGCCAAGCCGGCGATGCTCTCCAACACTGCCGGCACACAAACGTGCCCATGATGAGTGAGCGACGATGAGCCACTCCCACTCAAACGCCGTTTGTGGTTTCAGCAATGGAAATATGTATCTATTTCCAGCTCCCTACACTACACAGTGCATTACGTGGTGTCGGTATGGCAAATTTCGGTTTGTTGCCGTTCCGCTTACGTATGCGCCCGCTGTGTATTGCACCACCTGGCCTGTGTGAGAAGGGAATTGTCTGCCTCGGTGCTCGAAGGATCGTGACATCGTCTGACAGCTATTTCTATTGCAGCGGGGCCTGTAAAGGGGGAACATCCTACCCGGGCGACGTAAGACTAAATTAACACGGCTGGTCTTCGCGCCCCATTGGCCATGATCCTTGTTTTGGAGTGCCAAGTTTGCCTAGTTGGGCTCGTCAGGTACCCAGCGCCGGCCCAATGCAGCAGTCGGCTTGGGCTGGTCTTTTAGTCGACTTAAATCCTCGCCGGAACAAATGTCTCGGAATGACCAGAATATATTAGGTACCGTTTTTGTTCATTGGCGAATAGCCTCGCTATCTTTCTCCCATACATGCCGCGCTCCTCGTCAGGTATGGCCCGGCCCTCCGCCGCCGACCTAGAGCAGGCTGCGATATCCGTGGTTCACCTGATGAGAGGTGTGCCCGGGCTCGCTAATGTTCGACTTGCGCTGATTGGCGATCTGGCCGTTCAGAAGTACTTGGGACAGCCGCGAGCTTGCGAGGTTCGTTGAAAATGCAAAGCCTTTGCACGGGTTGACTGCTAATGCCATGCGCTACCATCTAGAGCATAGAGTTCATCACCAAGTCGGTTTCGCCAAGTCTCGTGAAAAAGAGCCTCGCCTCACACGGGAACAAGACCATCGTCGAGAAAGCCCCGGCAATCTTCTACAGGCACCCGGTTGGCTGGCTAGTCGAGGTCAAGATCACGCCTGAATGGCTTTACCCTTACTTCCCCAGCTCGGCGCAACTTGTCGCGGACATTAGAAAACTCCCGTACATCTCCCTCGTTGATCTTTTTATTTTCAAGGCCGATGCCTGCGGCCTCCACGAGTCCGATGCGGGTCGGCAGAAAGAGGCGCGTGACGCCTGCGCGCTTTTGGCGCTTGCTTCCGAGCATTTCCCCCTCAAACTGGAGGACGACAAGCTCCAGAGGGTCGAGGAAGCTCTCGACACGCTCATAACGTATTCGCCACCCGAAAACGACCGGCGATGGTGGGAGAGACGATTAGGCAAACAATGCGATAAGCGGCGATCCGTTCAAGACATTCTCTCGGAGCTCGGCGAAGGCTTACGTCTCGATGAAGAAGAGAGTCGCCGGTCGATGAGACGACCGAGCCTCTTCTCCCTGAACAGCTGGGGCATTGACGTACCCCCTAGTCCTGTCTCGTCTGTGTCCTCGCAGAACACCACTCCGCCGCCGTCTAAGATGCGACCGAGAAAGATGAGCGTAAGCGTGTACCCGCGACCGCGCAGACACACACAGACGATGATAGATCCCCGGCCTCGAGATCGACCTTTCTCCCCAGTACAGCAGGATTATCGCGATGTACATCAGCTGCATGCCGAGTTAATGGGTACTCGTGGACGAAATTCCCCCGGCATATCACTCATGACATTTCCAGGAAGGGAGGGATAGGTAGAATCCATGATCGGTTTTCAAGGTTTTGGGTGAGCGTTGATTTGCTGTTCATATACCCCCATAGAATATTGATTAGAATGTCTAATATATAGAGTAATGGTGGATGAACCCCTCAAGCTTCGTCACTCTACGAGATCGAGTGCATGCTTGGAGGTTGGAAGCCGGCAAGTTGAGCTGATCAGAGCACCAGAGACTGCTAACCGCCGCATGACTCTTTTGACACGTTACTAAAATACTATCCTCGGCGAACGCTTGTCTTACGCGCGGATTCTAACTATACTAGATATCCTACGCAAGATCCAGAAACCCCCAATGATTCCAGCCTTAGTCACATGGCACTGCATGTGCAGCTGACTCGCCTCATTGTGTCTCAACTTCATACTCGCAACGTCGTCGCACCAGATTTGCTCCTGTTCCTATCCCTCAGATCTCACACTGATCGAGGAACTTTGCCGATGGGATAACCTCGGAGTATCACCAGGCCGAGACCCAACCAAGTATATGAACCATGCTAACCTCAGCAGTCTTCTATATCTTCGAATTAAACTAGTTGAACGGCGTCAACAAAGTCCACTTTGTTTTTTCTCAAAATTAGTCTTACATTTGATGGCAGTCAAAAGAAGCCACTGAAGATTCAAAAGTCGAATAACAACGGTTCAAGTCAGGGCTGCAACAGATTGCTCCTCAGAACGAAACACCGCAAATGGGGAAAATTATCCACCAAAACGTCAGCAGCTTCCTTATTGGTAGCGCTTATGGGAGCATCACGATCAACCATCATAGGATCAACCATTATGACTCCGTCCTTGGCATAGGCAGCCCTGATCCTGTCAGTGATCTCAAGGATGATGATAATGGTCCTTGGAGACCCGTATCACGCCCCACTGAAAAAGCCGGAGAGAGGCCGACAGATGCGCAGCCCTGGTTTTATTGGTTTTAACGTTGACTTCCAGGCCAGGATCTACTTGACTTGTGCGGACGTGGCTCGGCACTTGAATGCTTTTCGGATTCGACCTTCGACTAGGGTGACAGAATGAATTCAACCCTCACGGACTCAAGGCCGTTATTACCGACGACCAAGACTACAAACGTTGTTCTGGCCGACAAAGGCATGCGAATCTCGCGAAGTCGAGACACTGTGAGAACCTTTGTGCCGCTCAATGATCCGATTGTACGCCCGCGGCAGATTATTCCTATTAAATTGCCGTACGTTGACGTTCATCTGTTGAAACACTCCTTAGTTCGACTCAGTTTTCAACATGATGAATGTCGCCAATCTTTCTACCGTGCGTTTGGAACCACCAAGAACAGGGCTGCTTTCACGAAGTCTACCAGTCGCAAAAGCTCTCTCGGGCCAGGCCAATACTAACCTCAAGTACACTACCCGGTGTCAGCCTACAATTCATCTGTCGAGATCATGCCAGTTATAATGCTACTATAGTGCCTTGAGCTGAGCACATCTTGGTTCGGTACTCAGACTCATCGGAATCTCTACAAGGACAAGGACAAGTAACACGGAGTTATGATCAAAATATGGCCAAGTGCGGATCTGGGACCAAGCAATACTTCCCATTTCCAGAGACCGGGCGGCTTGATGACCTTACAGGATGTTATGGACATTGCCATCCCTCTTGATACGAAAGAACTTATCGATTATTCGTCCATACTGCCCTCATTATGTCTCAATTCGGCCGTAGCGATGGGGTGTCTAGATGTTGGTGTGCATCTATTGTCTTTAATCATCGTCATGGTCGTTTCTATCCCCGTCAAAAGGAGGCATCTTCAAGCTGGACTACTATACTTCATGGTCTTGTTATGTCATGCTGATTTTGACGTCTGGGGTCACACGGCTAGTTACCATTTCCGGTCAGGTTCTTCTCCGGGTAGCTTTATTGGCTCACTGGGGCGTATGACTCGTGGAGGTCGAGCTATGGGTTTTCCATGAGACTCGCAGACGGACATGAATGCAAACGTAAGATACGGCTCGCTTTTAGCGTGACTTCTTGCGGGCTATGATTAAGCAGTGACGAAATCATTGTCTTCTAGAGCCAATATCTCGGATACGGCACCCAGACGGCCGAAAGTAATGCTGCAAGTCGGTTGGCCGACCCGGCGAGCTGCCAGGCGAGCACTTTCGTGTCTTAGCACCCGGCCGACCGTCTTTGGCTGCGGTACTCTAACGGGCTGCCGGGTCTGTCAATCTAAGCCGTGGAGTGTCGGGTCGGATGCCTGGCCGACCGTCCCAGCCTACCTTACCTAGGTATGCAGGCTTGTTTATATTCCTCAGTCGACTGCCAATTACGCGCCCCCTAAATTAGCCATTGCCCAACTCGAGTTGCCACAGGCAAAAACATCGTAGGACTCGTCTCACACATCGGTTTGATCTACCGGCCGATGCCCTTGCCTGGCAGCGGCCAATTGGCCAGATAATTTCCAGCGATTAATCGGTTCATAGGTATTGACCAGGTAGGCCAACCGATACACGACTTTGACCACAACTGGGTGTTTATGAAGTATATTCAATCCAATGTGCTGTTATCCAAAAGATTCATTGCCACTTCTATAATCTTTGTCGCAAGTCACCTTCGACTACACACCGGGCAAGATTATATGCGTTAACAAAAAAAAAGGAAACAGCATTATCTACTTATACAAAGGAAGTAAGCCGAGCTCCCAACCCGGCGCTCACCCGATACTCCAATAAGCCCGCAACTTTCCTGTGACCCCCTGACCAGAACTCCTTTTAACACCCCGACCGAGGCTCCAACTCTATGAGTAAACCTTAGGTGCACACTGCCACCCCGACATCAAAACCGAATTGTCTTTTAAACCTGGAACAACTGTCGCGTGCTACTTCCATCTCCGCCGTCAAATCTCGTCGTTTGTGGTTCCATGTGACTCGACGGGTGGCTTGACTTCTGACTCGACTTCTTCTTCCTGTTTCGATAATCATCAACCAATTCGAAAGGCACGTCGTCGTGGTGCTTCGAAAATTCCTTATATAAGCGTGGAAACAGGGGGAAGCAGGCGACAAGTATGACTGTGGTAAACTCAACCATCCTAAATATCGTTTCACGCAGGCTCTTAGTGAAAAGTCGATCATGCGCGTTGGGGCAATTTTGAACTTACGCCCAAGTACCAACACCCTCGATGAGCCAAGTGCCGTCGTCGCTGAGCGTCAGCCGGACGCCATAGTACAGCCGGACAATACAGGCGGTAGTAGCACTTGAATGATTCGCCTTTCGTTAGCAGTTGCGTCTTTTGCTTCTCAGAACAAACAACGGAAATCCGACTGAGAAACCGGTACGGGTGAGCGTGGCGTACAATATACCAACAGCAAAGACGATGGAGATACCAAATTTCACCCTTGGTCGCAACTTAAGCTGCCACACCGCCGCGAGCGGAATGATGAGAATCGTGAAGTCGGAAACGACGTTGATGACGCTAGTCGCGAGAATACTAGCGTTCGTATCGATGCAGTGGCCCTCGAGAGTCGGGTTGGATATCTTGGCTCGAGGAATACATGCCAGTAAGAATGTGATAAATATGGACAGGTAAAAGACCGAATTCGCTATAATCAGGCCCCAAATGATCTTAGAGGCAAGCTTCTTATGCTGATGTTTATAGAAAATGACTTCGATCTGGCGGAGAACGGTATACTTGGCGAAAAGCATCGTCGGGCAGTAAAGGGTTTCGACTAAGTTTTCAATCTGCATCACACCCATTAAATTCAGGAATAGCTAGATCCGGAATTCCACAGCTTGCGATGGATATTTGCTCGCTACTCTGCCTCGACCTCCTATTGAAAGCGGAGCGGAAGAATCGACTTACCAAGAGGAAATGCTGTATGTTGACCAGATTTACGTTCCACTGATGATGTCCCTGGCCATACGTATTCGAGACAAGCTTTAACGCCGTGAAAGCTGCGAATAACACCTGACAGAAATAGTCAGCAGGGTGTCCAACACCAGTCGAACGGCGGGCTGACTCGCCAAAGCGAGTATAAGAGACCCTGGAGTTTATTAGCCAGAGGTCATCGAGTTTCTCTTGTACGCGCCACAACTACTAACAATCACTGAGGTCGAATTGCCTCATAAGATGTGCTCGAGTGTAGCTCCTAGCAACCACGCCGCTTGTTGAAAGCAGTAGAAGAACGGTTGCCAACGCAATCTGCGAACCCCCGACGGGATAATAGTCGCGGAACATGGGTACCACGCCATTAGGCGGACGGAGCGCTGGTGTCTTAGATGGGTCGAGCTCCATCTCGGAACAGTTCTGATGGCAGAGCTGGGGTCCCTCGATAGCAATCACTGTTTGGCGATACGCACGAAATGCAGTCTATACCGAATCATCTTAGAGAATATCAGTCCGCGGGGGGAGATGGACTACACGACATCGGCCGGGACTGTTTCTCTTATCAACCGAAAGTTCGACAGCTCTCAGTTCAACCTGGTGTGGCACGTAACCTGCTGGATATGACATTTAAACTACGAGAGGCTCTTTGAGTCGTACTATGAAGGCATCGTCGAAACCACCACACGCGACATGATCGTCATCGCCCCCATTATCACCATCACCTTCACTCAATTGCATTCATCAATAGCAACGGGATGAATTGCATTTCTCGCGCCGGATCCGGATTAGCGCTGGACCCTCCATCTACCAAATGACATATATCCTATGTCACCGGATTATATGTCTCCCAGGCTTTCGGGCCCGAACATACCCTTTTTCCGCAATTCGGTCTCTGATTTAGTTAGCGTACAACTCCACATTACGTGCCTACAACATCCCCGGATTCAACGTTAAAACTCCGAACCTCCGCCCCTCCGGCCGCTTCCCACAAAGCCCCGACACAAGTTTGCCGTGCTCAGATATTCGCCCTCTATGTAGGCGGCCGACCATGACCACATTGGAACAATCCGTAATCGAGTTACCCATTCCATATCTGCCTAGAGCCTCCGTCTTATATAGAAAAGCATCGCTAACTACGCATGCTTCCGTGCCACCCGATACGAACTTGCCGGCTTCCACTCGGCGCAAATCTCGACTACGAAGTAGTCTCCCAGCGGCCCGGATTTGGAGTGGTGTAAGTGGCCTTCTGAAGGCTAGGTTTTCGGTGATACGACGCCCACAAGAATATAAAAACCTGCGCAAGTTCTCGATGGTGCGATGCCCGCAAGCAGGTTGGGGTCGAAGCGGCATTGCGACAAAAGGTCTTGTTTAAAAATGAGGCCTCGATGACGCGCAGACTATCTAATTGCGCGGGTATGCATTATAGCCAGCAGGACTGTCACTGAATACTGAATACGACGTATATCTTTTACCGCGCAAAATACACGATCGGAATCGTCACACTAAAAAGATCAGCTCTCCGTCCCGTTGACCTCGATATGGTATGATGTCGGCCCAATGTGGTAATGGAGCTCCCCAGTCCTTCCTGTTGCGGGGCAGACGGTCGCCGAATACTGAGTAGTGTAGTTGATAACATCCCGAAGCTGAAAGCATATTTTCGTTAGTGTGGGCTCGGACTACAGACTAGCTGCTCGTGCCTCGTGGTTGATGGATACAATACAGACTCACGAGACTAAAAGCTCCGGCGCCGGTGTTCTTTCGCGTTTCATGGGCAGCCGAAGGCCCACTCTTGCTCCATGGAAATACAATAGACCATGAATTACAGCTGGTGGTGAAACAACGCAGCCTTGAATGTTCAATTAGCTTAAAGACCAACTGTACAACCAGCGATACTGAGGGTGAATCTAGACCGCGAACCGATGTGATGCCTATAGGTATAATAGAGGGGGTCGGGCCTGCCTATAACCGCGTTCTTCGGCCGCCCGCATTTCTTGGCCACTCAAAGGTGTCACTCGTATATAAGCCCCCGTGTTGTCGGCGTGTTTAAGGAGGGACGACGGCCGAACAGCTTCGGGCTAAGGCTAAGGCAGAAAACGGGGTCCAGCTCCACACAAGCCCCACGTAGGTGCTCAGGACCTAAAAATAGGTCAGCTCCGTAACCGTATTCCGTACCGTAACTGCCTCCGGCGATTATCCGCCGTACGGGGGAGTCCAAGATGGTAACCGCTCAATCGGCAATAACAGCGTACATACGGACGTAGATTGTCGCAGATAAGAACATACCAAGACGACGTCGTGCACGAATCGTTAATTTTGTAATTGATTGACCTCTCGAGTCGATAGTGCTTGCTGTCTCCGATGGCAGAGATCCGCTTGGGCTCACGGGCGACCTGGGCCGCTTACGCTCTGAGGCCCCCGTCTTGGAGTAGCAAGACAGTCAAGCCCTAACGACAAAAATGGACTATGGGTATTCAAGTATAATGGCCTGGTAGATATATATGCACAAGCCTCTAAATCGCGCGCTTATGGATATATCTTATACAGCTAGGTATGGCCACCCTCGGAATTCTTGTTTCCAAGGGTTCCTCCGTCGCTCAAATCGCAGCTGATTGTCAGATATTGACGCCGAGAACATCTTCTGCGATACCTTTTCTTTGGCTTGAGCAGTCTGATGAGATTACTATCACGCTTTCCAGTTCGGTGACGTTGTCTACCTATGTATTTTGAATGATACGAAGCACCGGATTACGAGAGTTGCTCTTCTCGAGATACGATTGAACCTGCCGAGCAACAAACAGTTCTTTCACCGAATTTTCCCATGACATGATCGTTTCTATCATAAATAACAGGTACTACTGGGTACTATGTGTCATTGTGTTCTATCAGTAAGGCCTACACTATCTATATGTTGTCGCGATCGCGGGCGAGGTCCCGGCCGCGATTCTCAACCCATCTAGATCAGCAGCGAATGTGAACAAAGAGGACGAAGCCGAATTTCATCCTATCGTCGATAAGTGAAATACACAATACACTATAACTAGAGTGATCCAGGGTTACGATGAGACTCCCATGAACTATTAGGGGAAGCGTGAGCCGCAGTGATCTTCTCTGCTTTACTGAGTCTGCTTGGCCCGGCCCCTGAATCCTATTGTGTGTCCTTTAAAAATTTTCTGGAGAGGCGCCGGCATCACCCACCTCACGGCGTGATGGCTGCGAATGGTGCCGATCATAATGTCGTCGATCTCGCCAGCGACTTTATACCGGGATACAGATACCATTCAGCACTGTATCCGGCGGCATTCATGGTTATTGGAGCTGCTTCGCCTATCCTAGACGGGTTCTGTAACCTGCTCACTTGCATCCGCACGGCCTAAGAAGAACGTAGTCGAAGGCGCTTCTTTGGTTTTTGTATGTAGCGATTTCTCGAGAAGCTCCGATGCAGAGGACATCCCTATTGGGATTGAAAGCCTTCAGGGCTGGGCTTTTGGGCCGGTCGGCCCCCTCATCGATTCTGACTTCTCAGAAACCACACTATCGTTCAATGCATACTCTCCATTCATCGCAAACCGTCTTATTGAAAGATTATACCCATGTATGCCAATACAACTCCAGACCTTAAGGCAGATATTGCTGTGATACGGACGTGGCCAGATCGTTTGTCTTCGTACGGTAGGGTTTCCAGCGTTGTAGCGTTTTCCTCCGGCGCCGGGATGTTTATCATCTTCGCGAGCGAATCCACGAAGAGATGGGTACGCAATCTCATGATCCCGGCTTCTGCGAGGAAGCTATCCTTGCTAGACTTCACACCGAGTCGATTCGGTAGACCGTAGACTGAACTCAGTGTAGGCGAACATGGTGGGCCCCGAGCCGCGACCCGTTGCACGTCACAAGATGAGGATACTTTCGCGATATTCGATCTCGGCGTCGCGATATCCGACAATAAATGGTGGATGGCCAGGCAGGGAGCACGTAGGCGCTCGACTCTGAAATTTGATGCCGGGTCAGGGAGAGCTGCATGATGCACTCTCGGAACGGCACTAGACAGGCGACGGGTCTCGCTGTGGAGGAACCCTGACTCTCTGAGGACCCACGAAGCGCGGGCACTACGGCAGCACGACGGGACGTTCCGCCCCTAGTCTGGATGCGTAACTAGCCATGCCTTAGCCTGGGACGCAGCTCACATTTCCCAGTCTGGGCTGTAGATCGGCCGCTGTGGAGGCTGTCGATAACACAGGGCGTCAACCGCCGCAGCTCAGGATGCAGCCGAGCTCCCCAGGCGTCATTGAAATCACGCCATCCGTTGAAAAATGGCGTGAGAGCTGATGGCAGTGCGTCACATACGAGATACGATGCAGTATTTCTTATTTACCTGAGATTGGCCTCGGCCGGGGCCCGGCCATGACAGGTGACACGGCGTTGGAGAAGCTCCTTAGGGAAGCCGATATGGTGGCCTTCGAGGATCGCTTGAGAAAGCATGCGGGCTGGTAACTGTTCCCAAAGGCACAGCGTTCCTGCATGGGAGGCGGGTTCATATCCGACTCCGCACGTCTCCGCGATTCAATGCTTGAAAGGGATTTGACGTAGGCGGATCCCATGTGAAGCCCCGGGG
The DNA here is from genome assembly GCA_022385655.1 of Xylaria intraflava. NCBI lineage: Eukaryota > Fungi > Ascomycota > Sordariomycetes > Xylariales > Xylariaceae > Xylaria > Xylaria intraflava. Next base: position 252,907 of record MU279772.1, read on the forward strand.
TTGGATGATTGTGTTTTTCTAAATCTCGGTGAGGCCCGACGGCATTATCCTCAGTGCACATGCCTCCGAACAACCTGCTCAGGGACTGCCATTGCCTTGCGGTATCATGATGCAAGTCGTAACATGTAATAGCGGCACAACAGCAAATCTGTAATAGGCGACATGGGGTGGTCTCGCTGCTTGTGAGTTGAATGCACATGCACGTACGATGGCGGTGGCGAGCACGACAAATCCAAGACATTTGGAGAATGTAGAAGGCCACATAACACGTTAACATGTGGCTGTAACGTCACATGAATTATGCGGGACATGGGGAGAACTTAAGGGGGGATTCAGAATCTCATTCTCTGTCGGTCCACGCGGCTCTGTGTTCTTGGTATATGATTCCAATGCTCAATACATATACGTTCAATGGCTCGGCATTGTTCGATAAGTGTCTGCGGCGATGATGATGTCGGAAGAGCCAAAAGTTGACACAGCGGTTCGTCGTTATGGCATCGCGAACAGGTCTTCCAGGGTGGACGACAACCTACAAGCATAGTCAGGGTTCGCAGGCGCCTTAACTGGCTGCCACAAGGGCCCCAGGTAATACAGATACTACCTGAATGATGGGGTGGCGTTTACTGGCTCACCGTTCGGGACATTCGATATTAACTCCGTACGGATTGTGGTTGCAACCACCACGGCAAATGCCAAGACTTCAAGTAGCATGCGGATGTAGGTACGATACCCAATACTAAGTACAGTCTGTAGCTTTTATAATTAAAAAAAAACGGCGTGTTCAGCTTGGGTGGCCCTGGCACTGTGTTTCTTGATTGTTTATCTTTAGGCCGTGCGAAGCCGTCGCCGCTGCTATGGTCTCGGGACTTATCCGTGGCGGAATATTCTAGACAGCGCCCGCGCTGGGTCTCAACTAGCGCCGGCCCCACAGCCGGCTTACGTAAGGTATAGTATTGGAGAAGGGATGTCGAGGTCTATAGTGTCACATGTCGGCGCAACTCCGAGATCACAGGTGGCACACAGCACCTAGAACTCACGCTATATTCGATAGTTCCTTTCTGTACACTCGAATACGGGCCTACATTAGTCCTTTAACCCGGTAGCCATTCACAGGCTCAGCAAGAGCCTGGATAGAGGCGACCAGGGGAGGACCTGGCCCTGGTCTGCTTACCAACGAGTGTCACAATGGAAACTAGACAAGGGTGTTTGGTCTTCAGAAGCTTGGGTTCGATTGAGATGATACCAATAGACCGGGGGAAATTCCCGCTACCCGAGGAATAAGTGTGCATGAAATGGCGAAAGACCCGCAGATAGGTACCCTGGTCCCTGTCCCGAAGCATCTTCAACACCCAATTTCGTAACTGTATATCCGCCTCCGTCACTCTAATCCCAACAATGCGACCGCGAGTCTCCAGAAATTATACACACATCGATACCCAAGCCTTAAAATACACAGTAGCTAGGGCGGTTTGGTGACTGTCCGATGTTGACTAGACTAGAGACCGAGGGGGTTCTGGCAGAGAAGCGCCTGGCCGAGCTGGTGTTGATAGCGTGTCAGCCAAATGGATATCACCAATGCGCGCCGTCTGGGGGATCAGCTTACCACAGGGAGCACGCAGCACTGGGCTTGCTTGCCAACGTTCGCGCAGATCTGCCGGAAGTCATCGGCGTTTTCGGGAGCGGGCACGGCTTTTGAATGTTAGCGTCTGCGAATACTCCTTTGCCCTATCGCGTAGGGACATTTTGTCGGGGCTGTCATAGGGGTGATCTGGAAGAGCGCGGGGTATACTCACGACCAGTGCAGTCCAGGTCAGCGACGCCAAGAACACCAACAGCGCAGCATTGAGCCTCGCTGTTGAGAATACCGGCGCAAGGTTGGTAACTGCCACCACCACCACCGCCGCCACCTCCATTGCCGCCACCACCACCACCACTACCGCCGCCGCCACCACCACCGCCGCCATAACCACCACCCGGGTAGCCGTCCGTGGTGGGAATGGCAGTAACGGCCGTGGCAAGGAGGCCGACAAGGGCAATCAGGGCAGTCTTCATGTTGAAGGATGTCAGCTTGGCTCGGAAACGGAGATGCAATTAGAAATCGAGTGAAAGACAGAGATCTCAGGACAGTTCTCGTAGGTGACCGATGGTGGACGAGGAAAATAGCTTTGGTGAAGGCGGCTTCGACCTCCTTATATAGACGTGATGAGGGTCGAGGCTGCGCTAGATTGGACATATCCATCCTCGATCACACGCCCTCATGCTTGGTAAGATTCCAGGTACGAGTGAGTATCCTAGCCGTTTACTGAACATGGCGTCCCCTTGATTTGTGATTTGGCGCATCTTTTCCGGGCCTACCCATGAACAATCAGGTGGCGTTATGCGGGCAGTATCCTGCACTCCAGGAGGTAGGTGTGTGGTATTAGCCCCGAATGAAGACGCCAAAATTTCCGCTCCGACCACCTCGGTGACTACCGGCACAAGGTTCTCCACGAGGCTGGCTGCGTAGTGTAGTGTAGATAGTAGGAAGGTTGCAAGGAGGAAATCTCGATTCAACCAACATCACACCCCTTTCGGCGTAGCCACTCGCCAGAGGATTGGAAGAATTGGGTCGTCAAATCTCCGTAGATGTTGGAATTGGACTATGCTCGGCCCACTCATAACCCCTGCAGGCATGACTTGAAATTCGATGTCGGCTACAGCCTTCGTGGAGGTAGTACTATCTAGACTCTATCTAGGTGCTCTTGGGCATTGCGAGCTCGGTTAGGGAGTTTTGCCACTTCCGCCTGGACCGCAACCCAATGTCTCCTACCGCAGGTGTCAGCGGGTATTCTTGCTTCTACAACTACCTTAATACATGTGTATTATGTATGCAGGCTGAGCGGACCGGTCTTTTCCCGGGGAGGGGTTACCGTTCTGCCATGTAGAATGCGACCGCAACTACTGAGCCTACCTAGGTATGTTGTCATTTGTGGATATACATAGCACATGCGTAGTATACGATCTCCAACTCCAACTCATTCGTTTAATTGTCAAAGTAGGGAGTTATACGGTGGATACTACGTCTGTACTTACTGATTTACCCACTTTCAAACAAAACCCTCTCCGTCAATTCTGTACCATTCTGCCTACCTACATACCACGTTACCATGTACGTCTACGCCCACTGTGACGCCTTTTCTCTAAGCCATATATTGATAGAGTTAAATTTGACATACCGAACTACCGGTTGTGCGGACGAAGGGCGCAACAACAAAGATACCAGCAATGCCAAATCCGATGATGGCCACAGTCACTCTGGCCGAAGACCAGGGTAGATAGTCAGTGACTAATGCATCTCGTGCGTCTTGCAACTGGTTGCAACATTATTGGGAAGCATTATTATGTTTCCTGAGAGCGCCACGATTCTTGGCAGAGGTTGACGGTGAGGTTACCCGGTCCACTCAATGCTCCCCGTCCAACTACCTGTTTGGGCGATGGTTTGGGCGATTCGAGCGGCTACCAACGTTGAGTTGTCTCACAGCAGCGGCCGGGAGCCGTCCAGCTGGCGTCAGGGCTGAATTGATGGTGAACTACATATGCACCTCACCCCTGCATTTATCGTATATACCCGCCGTAGCGTAATCATTCACACACGCTTTGCCTTTGAAATCTGAGGGACGGTTCCCCATGGTGGGAGGAGTAAATAGCTACACAATAGTTGATGATGACTAGATACTTCACGGAACCAACGAACCAACGAACCAACGAGCTGTTGCCATTCTTTCTTTTTTCGGTCATTCCTCTCGTGTTCTCGAGTTTTTGACTTGTGGTTTGATTGTGTAGCCGGAGAAACACAAAGCGCTGTCCTGGCACAGTAACTATTATATGCACAACAACACATCTGCATTGCAGGATCTGGACAACAACCAACAAGGCGAGGATACATATACGATGCAGTATGCGATGTGTAAGACGTACTACTAGTAGACGGTACCACCTACTGCATTCACGATCAAGACCCAGCAGAAGATCAGCTCCCCGCGAAGGCACTAGAGGGCTAGACTCCGAGCGGACTTGGGGGCTGGAAGGAAAAGGAAAATTGAATAAGATCAGTCCACAGGCCCAGAAGAGAAGATGTCAGATGGGGGAATGCGAAGCCCGTCCGATCCGTCTCTATACGGGAAGTACCGTATGTACCTTAATACCAAATAATATGTAGGCCAACGGTCGACGCTGCATTGTTCAACAGCCGCACCCAGCCAATGGAATCGCTTAAGCGTTCTGTGGTCATGGACTATACTGTGGAATCTATGGATCAATTGACAACTCCCTGGATCTGGGGACCCCGTAGGTACATGAGATGTATCCGCGCTGCCAAGCGAGGGTGCGGAAGATCGTCAGCCCACATCGCACATCAACAGTGACCAACCACGGTGCCGATGGAAGTACCTACTATGTACATAGAAACGCACCGGCGGAATGTAGAATGTATATCTAACTGCCAGCTATTGCACAGTCCACTTTGTGGCTTGCCGGTCTTTTTTTAGCATGGCTAGACGAGCAAGTCGGGATCGGTGCCTTCTTCAGAGGGTCTCCATCATTCCTCGAACTTGGGACTTGGCCTGCGGGTTGCGCGCTGCCGGGAAATTACCTAGCCTAAGCTTTTCAGGTGTTGAAAGGGTTTCCGTAACTCCCGGTGACATAACAAAGCCATGGTACGGTAGGTAAGCACTTACATGTGCAGTTACCTAACCGAGCGGTTGTCTAATGTACGGATACTAAGTAGATAGATAGCAGGCGAGGTCTTGGAGGATGTTATAATACCGTACTGTGTAGTGGGCAATTACCTCTGGCAGCTTACGGACAAAGAATCGGGCACTTTCCACACTGCTCGGCGGACCTGGGTATTCGACGTCAAGCTAACCGTCAACCATCGGCCACAATAATACGGACGTACTCCGTACCTCCTATCTACGTCCGTACTGCGAAATCAATATCACATAATAACACAAGCCGCCGATGAACGTACCTGGACACGTCTATGAAGACCCAGGTACTCGAGGGTCGACAGTCAACAGTCGACAGTCGACAAAACGCAATACCTATCAATCCCCGAAGCAGGTATGTGCCACAGCGTATAATTTCGCTCTCCGGCACCGCCGCACCGATCGGTTCAGATCGTGTAATCATGATTCATGAATCATATTGTGTTGCAATCCGTAATTACCAACCGTATATGCGCCCTCGCCTTTGGGCCCTTGCATCTGCATCTGCATGACGTCTGCCTACCTTGTTAACTCAACTCCCAAGGCATCGAGTTTCTATATAGCGTAGGTATTATCTCGCTGATCCCATCCGGGCTATCCTATGCACCAAAAAGGACCATCGCCTCGTTTGATCAGCCTTGAGGCATCGTCCACTCCCCTTGTCGTTGCGTTTCTTTTTCTCCTCCCCATGATGCAACCCGGCGTCGAGCTGGCGAGGTCCCTACCACATCTACCCATATGTAGGTACCGTAACTCCTCACGAGGAGCAAACTACGGTCTGGATGCTGGGATCGTCCAGAATAGGAAGGATACCTTGCTCGACCAAGCTTCTGTGTGGACGTTGGATACGTGGAGCGAATGGATTAGCATATAAGTGAACATTATGTAATTCCATAGGAGGATCATCATAGAGGATCATCATAGAGGATCATCACAAGACTACAGAGCACAGTTAGGTGCATTAATCACAGTAACTGCACGTCGTGTACGCCGGTAGGTACATACGAGTCCCTGTATTATGTAGGTACCCATCGTTAATCGCTAAACGTGCACTCGGTAGCGCGATCTGATTCAGAAAACCGGTTTCAGATAGAAGGTGGCGGCGTCTTCTGGATCATGTGCGATGTATGTGTATGCATCTACATGGTATTGCACATAATGCAGTCTTTGGCGACGAGCGCTTTCCTCCCGGGCAGCCAGTGTAGGCCAGGTGATCAAGATGCCCTCTCCTGTCGAAGGTACCTCCGGTCTCCAGGCCATCGTCAGACATGGCATGCTACCTACCAATGTAAACATCTCTCAACAGGCAGACTTATCATCTCGACTCTCTAGGTATGATCCTAGTCCTTAGTATAGGTCCTTGTTTCAGCTTCATCGAGACTTCAGGTTACCTATCACACGGGGGCTTCCTGAGCCAATGACAACCTACAACATACCGGTGTGTTGAACATCATTATCGCCTCTTGAAAGCCACCAATATGTGTCCGGGCCTATTAATCGATGCCCGCCTGGAGTCCGATTTCAGCGATGACGAATTCGATCGTCGCGGACGCCTTCGCCGTCAAATGGACACCAGCAGCCAAGACGGCCAAGATGGCCAGAACAACCAGCTGGGACAGCCGAGCATCGTGCCGGATAGCCACGAACAGCAGCCGCCCAATGTCCTCATTCGGACAATGCCTCGTCATTTCGGCAGTGCTTAGGAATTAAATCGCCGACCTCACAGGCTATCCCTTCCGGCCTACGTCGGTGAAGAAGTGGAAAGCGATAGTGACAGCTTTGTTGACAGCGGCGCTTTCTCTGGCACTTCGTCTCCCCCTAACTCGTAGGTAGCATGCTACCTATTCTTCGTGCTTCTCTACACACTTGGCTAATTGAGTTGCTCTCATCGGGCATCAGTGCTCGCCTCGGTATGACAGCAGATCGGCATAGCTCGTTAGTCAGAGAAGCCTTTCTCGATACGACCAGCCAACACCAAAGGACTACACCTTCTGCTCGGAGGTTGATCAGACGACAGATTGAGCCGCTTCTTTATGTGCTAAGATACATAGTGCAACAGCCCGAGAACTCACCGGACGGCGCCGTTCTCTCACAACGAGACATCCAAACCATCTCATCGATTACGGGATACCTTCAATTGGCCCTCACACTATCAAGTATCCTATCCGACGATACGAGCACGTGATCAATAATGAGAGAGAACCTATTATCCGCTAAACATATATACCAAGAGGAGAGCGCCTGCATCAAACGTTTGAGAGGGGGGATTGGACGAAATCACGAGCGACCGAAGTAGAGTATCCAAATTCTGTTTGACAAGCGGGTGGTGATAAGTTCAGTGCCTACCTGAGGCTACAGCACATGGTTCGCTCATTTTTCTGCAGTCGAAGGGATGGTATGATCTTATCTAGAGCGTAAACTACTTTTTTTTCTTCTAAACCTACTTTTAATAATATATGAGCCGAAAATGAACCCATCCCAGATCCCACAAGAATTTTCCTGTCATAATATTGTCTAATACGGATGTTACAGTCTGCAAAACCTGCTGTCCCTCAAGCGAAAGGATCGACATTAGGGTCTGTGTTCCGCACGAATTCCGCTGTTATTGCAAGCTGTCGTGCCCTGTCTTCCCCGTACTGATTTGCAATGAAGGCGAACATCAAATCCATACCGGCCGATACACCCGATGACTGCACGAACGTATCAGTTTCATTCTCCGAGGTGTCCACCTTCAGAGCGCGTTCTCTCTTTTTTCTCTTTTTTCCTTCGGCGCACGCGCATTGGAGCAGAACCACACCGTGGTGAGTATTAGATTGTAACAGAGACAGTAAGTCTTGAGAAAATTTCCAACATACCGTCCAGATATTTCCATCTACGACCCATCGGGCTTTACGCACCCAATTGACGGCCGGACCCTGAGACTGTACCTATATTTGAGCTGTCAAACATGGATCCTGGAGGCGGCCAACTGCATCCCCCACATCCCGAATCAAGAAAATACCAAGGTATGCACCTACCCACTCCCAATCCTGCTTGTTCGAAGTCGCACGTCGCCCATCCAGCAACCCGGACTGCGCGACAATGGCGCTTCCGTTACACACCGTCAACAAGTACCGCAATTTGGGATAGATCCGCTTCACGAACTCGACAATGGGTGCCGTGTTCGCCGTTTCCCGAGTCCCGTCCCGCCCGCCCGGCACGAGGAGTACCTCAAGGTCCTCCGGGCAGGTGTCGAAGGTATGCGTAGGCACCACGCTTTGTCCAATGCGCCCTGCCCCACCAAACCCCGTGTTTACCGGGTCCAGCGTGGCGGCGAGCATCACGAACTCCAGGGGCGTTGTATACGACAAATTGTTCAGCGCGTCGAGCGGGCCGAAAACGTCCAGGGCTTGAAACCCGGGGAAAACTACAACGCCGAACCGGGTCGCGGGTTTATCAATCGGGGCGGCCATTTCGGTGTGCTGGGGCGCGTGTTGCCAAAGTAGCGACTATTCGGGAAATACAACTTGGTGGTGAGTTGGAATGCAGCATTCAAGTTGAGAGGCGCTCGACATATGATTCTCTTGCACTCGTGTGAGCTTTTCGACGGACCAGCCGGTCTAAATAGAACGCGATCACGGTCTAATTAATTGTGCCGGCGATGATAACCTCGGCTAAGCCGTCGTTATAGTCTTATAGGTTGACTGAGTCAGATGCACACTGACGTCCGTTCGGACATTCCCTGCTTCGGGTGTGCTACTTAAAGGGCTTGGCATCGGGTCTCACGCGCGGTTAATAGTGGCGCTTCCCCGGACGACGGGCCTTCGATAGATGTTAACAATTGCCATGTGTCGAGAGAGAGTACATATGTATTTTCTAGTCCGGACTAGTCCGTCACGGTTAGACATTTGTTAAATCACCTGTGACGGGAAATGCCTTGGAGTTTACGCCATGTCCGGGAGATGTTCCGCTCGGCGCTAGATAGTGGTGATTCATAATCCATTGCTCGGGTCTCCTTCCGGCTTACACCAGAGTTTAGGGCTTGAGTTGCCGATCCTTACTTCACGGCCGCTCAATTGAGGATGTTTCGGTCACCGAGAACAAATCATTGTTCAATATTCGGGTCCTCATGCCGAGTAGTGAATGATTTGTTCACACTTGCTGTGGCGGCACAAGCATTTCGCGATCTAGGCCGTGTGGTTCTGGCCCGGTATTGAGAGCGAAATATATAAGTAATTACCTGTATTCATACATTAGATAGGAAGAAAGCTAGATAGGCTGGGACGGCTGGGGAGGCGCACAACGCTCACATTACTTATGTACCTCCTTCTAGTTGTATTGTCACTGGCTACAGCCAATTGTATTATTTTCGCTCAGTACCTTCGCGGTCAACGAGTCACCGAACCGTCTCTTGATTAAGACCTTTTCATGAGCGCGGAATCTAGTAGGGTGTCCTTGAACGTACCCGTTGACTTAGTCTCCTTGGACGTTGTGCCTGGTACTCAGGCAAGTCATCACAAGATTCTGATTCACAACAATCATAGTACAACCCGGTCTATTGCTAAGTATGTCGGGATAATTCAGAAGCTATGGAGGCCGATAAGTACATACTTACTAAATATGTTGTCAGTTGGTTTCGTTCCAATAATTACTTCGCTACGACTCGGGGTCCGAGTGAGAAACCATATCAACACCTACCCTGAATGCGGCCGCGCTGCTGCGGCAGATGGGGCGCGTAGATGGCCAACTTCGGAATTAGATCCAGACTCCCCGAAAATCTTGGAAACATGCGTTGAGTAAACTTCTTTATCCAAGTGACTAATGTTCACATGGGTCCGTCTCATAAGTGACAGTGACCCAGTGACCGAAGTACTGTAGAAGCAGACGCCTCGCCATGCCAGCCTGGGCCAACCAGCCGCCAAAGGAATACCAGACGACGGCGATGCCATCGGCGATCTCACCAATATCCGACACTTCGTCGGTGGCCCAGTAGAGATGGTAACTCCAGAACTCCTCTAAGTACTTCCTGTTGACGATCGCAGACGGCCCCACGATCCTGAGAACCCGGCTACGACCGTCTTCGGGCTCCTCGGCCGTGTAGAATCTGTTCCAAGTCACGATGGGCGCTACCCCCTGTACAAGGAACGTCCCCCGCGAAACCTGGTCGCAGAGCCGTTGAGCGGCATCGCGGGAGAAGAATATCAGCTTTACCGCGCAGGCGTTTGGGTTTCGCGAGTCGGGTCTATATATGTGTGTGTGTTTGACGCGGCCGGCCTTCCGTATACTCTGGAGCAGGGCGTTATAGGTGATGTTGGATGGCAGCCCCATGATCCATAGCGACGCGTTTTGATCCTGGGTTACGACTTGGCTTGTAGGGCTACATGGATCCTGATAGAAGGTATTTGTATAAGAATACTCCATCTTTTGTTTTATATCTTGCTCTCAGGGGGACGACTAGGAGTGTTTAGACCGGGGAAAACTGTTGCTAAAAGTGATGCGCGCGGTCTTGGTGCTCTTGATATACGTGAGGGATTACTTGTAGACAACATCGAAGAACTTGCGAGTGAGATGTACTGAGATATATAGAGCCTGAGGCTATGAAGAGTTCAGCAAACACATGTAGAGATTGTTTGGCAAACAGTCGTAAAGTGTTTAACCCCCAAGACATGTTCTGCATTTACTGCTTCCGACAATCGTGACAGCTTCCCGAGTTACCGTGCGGAGTGAACAAAATGTTGTACGTTATGGCTTGTATCTCATAGGCAAATTCTTTGTGATCGGGTTGTGGCCTCGGCTGATTGTAAGCTATGAACCTATGTCTACGCTTCAAACTGAAACCTTTCCAAACAATAAGGCATAATGACCAATACAGCATACTTACCACGTGCCGCGATTGTTTGTCCTTTCTTCAAAGCTCGAATGCTAGAGGTTCCTCTGGTCTACGTTTCAGCTTCTACGACGCCCCCATGGCGAAAAGATCCAAATCCTGCTGATCCAAATAATGCTCGACCTTTCGAGTGAGTAATTTCATTGCGATATACATTTGTCCGCCTCAAGCGCACATGAGGGTTTGCCGATTTTATCTTAGCCAGCTCATTGGATATTCATTAAGCCATCGTAGAAGCGACTCAAGTCAGGCCACCGGTCAGTGAAGTGACAGAATTGCCTTTCAAAAACTTGAAGGTGTGTTCTTCGTAATATACTCCATCACAACGCGGGTCCCTATTAATGATTTCAAGTCCGCATCTCGTGATCCAGAGAGTTGTGAGGCATTGTATGGGCAACCTAGCGAGACTGGGAGCGATCAGGCTTGTATGGATACCTAGGTAGGGGAATGGAATTGTTATGCGTGATTGTTGACTTGAGATTGGGTTAGATCGCTTCATCATACTTACACCCGTGTGTGGGAGTTGGCAGAGGAGCCAACTTGATTTACGGATGGATGTGTGCTTTGATACCTCAGTTCCTCTGCGGCTTGGACTATACAATATCACAGGAGCATGGGCAGGGTGGTATCGGATCAGGAGTTCTGTATTGAGAGAAACGCTGCGGCCTAAGGAGTAAGAATTCGAGAAACGGGCCGATCTAGCGAAAGGAATCCCGCAGATAGCAAATCAATCGAGTCAAGGATTAATCTAGCACGAGAGCTTTGTTGGAGAGATCGGTCGTGAGGTGTTCTAGGGACGCTGTCGTTAATAGCATTCGATCGGAGCACGCGATTGAGTTGATCAGGTAAAGTGCGAGATGTCGCGAGACGTCGAGATGAAAACGTAAATGCGAAGCCGAGAGACAACGAGAGATAGCAAGACTATGAGTTTAATTTTTTAAAAAAAAAGTCAGCTGATAACGGGACAAAGCACGATCGGCAAAGTTCAGTAGGGACCTAGGTAGTTGAAGAGAAGATGTTGGATTTTACAGGGTCACGATAGTGCTGTTTGAGTAGTATGACTGTATTGAAAAGGACTGCCAGGAGAATTCCTGGAAAATCGGTGGTGGGAGAGCTCTCCCTACCCTTTCTGCAGTAGGTTGTTTACCTAATACACTATTCCAGTAGAATAAACACGCTAGCCACTGCCACTGACTCTACTAGCGCAAGCTATTCGGTTAGAGCGGCTTCCTATTGGTTCAAGGCTCCCCCCTTTATATCGTAATCTCTATTTCTGTAGGTAATCTACACCAAAAACGGTTAACTATACTGCCCTAATTGGCACGAATTCCAACACACCCCCTTAAGTTTGGCGTCCTTTAGGGGCTAAGCCTATGCGCTATAGCGAAGAATTCAGTGCAGTAATTAGGTAATTTCAGCGCTAGAAACGCGTATTCGAAACGCGTAGACGCCTTGGTAAGGAAAGAGCCCCGCGACAGGAGATCCAGATAACGGAAGGCGCAGAGGGCAGTAGGATGGGGATATAGGACGTCTGTTGGCGGGGGCCGTTCCCAGACTCCTCTTCTCTTCTTCGGCCCAATTATACTCTTCAAGTGTAAGTCTTTGGAAATCGGCGAGGAGGAGCCCCGGTCCGGGAGATCGCGGCTATGCTAACGGCGGTATAGTAGTAGTGCAGCAACCAATCATTTCGGTAAGTTCTTTTTCGGCGTGGCGGGAGCTCGATTCGGCCCAATGGCTGATCTTCATGGGTGGGTTAGCAATGCCACCACCCGTCTCTTCGTCGGAGCCGTTGCCGGAGCCAAAGACCACCGCTCCGCCGCGCCTGGGGCGCTCTCGCGGCCGCTCCCGCCTCATTATTCCCCTTCGGTCGGTTCGTTGTCGCCGCTCCCCTTCGCCAGAGCTGGGTTCGGCTGGTCCCACTGGGTTGACGCCCCAGATGGGCCGTTTGGGTACTACCGTATATATTGCCCAACGAGGCACCGACCACTCCACCTAGAATAGCCAAGACTAAGGGCACCGTTGCCAGAATAGGCAAAGCGGGCGGGAGCAATAGTGCTTATTAAGGTACGCCGATCTTCATATTATTGCCTGTGTTTTGTATGCAGGGGTAGACCGCAACGCGTACAAGACCAATTCTGCTGTTTCTCTCCGTTCCTCTCCTCTTCTCTTCTTCTCTTCTCTACACACACCTACCGACCTGCCAATTCGCCTCTATTCACACCTCTTCACGTTGCACCACTCCTGCAGCCGTTGTTTCACCAGTCTGCCTAGCCACTTAGGTGCAGTCCTCCAGACCTCCAGACCTCTAGACCTCCAGACCTGTAGACCTGTTGAATTAACACCTCCTAGACCTCCAGATTCACACCTCCAGACCTACCGATTCGGAGACCTACCGATTTGGCTGCCTACCGACCTGGCTAGTTACCAACCTAGCCAGTTACCGACCTGCAATTCGCCGTCGACCTGCATGCAGTTCGTGAAGATGCCAGTCGAACGGCCAATCCTGGTGATTTGTAAGATACCTGCCGTGCCACTGGATTTTCTATAGCTAACCAGGTATTTAGTTCAACCGTTCTTTCACCCACAGACGGCACCTTTTTGCCAGGGTGAAACCTACCGGCTTCGGAAGCACAAGGGTGATCTAGCCCTCTTTGACCACCGTGGCCAGCGGCGTGGCCACCTTGGAGAGGTGCCGGAGTCGACTTGGCTGCGGATAGAGGGCTCGGAGGGGGAGGAAGGCTTTTTTCAGGTCATCAACGCCCTCAAACCGATCGTCGCCTTCCCCATAGTATATGTGGGTGAAGGTCGACTCTACTGGCGAGAGGTGAAGTGTAGCCGGCGAAAATCAACGCCGGTAGACCCAGGTCTTTTTCTAGACCACCTGGAGGACCTGGCCACCTTGGCAGGTCTCGGTAGACCTGTTAGGTTGCCACCTCCCCTTGAGCCACCTCATATTACTAAGCTGGCCCTATCACCACCTCCTCCGCCGTCAACACCAACGGCAACGGCACCTTCGCAGTTACGGAGGAGAAGAGAGTGGTGGAATAGGTGGCTACGGCATATAGGGAGGAGGAATCGGGGTGGTGATAGGTGAATTGATACGGTATACAGGGATAGGGAGGAGTTATCGGGGTTAATAATAGACTGTCTTATTGCTTCTTTCAGCCCAAGGGCGGCGGCAAGGGCCCTTCGTCACCTTCTTCATCTTCTTCCTGATCTTCTTCGCTAGCAATTTGGGTGGCATTGGCATCTTCTAGTCGATGAATCAGGTCCGCCTTGTTGCCGCCAACGCGAAGACCTCGATTTCTGCACATATTCTTTAATTCGGTAACGGTCTGCCTTCTATAGGTGTTATTCCGCAAGTGGATATCTCTGAAGTCGAATTCATCCTGGTCGGATAGGTCTTCGTATATATCCCGTAGGTCAATATCCTCAGGAAGCCGATAATAGTCGTCTAGGTGCAAGTCGGCAATAGATTCTAGACCTTTGATGTGGATAAGGTGGTCTTCTTTACCACTAGGATGAATAGATATGCCTAGATAGAGAGTATAGGTTAGAAACGGGGTCTAGAAAGGTAGGGAATAGGTCTGGCAACGGCTAGATAGGTAGGGAATAGGTCTGGCAACGGCTAGATAGGTAGGAATAGGTCTGGCAACGGCTAGATAGGTAGGAATACCGTTGGCAACGGCTAGATAGGTAGGGAATAGGTCTGGCAACGGCTAGATAGGTAGGAATAGGTCTGGCAACGGCTAGATAGGTAGGGAATAGGTCTGGCAACGGCTAGATAGGTAGGAATAGGTCTGGCAACGGCTAGATAGGTAGGAATAGGTCTGGCAACGGCCAGATAGGTAGGAATACCGTTGGCAACGGCTAGATAGGTAGGGAAAAAGGGGCACCTACCCGTTTTTTGGAATAGACCTCTCACCATAGCTTGATTTTCAGGGGTAGAGGCACGCTTCCAGGCCTCTCCTACTACTATAGTGGCCATAACACGCCTTTCACCGATAGACCACCGTTCAGGAAGTTGATTTTCCTCTTCTAGCCGGTCTATATAGAGGTCTGTTTCTTCTTTCAACCACTTCTTGAACGGGCCGTTGAATCCAACATCTAGAGGCTGCAGGTAGGCCGTTAGCCCTGGAGGCACTAGGGCTGACACCACGTTATTCTCTGCCAACGCAACCTAACTAACAGTTAGTAAGGTAGCCAGAACGGTTAGGGTAACTGAACGGCTTACCTTAATACCTGCAGTCTTGTGAAATGCTGCGGCATCTATAACCAATAAGGAGTTCTTTTTCCTGGTATAGCTAGCCAAACTGGTCTTTATCCACTCCTCCAGTAAGGCTTCGTTATTGTAGGCCTTTTCGTTGAACCTCACGGTAACGCCAGGGTGGTAACGATGACCTTCGGTAGCGATGACGTTGCCTTTGCCGTAAAATATCACGATAGGCTTCAATTTTTCGGGAGTAGACCCATCTGCCACTATAGAGAGGACCAGGGTAGCCTGCCGCTTATCCCAGCCACTCCTAATAGACTTGGCGTTGACCGATTTGGACCCTGTATGTTCGTAGGTATAGCCTTCCAGGAATTCGAACGGTAACGGAGTCTCATCCAGGTTAATGATGTTGTTAACCTGGAAACGGCGGTGGCTAAGCCCGTGAATAGGGTCACTCATCAACGCAGTAGCGTGCCAGGAATACTTCAACTGAGACTGGCGGCGAATATACTGCAGAAAGGCGCTAGCATACTTGGTGATATCCTCGGGAGGTCGGGTGGCAGCGTGGGTAATACGGCGGCGGCTAATCCGGTATCTAGGTAGAGAGGTAGGTTAGCAACGGCAACGGCAACGGCAACGGCAACGGCAACAGAAACGGAGGAGTAGGTAGGGCAGTCCGAATTCAACAGGTAGGGCAGCCCGAATTTAACAGGTAGGGCAGTCCGAATTCAACAGGTAGGGCAGCCCGAATTCAACAGGTAGGGCAGTCCGAATTCAACAGGTAGGTAGGTAGGTAGGTAAAAATAGAGAAATAGGGCCACTTACCTACACTGGAAGCGTTTGAACCAGCCATTCGAACAAGTGAATATATGGCTAGGTTCGGGATAGAGGCGTTTGAATAGGGCTAGTGCCCTAGCCCTGAACCACGACCTATGAACCTGGCGTTGTGCCAACCTAGCCTCACAGAATTCGGCATAGAGTTGCCTCTCTAATTCTGGCCACCTCTGTTGCGAAGAGGGCTTAGGAGTGTGGTTACCAAATATCTTCTCTCTTGCTGCCCACCAGTTAGCCACAGTCCTCTTCGGCACCTGAAAATAGGTGGCTGCCTCTCTCAAAAAGGGCCTCCGAAAGCCTTCTTCTTCAACGGGGGGGGCGCCGGCGAGGATCTGGCTACCAGAAGGTCGGATTTCGTAGCCAAGGTCATCGAATTCCAGGGGTATACGGTGATTCTGGAGAAATAGCAGCACTTCGACCTTCTTACGCCTGGTATAAGACCTGCGGAGGATAGTCACAGCCTTCGGAGGTCTGAATAGCCTCACGTTGATGGCCTTTCTCTTTCTGCCACGTGCCTTGAACACTGGCCTAGGTGGCAGGAGATCTAGAGGCGGCAGTGAAGGTGACGGCAACGGTGGAGGCGACGAAGGCAGCGGTGGTGACGAAGGCAGCGGTGACAGTAGGTCGGCCATATTGGAGGGCTAAAGAGGTCGGAAATAGGGCTAACTGCCGTTGAATTAGCTGTTGAATTGGCTGTTGAATTGGCTGTTGAATTGGCTGTTGAATTGACTGAATTAACTGCAGTTGAATTGGCAGTTGAATTGACTGCAGTTGAATTGGCAGTCAAGAAGAAATTTGTGTAGGATTCTTACGTAATCTGTTTATAGTGCAATCTAGCCTATTCGGGCTAAGTGCCCATAAGCTTCGGCTATTCTAGGTGGAGTGGTCAGTGCCTCGTTGCGCGATTTATACGGTACTAATGCCCAACATGCTCTCCCCGATGGGCGGATCATCCCCGTCACCCCGGTGCCTCTGCCCACATTGCCAGGGCGACCTTTTGGTGGTGCGGCCGGGACACCCCCAACACGTGAGCGTGGCGAGCACCGTCGCCGCGCTCCCCGCAATCCTATTGGCAACGGTAACCTTCGGGAAACCCCTTGCCTGCGGTGCGTTCGGAGTGCCTTAGCTGGGCGCTCCAACGGCGTGTGCGAGGATACGGTCGGCACCACGGGTCGCTGCGTGCTCTGTTTCAACGGGCATGCATGCCGTCCCATGTAGGTGATTCCCGGCTCCCTTAGCGAGGTCCTTACTAACTGGATAGTCCCGACAATATGTAAGGGTGGTCGTGTTACGGTCGGAGACTGAGCGAGATGGTGTCGGATTCCAAGAAGTGGTGGTATTACTAGACTACTGTCTGGAGAGAAAAGGAGTAGCGGTCTGGGACCGGAAATGGGTTCTATA
>MU279773.1:0-266437 GCA_022385655.1 Xylaria intraflava
TATTTACTTATACCATATTGATTTACCGACCAATGGCGTGAATCTATATAGTAAAATAAGGGTTTTGTTACAGTGAGCCCTGTAGTCCTCCGTAATTGACATGGCGTCACCCTTCGCATCACGGGCCAGCAACCATCGCCGGACTGTTGGCACACCCTGGCCCCTCACCCCAAAATCAAGTAGCCGGGCTGATGACCCTATCACCGCCAGCGGTTTTGGCCGCCTCAGAAGCTCGCGATTACAGGGCCCACTGCGGAATGCCAGGCCAACTTTCGGGCAGCCTGATCTTGGCGCGCCAACCAGCGTCGCCATCGAAAAGAACGAAGAAATTACTAAGGATGCATTCTTGTATGATGATGACAAGAGCGACGCAGGGGCTTTACGCAATCCTATCGCCCGCAACGAGATTTCCCCTGGCCGAGGTGACGCTGTGCTTATGTACTACCTGGATAATGGAAGAACCATTCGTCCGTCCAGACGTTTGCCCGAAAAAGATCCTCAGATATTTCGGCCTCTGGAGACATCGCTGGGCGGAACTGGGGTCTTCGAGACCCCTACCGACAGCATCTCGCAATCCGTATTTCCCCGTTGGTTTGACGGCACGGAAAAGACTCGAGTCGCCCCTCTTCCGCCCCCGCCTCTGACTGAGGACGAGCTACTTTACGACTGGCGTAGTCAACAGGCTTCTAATGAACCCACCCCATATCCTGGCCGGTATCTGAATCCCAATAATCAACCTGTCAGTGAAAAGAGCATAGTGGAAGATTTAGATTTCGCACCAACATGGACTCCCCCGCGATCTTCTTATATGCAAACGAGCAGAATCCTTGAGGATGCTGATGATGCTCCCGACGAATACTTTCCGAGTCATCGCGACCCGCACCCGAATCCCAATGACGAACGTGACAATGAAAAAAGCATGGCGTCCTCCTACATACAGTACTTGAGATCTTTCCGTTCGCCGAGTGATACTCGACTGAGTCAGAAACCTCGGCATGGAGCTGTGAAAAAGACGGCTGGTCTTGGAGGTTTGGGGCTCTCGACAATCTCAAGGGACAATACTGCGGATGAAAGCTCGAGAATATCTGCTTCGTTCGCATTCCTGGGCTCCAAATTGGCGAAGGCACGCCTGGAGAATGGTAAAGCGGCCGTTGTGAAGGCGAAATACGTGACGCCAGTACAGCCAGCGACTTTCGTATGTGACGAATGCGAAAAACTGTTTACCCGCAGGGATAACCTTCGTATACACAAGAAAAAATGGCATCCGAACCTCGTCGGGAAGTTCATTTGTGTTGATCCTCATGTGCGAGGAATACCAACTAACCTTCAAGTTACTAGACCCTTGGCGAAATGTAAGGCTTGCAGGGAGCAGAAGAAATACGGAGCGTACTACAACGCAGCCGCGCACCTTAGACGTGTGCACTTTAGGGAGAAGCCGTCTCGTTCGGGGAACAATCGCGGGAAGAACGCCGGCGACTGGCCCGCGATACAAGAACTAAGGGATTGTTGGATGCGTGAAGTTCTAGCGCCGCGAGACGAGCAGCAATCCGAAGTCGATGACATGTCAGATTTGGAATAGTTAAGACTCTATTCCAACCCACCAGTACATACGTACGAAAGCCCTCAACGATTTGGGCATATCACCGTACGAGGGCCTGGATGTAGACTCGTCTTGGAGAAGCAGGCGTGATGGGGGAGGACTTGCGAAGTCGATCAAGGTCTTCAAAACGGTGCAGCACAAACGGATGCGGTCCGGCCTGGTTGCCTGGTTGGCCGGATGGGTGATATGCCGCTGCTTCCATTGTTGACCGTACCGGGTGAGTTTGACGAGTTTACTATTACCTATCTAGATCGCCTGAACTCTTGCCTTGTTGCGCCTTGGGTATCGGCGGCACACACTGCTCATATGTTGCTGTATACGGACTAGATAGTATTATAGCCGGATGCGCCGGAGCCTATATTCTGATTCTTCTCGGAGGAAAGGCCGCCGGGGGGCCGAAAGGGTGGTTCGGCGCCATACCACAAGAGTGTTAGGGGACTAGATTTTCGGAGAACGACATCCTGGCCGCGACCAAATTTGCATGGAGTGCGAGGGGGCTCGCGAGTCGCGACGCTAATAGGAAAAGAGACGTTACTTGCGAGGCCCGTCCTGACGTCTAATGAAGGCCTCCCCGCCAGGTGACTTATGAGTGCATGATACCCTATCGATCGAGATAGTTGCTGGCGCTGCCTATCAATGGAGCCTGGCCAAGCGACTTTCCAAAGGAAGACGATAGCAACTGTCTAACATGATGGGCACGATCACTACCTACTGTGAACGGAACCGGTGCTCCGTACATACACCGAAGCTTGAGTTCAAAGAAGTCTAGCGAGTGTTGATCGCCGGAAACTCGCACAGATAGCGGTAACGTACCTGCGCTAGACAAACAGAACACGCCCGCCGCCACCGTACTTCGTACTGGCGCCAGGACCGAGAGAGTAGGTCGCGCGCCGTATGGGAGCCAGGAGAGCTGTGAGCATTCGCGCGGGTCCGATTGAGAGGATGATAGGCAGCGCTAGCAACCTCCAGCAGGGCTACGTTACCGGTCTAAGCCGTTTGCGTGGCGGCTGTCCCGATGGGCCGAGTCAGCAACCCGGGGCTGCGTCGCCAAGGCTTGGCTCTACCTACTTCGTACGAACGTTACGTATGCAGGCGATGTTGCCATTGCTGGAACTGATGTTGCAACTCGTCAGTTACCAGTTGCTGCGAGCGTACTTCGTACTTCATCTTAGCAGTGTGGGGAGAATTGAGGGTAATAGGTATATTACAGTTGCGCCGGCATCCTGGATAGGGGGTCTGGCGTAAACATAGTGCGATGATCTACATCTTCAGTGGACTAACTGGGTATCTAGTCTGTATGAGTATACCTCTATCTAATATACTGTGTAAGTCGGTCGTTATTAGTTGTGCTCCGACTCACGGCGACCGTCGTCTCCCTACTAGATACAACATAGATTACCTACCGGTACTCTCTGGCAATGGCAATATATCTCACTGCCCCGTCTCTGTGGCTTTCGACAACAGGTTTTCAGATGAATATCATGTGATGTGGCTCAAGCGTCAGCAGGCTCTGAAACCCGTCGGTCTCAGATCGACGGTACCTGCTACGTGCCGGGATTTTCGCTGGCAGAGCCAAACACGCGCGTCCCCATCGCCACCATGTCGCACCTGCAGAGTTCCCCGTCCCCAGCGCTCTCAGTTCCACTCTCAGTTCCATTCTCAGTACTCTGTAATGCTCTCAGTGAGACCGGTCTATCTTAGCCCTATCTCTCTGACGATGCCCGGCTGAAGTCCAACGTCTTAACGTCTTTCCCCCGTCCGGTAACTGTGCCTGGATCGCCGGTTCCCACCATCCAATCCCCTTTTCGGCCTGTGCTTGCTGCTCATTAACTACCTAATTAGCATAGCCGTATTAATATCGCCGCTTTCCGCTTTCCTGCTCCTGTTCGGCGTCGCCTTGTCCTCCATGACTGCCCTCGGCCTGCCTCGCTTGCCCGTAGCCTAGCCCAGGTAACAATCCTTCCATGTTCGCAGACTTTCTGTTTGTGGCCCATTCGCTCGTTTCTCGGTTCTCCTCTTTGATTTGATTCATTCAAAGCCCATCATGCCCTCTCTGCACTCTGCGTTGGCCGTGGCAGCCTGCGCTCTCGCTGGCGTCCGCGCAGATGTCCCTTTGATCACCGACGCCGCTGCTTACAATGGCTGGGTTTACGGCGACCGGCCGAACCAGACGTACCACTCTTCCCCTCTCGTGTCGCCGCGCTTTCTCATCAACACCTGGGACAAGAGTGCCACCACCGTGGGGTCGCACATCTTCATAGCCCCGGGCATGCCCGATCAGGGGCCAACACCCATGGTCCTCTCGAGCAAGGACCTGAGTCTCGTATACGCCGATCCCGCCTGGAATGGAGGCACCGATACACGGATGCAGTTCCATGACGGCGCGCCCTACCTGACTTTCTGGTCCGGCTGGGATCAGAAGGGGCACGGCACCGGCGGCGGCGTCATGCTCGATGCCACCTACAAGCTCTTCAAGAACCTCACCACCACGGGGCTCGAGACCGGCGCTGACAGCCACGACTTCAGCATGACCAGCGACGGCGGCGCCATCATGAACAACTACCACGTCATTTACACTGACTTGACTTCTATCGGCGGTCCTTCCAACGGCAGCTTGCTAGACTGCGCCTTTCAGGAGGTCGACGTCGACACCGGCGCTGTCCGGTTCACCTGGAAGGCGACAGATCACTTCAATCTGACCGAGAGCCTGGCCGATCCCTACGCGGATTCGCCCGAGGGCTACGACTGGTTTCACATGAACGCCATCTCCAAGACCGTCAATGGGAATTACCTCATCTCCATCCGACACCTTCGAACCGTGGCCCTGATCAACGGGACCGACGGAAGCAGAATCTGGCAGGTCGGCGGCGTGAACAACTCGTTCAAGGACACGAGCGAGGGACTCGCGACCAACTTCGCCTTCCAGCACGATGCGCGCTTCACCGACGACTCCGAGACCGAGATCACGCTGTTCGACAACCATGCCATGCACGTGACGTCGCCCACCGCCGGCTGCACCCAGGACTGCACGCGTGCTATTCGCATCGCCCTCGACTTCGATGCCATGGAGGTGCGGCTCGTCTCCCAGTACTACCATCCGCAAAGCGTCCAGGCCTGGGCTCAGGGCGGCTACCAACTCCTCTCCAACGGCAACGCTCTCGTCGGATGGGGCGTGGTGCCCGCCATCAGCGAGTTTGACGCGGCCGGCAATGTCGTCATGGACATCCAGCTTTGTCCGTGGAACACTACCGAGGCCGGTGGTGCCCCTATCTATCGCGCCTACAAGTTCGACTGGGTTGGTAAGCCCCTCTGGCAGCCGAGCAGCGCTTTTGTCGATGGCATTGTCTACGTGAGCTGGAATGGAGCCACCGAGGTGGCATTTTGGGCTCTGGTAAGTAATCTGCCGTTCATGGGAGTCGACTGATATTGACATAACAACTCTAGTACGGCGGCTCTTCGTCCGTGAAGATGGACCTTCTCACTACGGTGCCCAAGGATGGCTTTGAGACGGCAATCCAGCCCACGCAAGAGGTCGGCTTCGTCCGCGTCGACGCGATTGATACGGACGGTAATGTCATCGGGTCCAGCAACATCGTGGATACCTCGAGCGGCGACTCTGTCGGGTCTCGGATACGAAACTAGGGGCCGCAAGGCTAATGAGCGATCGAGAGGGTTCGACCGATGAAAAAAAAAGGAAAAGAAAAAGAAAGAAAAAAACAGTAAAAATGTAATAGAAATTAATCGGCGAATGTATACGGCATAATTGATTTATGCTATGACGATACCTCGCTCTTCCAGGGACATACGCCGCTTTCATGAGAGTCCTGCGCTCCTTTCATGGCGCCAAGCCGGGGCCGGGGCCGCGGTTGTCGGGCTGACACCGACGTGGGGATGGGCCGGGGCATAATCAGGGAGGCTATTTTCTTCTACTCACCGAGACATCTTCTACGGGCCTACCTACTACTTGCTTTCATGTTTCTTGTGTCTATTTATCCGGATACATACCCCTGACCCATTTATGAAGCGGTTATTTCTTTGTTGGTCGTGCCTGGGCGGGTCACGTAGCCATGGTTCATGGCACTTGATGAAAATTCGTTTCTATAGCTGTAGGTAAGTAGTTGAGGGTAATTGTATATAAATTACGTTATTCCAATTGATGAACTGCCTGACGTCTCTTTCCTATGGACGGGGACGGGGACGGGGACGGGGGTTCATTTGATGTGTTTACATGGACGGCAGGGCTTCGAACACTCTATTGTTTGGATAGCACACCTACCTACCCTATTCCATATACGTACTTGGGATCGCGGCCTATTGACTGTGGGCTAGGAAGAGGCTAAATACAACTAAAATGACACCAGAATCATCCTCTTCATCAACAGGAACAACATCGTCGCTAGTCGATGGTCATCGCCTAGTCGTCATTCCCGCTCGGCGGTAGGCCCTCGGTGCCCTTGCCGTAGTCCTCACCGTACCGCTTGCCGTCGACGAATAGGGGCTTCGTGTCCTGGAGCACGAAGAACATTCGGGCCCATTCTGTCGTGCTTGGGTTGCGCCACTGTTGCGGGCGGATTGGGTCTGTGGTTAGTGATGGGTCTTGTTCCTTTTCCAGTGAGATACGAGATGTGACATGTGAGAAGTGAAACGAGCAGCAACAGGGGTCGGCGGCAGACGGAGCGTCACGCTCTGGATTGATGGTGATGTGTCTCGGAGGGCCCCAGGGGAAAACAGCGAACGAGGCTTACGGCATGCATAGTTCCGCGCTGCACGGCGACATCGCCGCGCCGCATGTGCGTGGCGCTACCGTCGTCGAGCAGCATCTCTACCTCGCCCTCGAGCACGACGCCGAAGTCGAGGGACTGCGTCCGGTGCATCAGGCAGATGTACTCGGGCGCGAAGTCGACGATGCGGGAGACGGTGCCGTTCTTGACGGCTAGCCCTAGGGCGGGGCTGGCAACCTTGTCCATGTGGAAGTCGATGTCCGCGTTGTTGTTCAGGTCCGCGGGGACGGGGTTGACGTAGACCTGGGCGAAGGCCATGGTTCCATCGTCAAAAGTCTTCCAGGTTGCTGGGGTCGAGCTGCGGACGGTTGCTGTCCCGGCTGGGGTGTGGGTTGTTATGTGGGTTGTTGGGGTCGGGAGGGTGTTTGGGGGGGTTAGTTTCCGGGACGGATTGGGGGCTTCGATGGTCATTTTCTCTATGGCCTTGGTAGAGCAGATGAGTGGATGAGTGGATGAGTGAGTGGATGAAAGGCCAGCAGGGTCAATTGATCGTATACAGCTCTCGTTCCGTTCTGGTGTTGATGTTTGTAAGCCGGGAGGGGGTGGAGGGGGCCACTCGCAGCTTATTATACACGTCGGCCGACTCCTGCATGCGGTCGCAGAATACTTGGATCTTACTCTCCGCCTCAGCACGGGCTGTGGTTGTGTCGGAGGATTGAAGGCGAAGTGCCGGCCACCCAAGACTGCTGTTGTTGTGGTTGGATGTCCACGGCGGTCTTACCTACATTAATAATCCTGACTCAAGAGCTGCTCCCACGTCGGATGCGATATGTCACGACGCAGACCCGTGGCCTGGGCTCTTATCACCTCGACTTTCCCAGGCCTCGGGCTTTTTGTTCATCATCGTAGCATGAGCATAGCGTGTCGCATTCGGACATGACCTAACATCCAGGAGTTCACCGGATGAGTTCGGTGCCAGCACGGGGCCCTGCCATAGTTGTACTTGGTTGGCGAGTCAAGATAGACAGCCAAAGTACTTGATTGACAATTAATTCATCCATGAATTAGGAACGATCTGTCCATGCACGGCAGCCAGTCCGGGGCCGAAGTGGGAGCATTTCAGCTGATGCAATAAGACAACGATAGCCTGGACATGGTTGGAGGTGGCGGTAGGATTCGATTATTTCGTACCGGACTCCGTAGGTCCGGACAATGGCTGATCAAGATCGGGATCTTCTACACGTGCAGTCTGCGTACAGCTTCTGAGAGTCGGCACGGAATAGAGAGAGAGAGAGAGAGAGAGAGGAAGAGAGAGGAAGAGAGAGGGCGAGATCGGGGTGATCGGCGCTTGCCCCGAATCTGGGTCTTCTGTGTAAAGTACCGAGGTACCTTATGTAAGCCGCCGGAGCGGGGCTGGCCTGTCTGCGTATAACGATGCTGCTACCGTGAAACTGAATACAGTCTGTACAGACGCGACAGATATCGCTATAGGCAGATAGCCCAGCCGCTTGGCCCTGCCTGACCTCTCCTACCTGCATAGTGCTGTATTGCACGTATACGGTATAGGCAGCTAAGGGGTCCCCAGGGACCTCGTCTTTTGGGTTTCTACCTTACCACGCTCCCATCACTGACCTGGGCCCATTTGCCATCTGTCACAACACATGGAAATACCTGCCTCTTCATCACCATCTCCAGCATCATCATCTTTGTCTCCCTTCTTATGACAGTGTTGCCGCCCCGTTCCCCCCCGTCTGTGGTATAGCATACCTACAGCCCGTGACTTGCTGTTGGCTGTCCGAATCCCTGGCCCTGACATCAAAAGCCATCCGCATCCTGGTTATAGCTTTATGCCGGGTCCCATCGTCACCATTCCGCACCTTTTTCACTTTTCACTTTTCACCTTTCACTTTCACTTTTCACTCTCCTCTCTCTCTCCCTCTCCCTCTCTCTACTCCCTTCTCCCACGCCTTGCTCCCATTGCGTGCCCCCTACCCTGAGTTGAAGCGTATCAACACTCGTCGGTGAGCTCGTCCGCCCCGCAGTGTCGCCTGTCATTGAAGGACGCTGCTTGAATTACTTAATCCGTCATCCGCCAGTCGGGCTCGAATCACCCAGCCAGTTCAAAGCCCACCATTTCTCTTTCTCCCCTCTCCCTCCTACTCTCCTGATCTCCCGACCTTCCGGTCTCGGTTGATGTAGGTGGGATATATATGCTGCGTATCTTCCCGGCTGCGTGCTTGCGGCTTTGCGATCCCGCGCATGCGAGTCATTGTCGATCGATCAATCAGCCCTGGACAGAGAAACTATAGCATCGCCTCTCAACTGAGCCGGCCCCCGCGGCCATCAGTCATCCAACCGCCACCGACTGTTGGCGAAGCTGTTCTCGCTTCCTTGCAGTCCATTCTGTCGATCTTGTCCGGCCGTGTCAAGCCACGAGCGTACCCTACTCACGTCCACATCCACACCCGCATCCGTTGAGCGATATACCCTATGTGACCACTGTGACCATGGGTAATACTCACACCAAGGAAGAGCGCTCTGGCTCTAACCAGGGCTCTTCCGGTCCTTCTGCCGAAGCGGGCAGCGCCGGCCTTCTCGGATCGGGCCAGCGCGGCGAGTTCTTCGGCTCCCGACGTTCCAGCCGCCCCGACCTCGGCCCTCTCGGCGTCGCTTTCGTCAGCGCCTCTGCGTCTACTTCACGCCAGCAAGATGTGCCCTTCGAGCGACGCGAGACCAAACAGGAGCGGGAGGCGAGGAAGCTCGAGAAGGAGCGTGCGGCACGGGTCAAGGAACGCGAGCGGAGCATGAAGGAAGAGCATGTTGACGGTGGCTATCTCGTCACTATGGGCATCTATACGGCGTCTGAGGACTTTAACAAACCCGTCGTCCGCCAATTGCAGGTCGGTTACTCAGCTACATTATTATCTCCCCCCCCCTTTCCTTCCCTTCCCTTCCCTTGCCTTCGCAGCCGAGAGCCGTACATTGCTAACACTTATCTTGTCCTTCGATGCTGTAGATCGAGAGAAAACTAGCACCGTTCTGGCGTGGTCTCGACGATTTCAACAACACCTGGGCCGAGCACCAGATCATTGCCGTCGCTCGCGGTCTTGAGATCCCCCCTGCCGATCAGGTCCCCGAACATCTCATCCCAGAACCCCAGCCAGCACACGAATCACCAGAAGCCTCGTCTTCGAACCTAAATAACTTGACAGCCCCTATGGAGACGCTTACGCTCTCAGCTTCCTCTGATCGGGCTGGCTCCACCCCCGGCTCCGCGATACCGTCTCCTACTTCGGCCGCTCCGACTAAACCCTCCTCCCCGCTGAAACAGCCCAAGAAGGCTCTTGCGGCCGCTTTAAACCTGTCACGGAATAACTCTCAGTCTGATATTGCGCCACGAGAGATTAACTTGGCACACGACCCCTTTGTCAACGGTCAAGCCTTGGAGGTCTTCCTGTACAAGGACGGCGAAGAGTGTCCCCTTTGTCTGATGTATTACCCGCCCTATCTAAATCGAACGCGCTGCTGCTGCCAGTTGATTTGCAGCGAGTGCTTTGTTCAGATCAAGCGCCCGGACCCTCATTTCCCCGAGCATCACGGCGAGGGCCCCAACACGGAAGAGCCGCAGGCAAGCCCGGAGGAGCGGGATGAGCAACTGATCATGGAGCCCGCCAAGTGTCCGTACTGCACGCAGTCTGAGTTTGGTGTCACTTACGAACCCCCGTCGTTTCGGAGGGGCTTGGCGTATGCCTTATCGCCCTCGGGTCTCGGTTCCATGAGCACCGCCATGTCATCTACGAGCTCGCTGAACTCGAGCCTTTCGCCGAGACCCACCCGTAACAGGGCACAGAGCGTGTCGGCGAATGCACCTGGTGTCATCACTGCCGACCGCATACGACCGGACTGGGCCGCAAAGCTTTCCACGGCTCGTGCGCATCGGCGCCGTCGGGCTGCCGCTGCCGATGCCCTCCACCACGCTGCCTTCGTCATGGGAAACCAAGAATCGCGTACTCTGTTCGGCCGTTCGTCCCGGTTTTCTCGGAGACAAGCTGGAAGCCATCGTGGCACCGAAAGTCCGAGTGCTGGCACGAATGCTCCAGATGGAGTCGAGTACGTGGCTCCCGGTCACGATTCTGCGCCCCGAACTGGTCTTTCACGTGAGCAAATTGACGCTGCCCACCTCGAGAGCCTGATGATGGCAGAGGCTATCAGACTGAGCCTAGCAGACGAAGAAGAGCGTAGGAAGAAGGCTGACAAAGAAGCACGTAAAGAAGCTAAGAAGAGGGAGAAGGAGGAGCGGAAAGCAGCCAAGAAAAAAGGCGAAGAGGTCTACAAGGGTCGCAACGCTAGTGCCACTTCCCTCAGCCTCGGACTCGGCTGGAGATGGGGTAACGGTAGCACGGGCAACTTGCGACCAGACGCTGGCGTGACTGCTGCCGCGGTATTACCGGGTGCTCAAGCATCGGTGCCCGGGCTGCCTGCACAAGATAAAGGGAAAGGCATCGAACGCGGTGTGGCCGAAGAGCCATCAGCTAGCACAGCCGGTCTCTCCTCGACGCTGCCCATACCGACATCGCAAGCGCGGGGACTTTCTCACCTCCGTCAAATAAGCAACGCTAGCTCGATCAGCTCGAGTGGTACGGATAGCACACCGGGAAGCTATACCGGCAAAGGCCGGGATGCCGAGGATCCATATGATCGTGACTTGAACTCGGGAGCCCAAGGTGACCATGGGGGCAGCGTTCCTCCCGAATTACTGTTCAACTTCCGCAGCCTGGCAGAAGTGGTAGGAGTCCCAATGAATGGTGGGAAGGAAAACCAGACAGGGGTGCCAGAGGACCACGACGCAGCGTACGGCGAGCACATCGAGCATGCGGGCCAGTCGCGCATCGAGCCAGCAGAGGCAAGCAGCGACAGAGAGCCGAAAATCAACGCAATCGACACCGCAACACATACTCGGCCTGCGCCGAGAGAACCACCCCCGGATGTAGTCGTCATCCCGGGCACGCCAATACAAGTCGGCGATGACGACAAACATAGCAGGCAATTTGAACACTTTGACACGACGGAGAGATCACCCGAGGTGTCCCGGTGAGACACATTTCATCCCCGTCACCCCGCTCCACCCTTCCCTGCCGACCCAGCAGAATACGTGGTGACAAGGCGAGCGTGGGCTTCGAGACGCTTGACGTTTGTATAGATACACGACATTGAGTTTGGCCGAGCAATAGGTCTCTCGGTTATGTGAGGCGTTGGCGTATAGGTTGTATCATCTACATAGAGGGCTGGGATTCAATGGAATC
Organism: Xylaria intraflava; assembly: GCA_022385655.1. Taxonomy (NCBI): domain Eukaryota; kingdom Fungi; phylum Ascomycota; class Sordariomycetes; order Xylariales; family Xylariaceae; genus Xylaria; species Xylaria intraflava. Next base: position 11,625 of record MU279773.1, read on the forward strand.
ATATCGGGAGTTTGCCGTTCATTTCGTACGACTTTGCCAGATTTTCTCGCGTCGAACTGGGGTGGACATGTTGTCGCGCGTCATGGTGACGACGTAGGGCCTCTTGCTACGAGTTCCCGATGCCAAGTTTACCCTGCGATGTCACTGGCACCGCGGGCTGCATGGTTCACGATGCGAAGTATACGGATACAGTCTCTGCATCCTTGCATATTGAGTAGAACGTTCTACCTGCCATGTACCCAACGAAGGTGGACACCGTAGTGTATAGCTTCAGGTGACAGGCCAGTCGATCCTTTCACCATTGCTTTGTAACTATCTACTTATTCTGTGCGCTAGCCGCTATCTAGTACTACGGTCCGGCATCAGTCACGCTGCTTGTGGCGTCTAGTCTCCATACATATATTGCTGTCCAGCCCATTCATGATTTGAATTGCCTGTGCCGAGTGGGTAACTCGTGGGAACCCGCAGTGCGCGCACATAAGTCGGTACCTGGTTCATCTTTGCTATGGGAGTGAGTGAGAGCGTACATGGGTGACAAGAAGCCACCTGGCCTGGTCGTCAGCCAGCAGGACCAATTTGCGTTTGTCGGCAGAGTGGCAAATCTATCGGTCAGCCACGATGGCTTCGTTTACGCTGGCTGTCAGATCGGCATTGGCCCAGGCCGTTATCTGTCTGTCGAAGAGATCCCCGGTTAGCGGTATGTCTTTTACTATTTGTTGCTTTTTATCATTGGCGCATGTCTCACTTTGGCATCTGCTGGTCTGGCGGTGTGGGTATCTCTAGGTTCTTTCGTTGACACGAGGTACGGTATTCATGTTTTTTTCTCCGATTGCCTATCGTCGGATCGCGGGTTTGTGTCGCGTGGCTGTTGGATCTAGATTTTGGGGAGGTACCTCGTGGCGAACTTAATGGTCGTGCAAAGTGTACATCTTTCCAGTTGATAAATCGTTGCATGGATCTGATAGCCATGGCATGCGCCGTACGGGGCGGAGAAAGCGGTGAGTGAGTGAGTGAGTGAGTGAGTGAGTGAATGCTGGTCTCTCAAATAGGTCTTGGAGCTACTTAAGGAACCGAACTTTCATGGTGTTTCAGCTAACTAAAAGCTGCCTCCATCGGACGTTGACTCACTGAGCATACTATGACGGTTAGAACTCTTGGGTCATTTCGTCTTTGTGCTGGGCTTCGAGCTGGAAGAAACAATTGTATTGGAGATCTTGGTATCTCTGTTCGAGGCCATTACTGCTTGCGAAGTGCTTTGACCTACGTATGTCAGTACGGTAAGCACCCAGCACCGATAATAACAGACTGGGCAGAGATGAGAGTGGTGGGTTGATATGGTATGATCGCATTGAAAGTGCTCTATATACTCGTAACATTGTAACATCCAAGTTCCACGCATCTAGAGCTAGGTTGGCACATTCTCAGCATTCATTGCGTCCCTGCCTTGGCCGTATGTCTCTCCAAGACGCCGTCGTCTGGCGTAACTCCAATATCGCTGACCTTGCGCGTGTTGGCAAACCCCGGGCCAGGGCTGTCCCAGCTGTAGTCCTTCCAGACGCCCAAGGCAGCCCACATCTTCTGGACGATAGCTTGAATCTTCACACGTCTATCTAGGCTCCGCTGCCTCCGACTCGCCAACTCGGCATCGGTATTCTCTGGTTCGAGGCCTTCGAGAACGCTATTAAAGACCTCGCATGTCTCTTCTAGCTCAGCGATGTTGGATATACCCATGACACTCACACCGACACGAGTCCCTGTGGACCTCGAAGCAGAGGTACCCCTTGCAGCCCCATTTATGGCCCAGTTCTCGAGGGACCAGCGGATTGCGACAACCTCCAATTTCTCGCCGGCGTCCACGGCGATGGGAACGAGATCGTGGCAGGCCTCGCGCAGGGGCCCCGGACTAGGATGCCACGAGGCCATGGGACCGGCAGCGGCGCCTCGCGTCGTCAGCAAGCCCATGCCCAGCATGCTCGCGTTCAACACAACGTCGACACCGGCCTGGTCGAAGCGCCGCAACGTATTTTCGACTTGGCCCAAGACGGTGTTCTGGACGGTGAAGTGCCCGTAGCTCAGCACGGCGTCCAGCGGCTCGCCAGTCTCGCGTAGGACCATCTCGGCGAGCTCGCACAGCTTGGACACGGGATACCCGCTGATGCCGACATAGCGGACGCAGCCCTCATCGCGCAGGCGGCGCAGCTCCCGCACGGCGGCCAGGACCTCAGCGGGCGACACGAACTCGACGTCGTGCATGTACACGAGGTCGAGGTAGGACGTGTGCAGGCGCTCGAGGCTGCGGTAAATCGAGTACCGCACCCACGACGGGCTGTAGTCGAACTCGTCGCCGGCGATGCGGCCAGCCTTGGTGACGAGGAAATAGGACGACCGCGCGTGGCGTGAGGTCACGGAGGGATGGGCCAGGGCGTCGCCGAGGATGATCTCGGACGGGCCGTAGTAGGGCGATGTGTCAAAGGCATTGACGCCCAGCTCGAGGGCGCGCGATACGATGTCGGCGGCGGGCAGGTTGAAGGGGTCTGCGACGTACTGCGTGTTGAAGGTTGCCGTGCCCATGACGAGGGGGGGAACGACTTGGTGGAGCGGTGGCCGCTGGCCCGCGAGGGTAGACGGGGAGGGCGTCATCTTGCGGCCCTGGTATTTTCCCGCGCGGCGATATTCTTGGTGGGATAGACAAGTGGCAGAGTGAGGAAACGAAGCATAGCTACCTAAGTACTTATGGCAGGCCGCGGACGTGGATCCGGAGCGGAGACGGGGACAAAGACGTCCCGAGGCGGTTTTTATCCGGCTACGCAACAGCGAGAGCTCGGCATGACTGCCGTACGTCAGCCCCGAGTCCGAGTGCGAGTCAAACAGCCACACATAGTATACATGTGGCGGAGTCTCGTCCTGTTTCCATGCCAATCTCACACGAGGAAGGGAGAACGAGGAGAGCTGGTAGTTGGAATAGACCTGAAGGAGGTCAAGAGGGGTATCTCGGTCGTAAGTCTGAGCGGAGAAGGGAGGGGGCGGTGGGGTAGAAAAGGGGGTGAATATGCAGTATGCGGGGATCTGGTAAGGGGTATGTGCATATTATATGGAACAACGATAATATGTTAATTACACAAGAGTATTCTGGTATCGGGGCAGTAAGTGCGGCACAGTGTTGTTTACACTTCTATACCGTCACCTTCTGAGCGTCGTTCGCCGCTATAATCTACAGTGTACAGCTAGTCAGTGAAAACTGTGGCGAGAGTACGGAATAGATTCAACGCGTCTCTACCAGTGATTCCGTTTGTCGGCGTCGCGTCGAGACCCAAGAGCATTGCCAAAGTCAAAACGTTTTCCTTTTACCGGATTGACATGTTCGCATGAACGGCTTTCAATCGACTCAACTCCCAGATGGAGGCTTTTCGAAAGTCCAGGATCGCACTCTGATGGTGCTCAGAGCCGGCAACACCTTAGATACTCTGTGCCAACCTGACAATTTCACCAAGCATTAGTCAGAGGGACGCCTTCCAAGTGGCCAGTCAATGTGGTAAACATGTCACTATTTTCACATAAATTATGCCAGCCCAGCCTATTGAGCTGCGTATCGGCGAGCACGATGGGATTCGACACGCAGAGTAATAATACAGGCGGCCATCCAGAGTGAACAATTTCTGTGGCACTCGCCAGCAAGGTCAGCGATCGTTCGATCTTCACGGTTCGAATCATCAGAGACACTAGCAACTTTCAAGCTCTGTGCTTCTTTTCCACCAAAGCTACGAACATGGGTCCTAGGCGTGATTAGTCTGTATGATACAATGTCGCCCCATGATGTGCTGTGTCGTGAGGCGTGGACAATGAATAGTACGCGGATTGAAGGGCTTTCTACAGTCTATGAGAGGAGCTCCCTCAGGCTTTCTGGTGAAATCCCTTAGACAGCCTAGCTAGCTCGTCCGACGTCAGGGCGTGATCGGGAATCACAACCTCTTTATGCCTAATATCATCGAATGACCCACGAAGAGTATCTAGGCGGTAGTCATGTATATCACCCAACGTATGAGAATTTCACGTCACCGCCCTTCTACCTCTCTCAGCTAAACAACCGTCAGACCCCAATGGGATGCTGAAATATGACGGGAAGTGACGGCTGATCCTGCCGCCCTCAGCCCTCAGCCCTACAGCCCTACAGCCCTACGACCTCAGATCCCACGACCCTGGTTCACCGAGTCTCATCGCCCAGCTATGTACATCGGCTACCATGGATCCCTCGGCCCCCACAAGACGCGGAGTCAAACATAAGCGACAATGCGACATGCCGTAGTGTAGGGCAGACCAGAAACTTGCGAAGATAGCCCAGTGAGGGTCAGCAGCCGACTGGGTACATCCGAAGGGGAGGAAATCCGACACTATTCGTTGTTAGAGGAACCAATCCGTCTCCATAGGGCTCTGCTATTGCGTAAACCACGGGGAGTCGGGACAGGAATCCCATGCCTAGAATTGTATTCCGAATGAGAACGTATCCCAGTCCGGACGCCCGTATTGACATACAATTCAATGCCTTCCACGATCAGAGCCGTGAGCATAGCCAAGTTAGCTATAGGCTAGATAGTCCATGATGTACCGTCTACTAACCCTCACTCAAGGGCCGAAAATCCGGTCACGTAATATTCTCCCGGAAACACTCAATTACGAAACATTCCGAGGAAACCCAAGTTGGAGCTAGTCACACTCCTCGATTCCACCGTTCCATCGAGATAAAGCTCGGGACGTCTCTCACAGGCTCTCCGAGAAGAGTATCCGCCCCTGAGACTCAAGCGTGGGAACATAATGTACATCTACTTCTCTCCACCCTCCCTACCCAATCGCTGACTTCCCGTGGCCGTTGGCAAGATCATGTATCTCCGAGGCCCCTAAACTAGAACTGAGGTAAATCCTGCACGGGGACTAGCCCTATACGCCCATATCGTACAGACTAAATCTTGCTCGGCACGAACAACGAACAGCTCTGGGGGCTCGGGGTCAGCTCCGTGTGGTGGAGGCGACTAATTCAGACGTTTATCAGGGACTCATACTGGCAGGACTACTTCCGAAGACGGTTATAGCCTATCATATCACTGAAACGACCCAGAAGCATCGCGCTGGCCTGACAGGAGAGAATGAACGACGCGTCACGCTGCTTAGATGATCGAGCCTATGAGGAGTGATACATTGGACCCCTGAGGCTCTTGTACTAGACTTCTAGATTGGTTAGTATGAAAGAGGACAGTTATTTTATAAGGCGCATCCAAACTTCCGAAGCTGGGACCTGACATAGATATAAATAAGCGTTCCCAGTACTCGTAAGGAACGCCGACTAGATACTAGGTGACCAATGAACCATACCGTAGGGTGTGAACGAACCAGAGTGTTTACCTGTCTCGTGCTCCGATGGCTATTTCGTAGGTCGAGACCGGTTACGAAAACGACAGACGCGGAATGCGGGTGTTATCGGTAAAGATTAATATCGTAGGGAAACGTGGAGAGAGTGTGTCCTGTTACGCCTATTGAGATGATGGCTCGTCTTTCTTCTCATACCTGGGGACCCGGGATCCTCAGCCGGCGAAGCGCTGAATCAACCGCTTGACACATAATCACATGCTAACTCGGCATACTTACGCCGGCGAAAACCACAAGACCCGCGTTCCCGCCAGCCACGGTAGACCGTGGTCAGCCTTTTATAGACGGAATCGAAAATGGAGTCGATGGGCTATCTAGGGTTGGGCCATTGTTCGGCTTGACCGAATTCGACATCACGAACACCTCGGGCTGCTTGAAAACCAAAGGGTCAGGGTGGTATCCGGTTGTATCTTTGATATGGCTCAGTGCGCCTTGAAGCTACTCTCCTTCAATAGTTCATCACAGTCCACCAATCACCTCTGGACACCTCGGTGCGAGCAGTCAGTAGGGACACGTCCAAGGCATCGGAAGAAGACTACACATTAAACAGGCTAGACCAGTGTCACCAGGAGCATCGTCTGGTCGAGAAGAAAAGACCATCTCTTCGGACCCGGGAGCAGTCCCCGCATGCGTCTATGGTCACGAGCCGTGTACGCTCGAGCATACCATCTACTACCTACACAATGAGATCTCCTGCTAATAAAGCACGAGACAGGCCGCTTGTTGCTCGAATTGTTGGCCGAAGCGCTATCTAGCCAAAACAGACAGAGTGGATAGTCGATCCGGCTATCATACTATAGGTACTTGGGGATGTCCGACCGAGAACTAGTTCCGTGACATGGTCGTCTCTGAATCCCCAAGAGGACGCGAAAGGACCGGTGAAAGTCAAGTATTGAACTCATACAACATCTCCCTCATTCTCCAGTGGCTGACTTCCCAAGCTCCAGCCTAGGTCCTCAACGACTTCATTCTTATGGGAGCGACTGCGAGATCTCGTCATATCTCGCAAGATGACTCAGCCTTGTCCATGTTAAAGAGTTACTATATACGACATGGAGTACGGGCTTGTCTCAGCGCTCTCTACGCCTTGAATCATTCGCTATATTCGTGTGGGTGGCCTAGGCTGGCTCAGGATCCATTTCACAGGGTAGACCGGGTTTGTCTGAAGCGAGTTGATACCAGTCATCTTTCAGATGAGCCGGGGTTGATTCTGAGATTTCCATGGTCCCATTCACCAAAAGACTGACAGCGCACTTCCATCAGCGTGCACCCACCCAGTGCCCCGATTGTCTGTGACGTACACCTGGATGATGGCATGCCCCCTGCTCAACTTCCATGGTATGTTGCGTCACCTCATTAACTTATACGAAGTTTAGAAAGTGTCGACTGCGAGGATCACCCAGACCTCTCGGCGGGGCCTTCGAGCCCGTCGTACTTGCAATCCATAGCCTTGTGCTCGTATAGACCGGTCAAACCAAATGAAGACCGTGTCAAGAACCCTCGACGCGCCGAGAACCCCATCAGCCGACGCGGTCCCTTCGAAGTTCGCACGATGTCGAACGGCTGCAAATCGCACCACCGCAACCTGCTACAGCATGCCAAGATACTCCATGGGAGAGCAAAGTGAGTCGATCGGAACGCTCTATCCGGTGGCGCATCTCCATCGACACGGTGTAGCTGAGCGGATGAAAAGTTTTTTTTTTGTTGTCTTTTTTGTTTTGTTGGTTTATTTTTTTCCTCATGACGGCTCACTCCCCCCTCCCGGACCAGACAGGGGCGGTTCTTGACACGACGGGCAGTGCACCAGGTGTTATGCAATAAGCTGACGCAAACGGCGTCAATCAATAGATCCTCGAGGATGCGGGGGCCTGGGTCGCACACTCGACACCATCGCACTCAATGAGTCGATGGATGGCCGGCGGAGCCAATCAATATCTCTGGCAGCTGCAGGCTGGGAGGAAGTCAGGATACCAGATTTGGAGTGCATCGCGTAATAGTTTCGCCCGACGGCGGAATTCCATCTATCCATCCATCCATCCATCCATCCATCCATCCGCCCATCCATCCATACACCCATTTATCTATCTATCGATGTATCTAGCCACCATGACATTACGCCGCAGCGGAACCGGCTTGCGACGTGACGCCGACGTGGCTCTGCAGGCGTGCTCAGATATCACCTTGTTTATACAGTCGGTAGAGCGTGATGTCATCGGCGATGGTTTACAGCGGAGCGATGATCTGCTGCAGGCGGCCACGACCGGCATGGCTCGACTGACTGGCGACGCTGATTGGGCGTGGCGGCAACAAGGCCTTGGGTTGCGCCAGCCACAATTCTGACTCTATTTACGAGGAACTTCGAAGTCTCGCGCATAACAGACGGGGAATTGCTCGTCGTGCTACGGTGGCTTGGGCCCCGAATCCCTGAATCCGGCAGTCTGCCGGCTGCAAGCCCCCAGCGCCAGCGCCAGCAACAGCGACAGCGACAGCGCCAGCACGCCCAGCGCGAGCCGTGGCCTGATACAGTCTGTAGTCGCGCCCGAGTTCTGCCTCGGGGGAGCCACGTGATCTGGAATTGTGGCTTGCCCGGTAACACCTTGCGTGATGTTCTGGCCTCGGCTCAGTCGGATTCTCATATTGCATACAGCGTAACGCGTTGACTCCCTGGCGACAAGATTGCCGATGATTGTCGCTACCTATGGCGTCCTACCACGATCCGGGCTAGTGAATGGCGATGGCTCGTTACCTGCGCGTCTGTGTTGATCGGTTGACCGCATGGCCTGGGCATGGCCTGGGCATTGCCTGGTCACGTACGTATAACCTACCCAAGACATCCATGGGTTGCAATATCGGTAGACGCGTGAGGCCGACTAACACGAATCCAGGCCGAGGGCGCAAATTGTGCGTCCGTACGAAGTATTGCGTACTCTGGATTATTAATACAGACGCGGAGGTCGGGATTGGGACTCTGCTGCGGATGAAGAGTGACTGCTGACAGGAATGACAAGAAAAGAAACAACACGGGATTTTGACGGGAATGGCGGGAGTGACAGGAGTGACAGGAGTGACAGGACCGACAAGAGATGACGCGAAAAGAAACAGGGCGGAATAGCCGTCGATAGCAAGCCGCGAGCCAATCAGCTGCGAGGATCTGCTTATGTAATGATGATGGCACAGGGCCCCGCTAGCAGACACTAGTGGATCAGCGGAGGGCCGTGATTGGCTCGCGCGCCGGCACCACAGCCCTATGAAAACCGCGCTGCCGGCAGGGATCCGGGGTTGGCTGGGCACCGGACGGGAGTGTGGGCCGTAACGTGCGCCGGATCTCGTACACTGTCTCGTCGCCTATAGGAAGTACCCGTTAGTATACTATCCAGTATCTCCGTGTAGAAGCCTCTCCGAGTATCACATATACCGTGCAAGCCCATACGGGCGTGGGTATCATCCTCAGTATTCCGTATAAACACGAACAATATACTACCTCCCGCGTCTATTGCTGGCTGGCTGCGCCGGCTCATTAGGCCTCAAGTCTTGGCAGCTCAACCTCGGCCGCAGTCACGCTCAGCTCAATACTCTCCGTCTATCGCAATTGCTCGTCCCCAGAGCTCCCTGTCGGTATAGGATGAGGCCGGGTTACATGGACGTAGCTTGCCGAGCAATATGACAAGCCCGATGGATGTCCAGGCGAGGTGCAACGCGCTGTGGGGAGGAGGCGGCCATCCTGGGAGCTGAAGCGTGTCATGGATCGGAAGAAGATCTGCGCCAGGTATGGATCGGCAAAGTTCCTCCTTGTCGGTAAGCGATTAGTCTCCATTGGGCATGAATTGGAGTGAGTAAGCAGTTCCCCCGGGATCGACACAACCACGCCTCCTCTGGACATGGGTCAGAGAGCCCGTCCGTGTAGCGAGAAAACGTCCATGTTCATACCTCCGTCGCAGAATCCGTACCTTACAGCCAAGTACCGGGCGCGCCACTGCCCAGTCTGAAGAGTTGAGAGAGGCGGGCCACACAGGGATCAACGGGGTCGCAGTGGCGCATGTACTCTCTTAGGTACTCTGCCGGGACTGCTGAAACCCTCTCCGCCACGACGTCGGCGTATAGCTGCCTGCTCACGAATGATAGCACCTAGCCGGAAGGGATAGCACTCATCGTGTTGGAGAAGTGTAGCGTTGCTATCACGAGATATTCCAAAATGAAGAAATTCATGCTCTTCTTCTCCCATCAGACTATCTAGACGTACCTAGTATACCCGAAGGATACCCGGCTTATAGGGAGCCACTCCCATTGTAACCACCAACGCCCTGCGGTCCGAACCCGTCGCGTCGCATAGCCAGTTACGAGCGAGGAACACACGGTTGTTTGCTTGGCTATACACAGACTGAGACAAGTTCAGATATTGATTGAGAAATAAGTCACATTAATGTGTCGGTAGTAGTCTAATATATACTTAACCGGTCCATTTCACGTCTGTTCCGCCGTTCCGGAAGCTACCCATCCAGATCTCCCATCCAGATCTCCCATCCAGATCTCCCATCCAGATCTCCCATCCAGATCTCCCATCCAGATCTATAAGCCAACATCATTATGCGAGTAGAAAGACACCTAGATCAGAAAACCTTTGGTTAGCCGGGGCTTTCCGAAGCTTGAAAATGACGCGTGTGCTCACCATAGTCCCCGGCGCCGTCCTTCCAGCACTGCTGCACGTGGAACCCGGCCTGCCCGGCGATGCGACCGATGGCCTCCTCGCTCCATTTCCCGCTTGACACCATGTACAGCAGCTGCCCCTTACGAATAACGACCGACTCCGCATTGTCGTTGCCCGGCGACCGTAACGGGATAGACACGTCACGACTGGGAGTCATGTTCAGGTGCAGCGTGTGGTCGAAGTCGTCCAGCCAGTTAAAGATCGTCCAGTCGGCATAGGAGAACACGTTGCTGCCCAAATGCTGGTTGGTCGCCTGCAACGCGTTGAACAGGAACCGCCTGACCTCCGGCGTGTTATAAGCGGCGTGTATTTTGGAGTCCTCCTGGCAGATGTCCGTCGACACGATGAAGCGGCATGCCAGCTGGGCCTGCTCGCACGCTGTGCGGAACCGCGCCAGGAAGTCGCTCGCCTGACCCTGGCTCTCCATATTGCACATGCTGTTCCCGAGCCACATGATCGTCACCGATTGGTTCGCCTGCTGGTGCTGGAGCTCGCTCAGCCACGCTACGCCGTCGTCGTAGGTACCGAGGAGCCCGGTGATGGTGATGAATTTGCAATCCTGAAACGCCTTTTTTAACTTCTGAACGCTGTCGTTGAGGCTGTCGCGCGATACGTCCAGCGCGAAGTACTGGATCGGCTTCTGTTGCTTCCGGAGAATAGACAGGATGAGTTGCGTTTTGTGGATTGCCCTATGTGCCTTTAGTACGTGACGATATCCATGTGCTCCGTTGGACGTTCTATACGGCCTCACGTATACGGGCGTCCACGGCAGCCGGGGATCGTTGTACAGCTTACCCGCAACCTAACTCGAGCAGCATCCCATTCGCCGGCACGGTTGCCGCCATGCTGGCCCCGTGTAGTCGTAATATCTCTATCTCGCCGTGGAAGAGATAATAGGTCGGTGTTTGTGACAGCTGGTCAAACCATTCCTGCCCTTTGTCGTCCCAGAGTAAGAGGGACGGCAGAGAATGCCCCCTTAGGCTTCTGGTGACCTCCTCTACTGGATCGAAGGTGCTGAGGCCTTGGCGGATGTCGATGATAGAGGACTCGCCACCGCAGTCTAGCTTGCTGGGAGACATAGTAACAACTCCGGGAGTGGAACGACTAAGGATGTGCAGGCACTGGGCAGTGAGCGTGTCATTCGGGGTCTCGCCCTGTCATATAAAGTAGGTAACCGGATGGGCCTGTTCGTGGCGTATAATCTAAGTCAGTATATCGTATGTATCCATAGAGCCCATGAGGCGAGGTTGAATAAATAGAAAGTTCTTCACCACACCAGGCCCGAGCCGGACATGCCCCTTTAGTATAAAGCTCGAAAAAAGAAATTGCCGAATTATCATAACCCGTGCGAGCGCCGAGGACGTCTTTCTCTTCCTGGACCTCGCCGAATTCTGTTCCGGCCCTTCTGGTAACACACTGTGCTTGCTATGAGCGGTCAGCGTTTAAGCGTGCTCGGGGGGTAAAACGAAGAGATGCTTCTTTCTCACCTCCAATCATTGATTCTCCCGGCGAGAGAGCATAAGCATGGCGAGTGCACTGTAATTCTACTGTAGGTATGAGTGAGATACCTGCGCCTGGTAGACAACCCGGCTGGGTAGATGCAGCTGGTCGATTGTACGACTCCCAGGTATAACAATTAGGAGGGACGCCGCCGACCGGGACGTGGTGCAACTGAGACAGGGTTGAAGAAAGTGGATAGACGGTAGACCTGTCATATCATCTCCCCTTATTCGGGTACCATATCCAGACCGTGGATACGACAAGCGACCTACAAGCAGAGAAAGAAAAACGCCATCAATCCAACTTGGTATGTAGATCCAATGCGTGCTGCAAGCGCGGAGGCTTCTGCGGCGTGCGCACACAGCAGCACTATCGGGGTGCATCCAGCCAGTCTCCCAAGAGCGGTCACGTCAATCCAGTAGTAGCATCACGGCTGAGGACAGCAATGGCCGGACTCGGCGGAGAGCAGTTTAGAGTATGCCTGGGAATCAAGTCGCCGATGCGCGAGTTCAGCTACGGAAGACCACCCGAAATGGTCCCAATTACTCGATAGAGACGCGTCAGGCAGGCATACAGTATAAGGCTGACGGGCGCGACGTACACTCCTGGCGAGCACGGCGGGATGTTCTCATCCGATTTTCCCGCGTATCATCGTTCCCGATTTCTATAACGGCAGGGGGCCTGGCTTGACTATTTGCTGTTAGTCGGTGTAAATGAGCGAGTATCTTGGTATCTGTAGGTAGTTCACGGACTGGGCTCGCGTAGGAACAAGCACAACTCAGCACCTCGCGAGACATCTAGTAGATGTAGGTAGATACGCATTGCCCAACAGGGTGTGTGTGTGTGTCTGTGTGTCTGTGTACAGTCTCTGTGGTGTGTTGCGTGGAACCAATCCACAGCATCGATCATCCCGGTTAAGCTGAAGTGACATGCAGACGCAATACCCAGATATCTTCCCAGATTGACCGCGATCACTGCGGGATCTAAAACCCGGCGGACCCTGTATGGACTTACATAGCGTAATATGGTCCGGCACGACGACGACGTACCAATGGCACTCCCTATTGTGGTTCTACCCGTCGTTAGATTGCCCTTGGTTCTCGGTCTTGGAGTGACGCTGACATGGGTAGCTGTACCGTTCGAGCTTTTGTACATTGTAGGTGGCGGGCAGGTAGCTTGCATGGTGGGTTGTACGATGTAGATAGTTAAAACTATTACCTACAGTTGTTACGACTCGACAATATTCGCGGAAATGTTCGATGGGCGAGCTGACACGAGGTATCCATCGCAAGTCTCTTTTTCGCTCCGAAGACCCCAGGGCGGAGTGGATGAGGCAATAGGCTTCGCTGCGTTGCCTATGCTTTATAATGAATCGCTTTTCCCACTCTTCAATCTACTCATAAATAGGCCGACAAATCGACCCTAATTTGCCATTTCAACCCTGAAGCCCGGACTTAAGACCTCAATTGATTCTTCATCTGGAACAAGAGGGCTCAATATGGCATTCCTCTATGCACAGAAGATGGAGGCTGACCATGGTATCAATGGGTCAACCAACGGCCACGCTGCCACACTGCCCTCGAGGGCGCCGATAGCTGACGGAAGGCTTGATGAGAGCGCAATACTATCACAGCTCAAGGCCCTTCACCGCAAACAGCCGGTTACTTACGACCTATGTATTCATCAGATGGTTCGTGATCGCGCTCATGAACGGCCCCAGGCGCTTGCAGTCGATGCTTGGGACGGCCAATTCACCTATAAGCAACTTGACGCCCTCTCGACATCTTTCGCCGCGCATTTGAGACATCGCGGGGTAGGCCCCGAGATCTTCGTGCCAATATGCTCCGAGAAGTCGCGCTGGGTACCTGTGGCGATCCTCGCGGTTTTGAAAGCCGGGGGCGCTTTTACCCTCCTGGAGATTTCCCATCCGATAGCCCGACTGCAGGGGATGTGCCGAACCCTCGGCGCAACTATGGTGATCGCATCTAATAGAACAGCCGAGATTGCGAACCAGCTGGCTCCGGAAGTCTTCATCACCGGCGACAATTACTCAGACCAGCCAACGTCGGTTACGGTGGACGTGAAGCCCGACAACTTGGCCTACGCCGTCTTCACATCGGGTTCGACTGGTAACCCCAAAGCTGTGGCGATCGAGCACCGTGCCTTTTGCAGCAGCGCCGTGGCGCACGCCGTCGCGGCCAACCTGACCGCCGAGTCGCGCGTGCTGCAGTTCGCCTCGTACGCATTCGACTCGTCCGTCCTGGAAAACCTCACAACCCTGACCGTGGGCGCGTGTATTTGCATCCCGTCCGAGGAGGGCCGTACCGGTGACCTTGCCGGCGAAGTTCGCCGGCTACAACCCAACTGGGCCGTGCTGACGCCGTCCGTTGCCCGGATCATGGAGGTGGCCGACTTTTGCATGCTCAAGACGCTCGTGCTGGCGGGCGAGGCAGTGAACGGGCACGACGTGCACAAGTGGGTGCCGCACGTGAGACTGTACGTGGCGTATGGCGTGAGCGAGGCCGCGATCTGCAATGTCGTGCGGCTGTGCAGTGCCAGCGATGTTGATCACGCAAATCTGGGGTTCCAGACGGGGGTGGACTGCTGGGTTGTCGACCCCGAAGACCATGACCGGCTGGTGCCGGTTGGCGCAGCTGGCGAGCTGCTGCTGGACGGCCCGGCAGTCGGCCGGGGCTATATCGGCGACCCGGTCCGGACCGCCGAGGCCTTCATCGACGCGCCGCGCTGGCACTCCCGACTCAAACCCGACGCCCCCAAACCGGCTCGCAAGCTGTACAAGACGGGCGATCTGTGTGCCTGCAACCCCGACGGGTCTATCCGCTACATCGGGCGGAAAGACCACCAGAAAAAGTTCCATGGCCAGCGATTCGAGCTCGGCGAGGTAGAGCACAACGTGCAAAAACTGCTGCCCTCGGCTCGCAATCTTGTCGCCGATATCGTGAACATCGGCGAGCTAGAGAACCTGGTCGTTTTTGTTCTGGAACGGTCCCAGTCAAGCGTGCAGCATGACCGCTCGGGCGAGTCGTGGCTCCTGGCGCCGGGCGACGACTTCCGTGCTCGCGCACGGCTGGTCCAGGAACAGTTGCAAGGTGTTGTGCCCCAATGGATGATCCCCAGTGTTTTCCTGCCCTTGGCATATATGCCCCTCGTGCCTGGTGGCAAGAGTGATAGGAAGAAGCTACGGTCCCTCGCCGTCACGATGACTCGACATCAGCTGCAGTCATATAGTACAAGTCGAACCCTCAAGGTCAAACGCGTGCCATCTACTGCCATGGAAGAAACACTCCGGAAGCTGTGGGCGAGTGTCTTGCGCATGCCCGCGGACGAGATTGGGCTGGACGATGACTTCACTGAGCTAGGCGGCACCTCCATCCATGCCATGAAACTTGCTGGTGCGGCTCGACAGCAGGGACTCAAACTTGCTATTCGTGATGTGTTTCGACATGGAATCCTCGCTGAGATGGCAGCGCTCGTGAAGGCGACACTTGTCGAGGCGGCGACCCCGATTCCGCCGTTTTCTCTGGTCCCTGCAACCGAAGATCGGGCCACCCTCCTCACTCGGGCAGTGCGGGTTTGTCAACTTCAAGGCAAACGGGACGTTGAAGACATATACCCCAGCACACCCTTGCAAGAAGGCCTTATATCTCTTACGCCTAGAAACCCCCAGGCATACACCGTTGCTTTTGAATATGACCTCCCGGCCAGTGTAGATATCCAGAAATTCCAGCAAGCTTGGAACGCGGTGATGGACGCTAATCCAATCCTCAGAACGCGGTTCATACAGTCGGGTACTGGTGCCGTGTATCAAGTTGTCGTTCGCTCGAGGTTGACCTGGGAATCGGAGGCAGACGCAAAATCGGCATCTGGCGACCCGTCGACGTGGGGTGAGTGGAAAATGGGCCAGCCCCTGTCTCGCTTTTGTCTCCGTCGAGTAGATGCTCGTCATCGTGGTCACAAGTTCTATTTCTTGATCCATCACGCCATCAGCGAAGGTTGGTCGATTCCGTTACTCTTGCAGCAAGTACAGACGGCATACGACGAGGGTGTTCCTCTTCCGCCACGTCCATTCAACCCCTTTATCGACTATGTAATAGCGGCGAGACCGAACTACGAGGCTTTTTGGACCAGTTATTTCGCAGATCTCCAGGCTGCTGCATTTCCTCCAATGCCTTCTTCGACCTATAAACCCAGACCTACTGGCAAGAAGACCTTCACCATTCAGGTTGAATCTCCCGGGACAAACGAGTTTAGTGTCCCCAACAGGCTGAGGCTAGCTTGGAGTATCCTCATCTCCCTCTATACAAACAGCACGGATACTTTATTTGGCCTTACCGTGGCCGGACGCGGTGCCCCGGTATTTGGAATCGAGGATATGACTGGTCCGACAATCGCCACCATCCCGTGCCGTTTTCGTCTGCAGTTGGATGGTACTGTAGCTGACGCTCTGCGGAAAGCTCAGGAGGATTCCGTTGCTATGATTCCGTTCGAACAGGCTGGCCTGCAACACATTAGTCGCATGAGCCCCGAGGCCTCGTCAGCTCGATCTGCTTTCCAGAGCCTGCTAGTTATCCAACCTCAGTTAGATGACCCGCCAGAATTGTTTCGTGCGTCCCGGCATTTAGCGTCGTTGGGTGATTTTAGCACATCTGCGATCACTTTGATCTGCCAACAAGCAGCTGATTCCGTCGAAATTGATGCAACATTTGATCCCAACATTGTTAACGAGATTGAATTCGGGCGACTGTTGGAGCAAATGCGGCACATCTTCCAGCAGCTCAACTTTTCTCAAGGTGACCGCACCATCCGCGAATTGGACACAACCAGCCCGGAGGATTTGGCTCAATTAACAGCATGGAACGGCACTCTCCCTCAGCCTGTCCGCGCCTGTGCCCATGACCTTATTCGAAAGCACGCGGAAGTGCGCCCGAACTCCCCCGCAGTATGTGCATGGGATGGGGGTTTCACCTACGGCGAGGTTGAAAGTCTGTCGTCGAACCTGGCTGCTTATTTGATCACACAGGACGTTGGCCCAGAGGTGTTCGTGCCTCTCTGTTTTGAAAAGTCTCGTTGGACCACAATAGCAATGCTTGGTGTGATAAAGGCTGGTGGTGCTTTTATACTTCTCGATCCGTCACATCCAGTTCAACGACTAAGACAAATATGTCGCCATGCTAAGGCCCGGGTTGTGATATCTTCAGAGCGGAACGTGGATCTAGCACATAATCTTGCACCACACCCAGTCGTCTTGAACACTCATTGGAAGCCTTGGGGATCACCCGGAATACCGTCGTCGGTACCACATGCGGCGGTGTCTCCGGAGAATTCGATGTATGCAGTCTTCACATCGGAGCCAACCGCTTCTCTGAAAGGTGCAACTCATTCTCATATTTCCTGGTGCACCAGCGCTCAAGCAAACCGCGCTGCTCTATGCCTGGAACCGACGTCTCGTGTTTTTCAATTCGCATCTTACGCATCAGACATCAGCATAGCCGACAATCTTCTGACACTGCTAGCTGGCGGGTGTATTTGCGTCCCGAGGAGCGAGGAGATATATGGTGGAAACCTAATCGAGGCAATCAACGATCTTGATGCGAATTGGGCCTGCTTGACGCCGTCGGTTGCTCGCAATATAGATCCAGTAAAAGTTCCGGCCCTAAAGACGCTTGCGTTATGTGGAGAGACTATGGCAAATGAGTTTATATCACTCTGGTCTCCCCGTGCTCGTCTACTGAACCTTTATAATCCTGCGGAGTGCGCTATTCTCACTACACTTCATCGAAATGTCCGTGACTACAGGGACCCGGATAACATCGGTTTTCCGACCAGTGCCGTGTGTTGGGTAGTGGATATTGAAAACGAGCACCGTTTAGTACCCATCGGGACTGTGGGCAGGCTGCTTGTTGAATCCCCAACCGTTGCAGGTGGCTATCTTCATGACCCCGAGCTGACGGCCGAATCCTTCATCGCCAGTGGCGAGTGCCCTACATGGCTCTCAAAATTCCGGCCGCATGGGTCGTCTCGCTTATACCGTACTGGAGACCTTGTCCGGTATACCGCCGATGGGTCCTTACGTTACGTGAATCGGATCGATACTCCAATCAAACTTCACGGGCAGCGTATTGAGCTACGCGAAGTTGAGTACCATTTGCGTCAGCGCTTCCCAGAAGCCCAAGAAGCTGTCGTCGAAATCATGGGTACCAGCCAAGGCTCACGAGGCCCAGCACTTACAGCATTTATACTACTCAGGCCACAAATTTTCAAAATGTCGGATCAGCGTTTCCAGGCTTTGGCCGCCGAGGCTTCCGCGGAACTTGAGCTCTTCCTGCCACCTTATATGATTCCCGCGGTGTTTATCCCAGTCGACCAACTTCCATATTCAAAATCTGGAAAGCTTGATCGTAAGCTGCTTCGTACTTTAGCAGCTGAGGTTTATTCAGACGAAGCTATCAAGCCCACCGGTCCTAAAAAAGTGATGCCGGTTTCCGACGAGGAGCACATTTTGCACGACTTACTTGCTCGCGTTTTAAAGGTTCCTGCTCGTGACCTGAGCACAGCAGAGAACTTTGTGAAATTAGGTTGTGATTCAATCGTCACAATGAAATTGGTTTCTATGGCTAGGGATTTGGGATTAATATTCAGTGCTATCGAAGTTTTTAAGAACCCGACTATATCATCGCTCGCGAAAATAGTTCGAAGATATACTAATGGTATCGACGATCGGATACAGCCATTATCCCTTCTCCGAAGCGACATGGTCCGAGACCAAGTTAAGGCAGATGCGATGGATATATGCTGTGTGGATGAAGACCAGATCGAAGATATCTATCCATGCACACCTCTTCAAGAAGGCTTGATCTCCTTGTCCGCCAAGGCTTCTGGCATGTATGTCGCCAGTTTCAGATATATCATCCCTCGAGAGACCGACCTGGCTCGTTACAAGAACGCCTGGAATGAGGTTCTACGTGCGAATTCAATCCTCCGCACAAGGATTATCCAGTCTACCGATGACAGCGCTTTCCAGGTCGTTCTAAAATCCCTGCCTTCGTGGGAGTTCTACGACACCGTTGATGAGCAGGAAAAGCACTCGAGGTCATATTCAATGGCTGTGGGCTCCCAATTAGTATATCTATCGCTGGCTCCTGCGGCCGACGGGAGTGGAAGGCACCATTTCCTTTTGACGATTCACCATTCGTTGCACGATGGACGATCCTTTATGTTGTTGAGGGACCAGGTGCTCGATGCCTACAAAGGACAAGAACTCTCACCTCCACCATTTAACCGTTTCATTCGCCACGTCATGCAAGTCGAAGGGAATGAGGAATTCTGGAAATCTCAGATGAGTGATCTTAATGCCGCCCAATTTCCAGCACTGCCATATGTCGACTATAGCCCGAATCCTGTTCGGTTTTTTTCGCATTCTGTTACTGGATTACCGAGCTCGAAGAGTGAATACACTATAACAAACATGATACAACTTGCTTGGGCACTCGTTCTCTCGCATTACACGGACTCAGACGACGTGGTATTTGGGCTTACGTTTGACGGCAGATCCGCCGACGTAGATGGAGTTATGGAGATGACGGGCCCAACAATCGCGACGGTCCCTTTCCGGATACGCCTCAACTTAGAGAAGACCGTGGAAGCTTTACTGCTGGGGCTACGACAGCAAACCATTGAGATGATCCCTTTTCTGCAGTATGGTCTCCACAACATCCGCAAGATCGACGAGAATACCGCCAAGTCGTGTAGCTTCCAAACCCAGTTAGTGGTTCAGCCGCCCAGCTTCACGTCGGACATGAAATTCGGCGAGCTCGCAGTAGTTGAGCAAGAAGAGGATTTGAACTACAAAGGGTTTGCCAGCTATGCTTTTCTGATGGCCTGTCATATGCAGGAAGATTCCAACGATCTGCTCATCTCTGTCAACTACGACTCCGACATTCTCCAGGAACAGGAGGCGCGAAGGATGGTGGAGCAATTCCATGGCATTTTACATCAACTTTTTGAAAAGCAGACTGACTTGATACAGGAAATTGAGTTCGCTAGCAAGGAAGACATAGCCCAATTGGCACTATGGAACGGCCAACTTCCATCTGGAACCAATGATACATTGCATAATCTCGTCCTCCAGCACTGCCGCACACGCCCCGATGCCGAAGCAGTTTCTGGCTGGGACGGCGTCTTAACTTACAGTCAGCTCGACGATTCATCTGCGCGGTTAGCCCAGCATCTTCTTACCTTTGGCGTTCAACCCGAATCCAGGGTTGCTGTCTGTTTAGAAAAATCACGTTGGTCAATCGTCGCATTACTAGCCGTACTTCGCGCGGGATGCGCATGTATCATCGTCGACCCCGGCCACCCACGACGGCGGATCGAGCAAATCATGAACAGAGCGACTCCCGAACTGATGGTCGTATCCGAGGCCTACAGTAAATTGGCAGATGAGTTTGCTGGCGGCGTGGTCTACATCTCTGCGTCGTTGATAGAGAATTTACCATCACTCACTGCGACATTACCTGTCGTTGCGCCCAACCAAGCTGCCATCATCCTCTTCACTTCTGGGAGCACAGGGATACCCAAGGGTATCATCATGGAGCACATCAATTTGAGCACAAGTATTGCCCAAGCCGGCGAGAAGATGAACTATAAGTCAGACTCGCGCTGTCTGCACTTTGCATCGTATGCATTTGATGCCAGTATTTACGAGATCTTTAATACGTATGTGAATTTCATGTTTGTCGCTTCTAACCTCTGGGATCGGAACTTGCCATGGAAGCGACTCTTTTTATTTCGAACAATCTCTCAACCGCCTTTTGATGTATATTGACATGCGATTCCTCTAGGCTGGGCTTTGGCGGTTGCTTGTGTATCGTGTCGGAAACTGATCGCATGAACAATCTAACTGCCTTCATCAACGACCAGCACATCAACTTAGCCCTGCTAACCCCCTCAACTACTGCTTTATTGCAGCCTGAAGATGTCCCTACTCTCAAGACATTGATCACCGGCGGTGAAGCCCTTACGCATGATGTTGTTAACCTATGGGCGGGCAAGGTGCTTTTGATCAATGGATATGGCCCTGCGGAGACTACCATCTGTTGCGCGGGCATAGTTCCGTCTACGGGATGGAAATTTGGCAGCATCGGGCACATGATTGGTGGCGCTGGGTGGATTGTTGACCGTTCGAACCACTCCAAGCTAGCTGCCATCGGCGCGATAGGCGAACTCGTCATCGAGGGAGCAGTTGTGACAAGGGAATACCTCAACGAGCCAGAAAAGACCGCTGCGGCGTATATCGAGACGCCCCCTTGGCTGTGGA
The DNA here is from genome assembly GCA_022385655.1 of Xylaria intraflava. Taxonomy (NCBI): domain Eukaryota; kingdom Fungi; phylum Ascomycota; class Sordariomycetes; order Xylariales; family Xylariaceae; genus Xylaria; species Xylaria intraflava. The sequence goes on from MU279773.1 coordinate 32,585, forward strand.
ACTTCCGGTCCAAGAAAACGGCAGGGCGCCTCTACAAGTCTGGTGATCTTGCTCAGTATAATCTCGATGGTTCGATTCGAATCGTCGGCCGAATGCAAGGGCAAGTTAAACTCAGAGGCCAGCGCATCGAGCTTGGAGAGGTTGAATACAATGTGAGAAAATACTTCCCAGTGGTTTGTGATGTCGTTGCCGAAGTCATTCGTCCTTCTGGTGAAGGTAGGAGACCCTTCTTGGTGGCATGCGTTCTTGTGGGCGAACAAACCCAAGACGATACTGAGAATCTCTTTCATGAGCCGACATCATCCTTCCGCGAAATGGCTCATAAGGCTAAACTTGAGATCTCTAACTTATTGCCCTCTTACATGGTCCCGGAAGTTTTCCTTCCCCTCCGTCGGCTTCCTATGGGACGGACCGGGAAATTGGATCGCCGTGGACTTCGTGAAGCCTGCAGTTTGCTTTCTCCTGATCAGATTCACGACTACTCCACGGAAGTTAAAGTTGCCAAGCGCGCACCAACGACAGGTGTTGAAAAGACCTTACGAAGGATCTGGGCGCGAGTTTTAAACCTTGAGGAGGGCTATATCGGCGTGGACGACAATTGGATCGGACTTGGCGGTGACTCGATCTTGGCCATGCGGGTTGTCGCTCAAGCCGCCGCTGCTGGATTGAAAACATCGGTCGAGGCCCTTTTCCAAGGCAAAAACATTGCTCGGATGAGTTTAAGAACAGAATACATTCATTCGAAGCCCATGCTGTCGGCCGAACCGCTCAACTCACCGTTCGGTTTATCCCCGATACAGGAACTGTTTTTCGAAATGGCTGGCTCACACTACAACCATTTCAGCCAAAGTTTCCAATTCCAACTCTCCAAAGAAGTGCCATCGAAGACCATCGAAGGAGTTGTTCGCTGGATCGTTGAAAATCACTCTATGCTCCGTGCTCGGTTTGTTGAAAAATCTACGGGGCGGTGGGAACAAATGGTCACCGACCATGTCGACCAAAGCTACTCTTATCGAGAAAGCAAGGTTAAAAGTCTGGGTGACGCAGCATCTCTACTTCAATACGACCAGGAGTGCTTGGATATCCAAAAAGGTCCACTTCTAATCTGTCATGTCTTTCATTGTGGCGCTGAGAACCAATCGTACATCGCATTTGCCGCCCACCATCTCGTTGTCGACGTCGAGTCTTGGAAGATACTCCTGTCAGACTTCGAGCGCCTATTTACGGGCCGGCAAACACCTCTTCCATCGTCGATGCCATTTCAGACTTGGTCTCAGTTACAGGCTGAATATGCAGCGAAAAACCCTCATTCCGTAGGGGCGTTGCTCAATTTCATGTCAGAAGTGCCGGAAGACTACTGGGAATTTGATCTCCGGAACAACCATTGGGAGGATGCGATTGAAGACGGATTTATGCTCACGGAGGAAGAGACGCACGCTCTCCTTGGAAACGCAAACAACGCCTTTGGAACCAAGCCTGTCGAGATTCTCCACGCTGCACTCTTGCAGGCCTTCACGCACATTTTCTCCGATCGACCGGTGCCCACGATCTTTGGTGAGGGCCATGGTCGGGATTCATGGGTCCCAAACCTTGATGTATCGAGGACCGTTGGCTGGTTCGCAACAATGTGGCCAGTGGATGTCCCTGTTCAGCCTGAAGACAGCTTCCTAGACATTGTGCGAAGAACGAAGGATGCACGACGAGGTGTCAAGAATAACGGATGGGCTTTCGCCAAGTCTGAAGGCGACTACACCGACGGTACCAATGCATTCTCGACGCAAAGACCAATTGAGATTGTGTTCAGCTACGACACAGGCTTCGCCGAAGACAAGACGTCCATCATGCTGCCACTTGCCTCGACGCCTCACGAATTTAGTTACATTGCTCCCCAGGTGATGCGCCTGTCCCTGGTTGATGTGAGGGCCGAGGTTCGTGACTCCCGATTGCACTTCAGCTTCTTCCACAACCGACAAATGCGACATCGCCAATCTTCTATTCGAGACTGGATAGGACAGACAAGACGTTGCCTTGAGTCCGCATCTACGATTCTTGCGGCCCAATCGCCGTCCCTCACAGTATCTGATTTCCCGCTACTGAAGTACTCATGGTCTGAAATGGAAGCTCTCAACAAAACTATCGTCCAATCCCTCCTGGCCAGGTCGCTAGAAATCGAAGATGCTTACAAGTGCTCTCCGATTCAAGATGGGATCATGCTTTCTCAGGCTAAAGAAGCAGGTCTCTATATGAACAAGTTGATGTGCCAAGTAAAATCGCGAGATGGTTCCCGGGTACACCCTGAGAGACTTCAGGCGGCTTGGAAGAAGGTCATGGCAAGACACCCGGTTCTCCGTGCTGTGCTCTACGAGAGCCCTAGCCGCGATGGTCACTATAATCAGCTGGTGTTGAAAACAGCACCTCCCGACATGTCTGTGATCCTGCCTGCTAGTTTCGATCCCGTAGGGGCACTTGAAGGATACCAATTTGACATATCCCCCCTGGGACCGCAACATCGTCTGGCAATCTGCGCGTCACCTGATGGACATGTCCACTTTTTGTTGCATATACACCACGCATTGATCGATGGCTATTCTCAACAGTTATTCTTACGCGACCTGGGTCTCGCGTACGGAAATAATTTGGACGTGACTCCCGTCACAGCTTATCGCGACTATGTTGAATACATCGGCACTCAGTCACGGAGTGAGGCTATGGCTTATTGGAAGCGATATCTCACGTCCGTTGAATCTTGTAATCTCCCGTCATCACCACCATACCCCGTGCCCGATAAGGCAGAAGCTGTGCGACGGGTCCGGGAGTTTCCTCTGCCATCCAGCAAGTTGCTGCCCGACTTTTGTGCCCAACACGAGTTGACACCCGCAAATGTTTTCCAGCTTGCCTGGGCGCTGGTGCTGAGGCTATACCTTCATTCGGAATCGGCATGTTTCGGGTATTTGGTATCCGGAAGAGACGTCCCTATCGGAGATATTCATGATACAGTCGGTCCAATCCTCAACATGCACATCTGTCACATCGCCATGGAAGCGGATGAGTCAATTCTCAACCTGCTGCGGAAGTGCCAGGCCAACTATATTGAAAGCTTGGCATACCAGCATATTTCCATGCTGGATAAGATCAAAAGCACCAAAACATCCGCGTCGGCCCTTTTCAATACCATTATGTCAGTTCTTCCAAGAGTTGACGAATTCGATCAGCAATCCACTCTTGTCTTCGAGGAATCTGACAACGCCAACCTAACAGAGGTACGTCACGTAGGTCCCTGGTTCTAGTATCGTGCTAATTTCTTAACGTTAGTACGACGTGGCCCTACATGTTGCAATGGGGCAACACGAGATCAAGTTTGTGCTGGAATATAGTCCGGCATTCATGTCTGACGAGCAGGTTGAAAATATGGCCGATGCATTCCAACAGGCTGTGCTCAGTATCACGTCCGAGTCTCAGCAAACGGTCAAAGATGTTACTCTGTTTGGTGAGCTGAGCAAACGCCGAGTCACCCAATACAACCAGCACGAGACGCCAGCTGTAGATGACTTTGTTGACAAACTCATCGAAAAACAATGTCTCGCTCAGCCGTCGGCCACCGCTGTTGATGCCTGGGATGGAAGCTTCACGTACGGGGATATGAACAAGCTGTCTGACGTGTTGGCTGCAGAACTGAGAAGACGTGGTGTTGGGCCGAACCAAAAGGTCCCTATCTGCTTTCATCGGTCACGCTGGACGCCCGTTGCTATGCTTGGAGTGATGAAGTCTGGTGCTGCCTTCATACTATTGGAAACTTCTCATCCGGTGGACAGGCTTCGCGAAATTTGCGCGGATGCAGAACCGTCTATTATACTAGCATCGGAGCCGAAGCGTGCACTCGCAGCCCAGCTTTGTTCGCAGGTTTTGCTCGTTGATGAACGGGTCACTACTTGGGACGTTCGAGAGTCGCCTCCGGAGCAACAGACTCGGAGCACTAAAGATCTCGTCTATCTTATTTTCACCTCTGGGTCTAGCGGAAAACCGAAAGGCGTCATGATTTCGCATCGTTCGCTGGCGACTAGCACCATTGCTCATGGAAACGCCTATCTTTTGAACACGAATTCCCGCGTCCTTCAGTTCGCCTCCTACGCCTTTGATATGAATCTCCTGGAGCACGTGACATCCCTGGTCATGGGCGCTTGCGTTTGTATCCCATCGGATGCTCAGAGGCATGATATTCCCAAATCCGTGTCTACTTTCCAAGTAAACTGGGCCATCTTTACACCAGCCGTGGCCAGAGTGCTTGATCCGTCTCAACTCAAAACAATACGTACAATTGTTTTAGGAGGGGAAGCCGTCACTACGACGGAGATGGATGTATGGCGCGAACATGTTAGACTTTTCAACGGTTACGGTCCAACAGAATGTACAATCATCTTCACCGAAAAGTTGATCACTAAGGATACGACCGAGGGCCGCAATTTGGGCCGCATCTTCGCCTGTAGCGGGTGGGTTGTCAATCCCAACCGTCCTGATCAGCTTCTCCCCGTCGGCGCCATCGGTGAATTGTTAATCGAAGGGCCGATCGTTGGCGCGGGTTACTTGAATGACCCCGCTAAAACCGCAGCAGCTTTCATCAAGCCACCCCCTTGGCTTATTGAGTTCCGAGGAAAGTCTACTGGCAATGTCTACAGGACCGGCGATCTGGTGCGTCATATTGACAATGGCGAAATCCAATATATCGGACGGAAAGATCTCCAAGTCAAACTGAGGGGCAATAGAATTGAACTTGGCGAGGTTGAGTCGCATCTCCGTTTGTGTTTCCCTGACACCCAAGATATCATTGCTGAAATTGTTAAGCCGGAAGGGGATAACCGACAACCAATGCTCGTGGCTTTTGTGTGCAAGAACGACTCTTCGCAAGAAGAAGCAGTAGAGATCGTCGATGACACGCCGGAGACTATGTTTGAAGCACCCAGCCCGGAATTTTCTTTCCAGTCCCAACTTGCTGATGCGGAAATGAGCAAATCCCTTCCCGTCTATATGGTTCCAGCAGTCTATCTGCCACTTCGGTACATGCCACTTACCAGAAACGCCAAGGTAGATCGGAAGAAGATTCGCGCAGTGGCAGCTCTCCTTTCACCCCAGCAGCTCGAGCAATACGACTTCTCTACCAATGTTACTGGAGCGCCAACGACGACTGAAGAAATTTTACTTCAGCGAAAGTGGGCACAAGTGCTAAATAAAGATGCCTCGTCTATAGGTTTGCATAGCAATTTCTTCCGCATGGGTGGCGACAGCGTCTTAGCCATGTCCCTGATATCCCACATCCGAGATGCGGGTTACAGCATCAAGATGGCCGATATCTTCAACCACCCGAAACTCGCTAACCAGGCCGCCGTCCTCGTCCAAACCGCTGCGTCGACTGTCTCAGCTCTGGCTCCATTCAGCCTGATGAGCGGGAAAGCCAGTAAGGAATCTCTGGTCAATCTTGCAGCAACACAATGTGGTCTATCTACCAGCGCCATCGAAGATGTGTACCCAACAACGCCATTGCAAGAAGGCCTTGTTGCCCTGGCCGCCAAGCGACCAGGTCAGTATATTACAATAGCCAAGTATGAGCTGTCCGAAGACGTCGATGTGGACAGCTTTGTCGCCGCTTGGGATCTCACGGTTGCTGCTAATGCGATTTTGCGCACCCGTGTCATCCAGTCCGATTCGCTTGGATTCCTCCAAGTGGTGGTACGTGACTCTGTTCCCTGGGAGACTTTTGATGATGCAGAGGCATATGAAGCACATATCAAGGCAACAATTGCGAGCATGAGCCTGGGAGATCCTCTTGTTCATTTTGGCCTGAGTAAGCACAAGGGCACGTCTCGAAAGGAATCTACATTTTATCTCGCCATCCATCACGCATTATACGATGGAGGTTCGATAGCACTGCTGTGGGAACAAGTCGAGTCTGCCTACCATGGAAACCAGCTGTCGCCGCGGCCATTCAATCGCTTTATTGAACATATGCTCACGGCTGAAGGGGCTGGTGAGTTCTGGAAGCGTGAATTTGAGGGTCAAAACGCCGCTATTTTCCCATCTCTGCCGTCGCCTTCGTATATTCCAAATCCGAGCTCGTCTTTGATGTACACCCTTGCCGCGGTAGAGCATCAAGCCGCAGACTATACCATAACAACCGTAATCCGGCTGGCCTGGGCTATCGTTATGTCCTGCTACACTGACACTGACGATGTCATTTACGGAATGACGGTGAACGGCCGCAGTGCTCCGATGGCAGGTATAGAAAATGTCACCGGCCCAACCTTCGCGACCTTCCCGGTAAGTACCCGAATTCGTCAGAGCCAGACAATACAGGAGGCTTTAGCCTCTATTCATGAAAAAACGGTCGCCACGATGCCATTCCAGCAATTTGGCATACGGAATATCCGTCAATTGACTGAGGACGCCGCAAGGGCTTGCGATTTCCAGTGTCAGCTGGCCATCCAAGCCCCCAGACACAACGTTGGTAGTCGACTTGTTAAATACAACCAAGACGCAAATCAGGACTACAGAGACTTTGCGAGTTACGCATTCGTGATGATCTGCCATCTACCAAATGACGGCGAAAACGCTATTCGCGTGTCTTTGAATTATGACAGAGACATCGTTCACCCATCAGAAGCAACCAGGATGGTCCAACAGTTTGAGCACGTGCTGCGCCAGATTGAGCTGTCCCAAGGAAATCCCGATTCGAAAACGATGAGAATATGCGAGCTTGACATGTTGAGTCCCCAGGACAGACAACAGCTAGCAACGTGGAATTCGATGGTTCCGGCACCCGTCGACGCGTGCCTCCACGAATTAGTGCTGAGCCACGCCATTGACAGACCAGGCGCTCTTGCAATCTCCGCATGGGACGGCGAGATGACATTCAAAGAGCTCGACTCTGCTTCCGCCATCCTGGCTCAGCAGTTGCAGTCCATCGGTGTCCAGCCAAAATCGCTTGTTCCATTACTGTTTGACCGGTCCAAGTGGGTTATTGTTGCTATGACGGCGCTTCACCGTATTGGAGCTGCTTGTGTCAACGTTGACCCTGGACACCCGAAAAGTAGAATCCAAGACATCGTAACCCACACTGCCGCAAGATTCATTCTAACATCCCCATCCTACCGCAAGGCTATGGTATTTGAAGGTACCACGCTCATCACAGTGCCTATTAAAGGTCAACAACCCAAAGCGGAAGACTTCTCTGCGCCCCCAGTCAGCCCCCACGATGTCGCCTTTGTCATTTTTACATCAGGCAGTACCGGGAAGCCCAAAGGAATATTAATGGAACACGGCAATCTCGCGGCCAGCATTCGCGGATATACTCCTAATTCGTACCTTGACCAGGATACTCGGGGCCTTCATTTCGCATCCTATGCCTTTGATGCGAGTATCTATGAAATCTTTGGTGTTCTCCTGAACGGCGGCTGCATTTGCATACCCAGCGAATCCGACCGTATGAACAATTTGACACCCTTTATCAATAAGCACGGCGTAAATTGGGCGATTTTCACGCCATCATACCTCACTCTCTTAGAACCAGACAGCATTCCAACCATCCGCACTATTATGCTCGGCGGTGAAGCGGTCACCCAGGAGAATGTCACGACGTGGGCCGGAAAAGTCAACTTATTGAACGGATATGGCCCTGCGGAGGCAACCATTTGCGCCGTCGGCGCTCTGCCTCCCAGCGGCTGGGAGCAGGGCACTATCGGTCACGTCACCGGGGGCGTCGGATGGGTCACCATGCCTTCGGATCGTTCTCGCCTTGCACCAATCGGCACTCCCGGCGAGCTTGTGATCGAAGGGGCCGTCGTTACGCCCGGTTACCTTGGCGACCAAGACAAAACAGCTGCTGCATACTTGACAGACCCCGTCTGGCTTCGTTCGTTTAGACAGGGCCCTCGTGGATCGAGGGTCTATTACAGCGGAGATATTGTTCGGTATAACGTCGACGGTACCATTCGATACTTGGGACGTGCCGACAACCAGGTCAAACTGCGTGGACAACGAATTGAGTTGGGCGAGGTGGAGCACCACGTCCGCAATGCATTCCCTAATGTCACCGATGTGGTTGCTGAAGTGGTGAAGCCCGACGGCGGCAACCCCATATTAGTTGCATTCGTCGCGAATATGGTTGAGCCCCCGAGTGGTGCCCCCAGCAGTCTATTTCACCCCCCAAGCGAAGAATTCTTGGCTCAAGCCGGGGCTGCAACTCAGATGATTCGTAGAACTGCCCCCCGTTATATGGTCCCATCGGTGTTTATCCCCTTGTCAGAGATTCCTCGCAACAGCAGCGACAAAGCAAATCGACGTCTACTAAGAGATGAAGCCGCAAACCTTTCTCAAGACGAGATTCAAGTTTTCGCTAAGGGCCGGGTCACGACACGGCGGCCCCACACAGAGGAAGAAAAGACTCTGCAATCTCTCTGGGCTAAGACGTTCAAGGTCCCCGAAGATGACATCGGCGCAGACGACAATTTCTTGAACATAGGAGACTCTTTTGCCGCCATCAGACTTTCCAGTGTTGCTCGCAGTCACGGCCTGCATCTACCGGTAGCCCAAATTTTCCAATTCCCCATACTTTCCGAGCAAGCCCGCGTGGTGACTGCTTTAGAGTCTACCAATCCAGAAACTGAGTACAAGCCGGGCTTCTGGCTGGGCGGCACTAACGTCGTCGACTTCTTCAATCGACATCTCTCCGGGAAAGCGCCTTCATACAAGGCCCATGACGTTGAAGATATCATTCCCTCTACCGAACGCCAGAGTGCGCTTATCAAGGACAAGAATATCTCGTACGGCCGCGTGCATGTGAGTACTCGGGTTGACCCACGTCGCCTAGAGACGGCCTGTCGTTCTCTTCTTCGCAAGCACGCCATTTTCCGCACCGTATTCGTTCCTCATCAGGACGAGATTTTCCAGGTAGTATTGCGCGATCCGGCGTTTGACTTCAAGCAAATCCATCATGACGGAGACCTATGGGAATACTCGAATGCCCTGTGCTATCAGGACGCTTCTCGGGGCGTGCCCTTTGGCTCCCTACACTTCCAAGCAGTACTGATCTCGCGATCCGAGTCAGACCACATGTTCGTGCTCCGCATGACCCACGCGCAATACGACGTGGGTTCGATCCATCTGGTTGTAGGGGATCTAGCCTCGGCGTACGACGGTGCCCAGCTGCAATCCGATGCTCCCTCTTTCGCGCAGTTCGTACACTATCGACTAAGCCAGGACCTGAGCGGTGTGCACAAGTTCTGGAGGGAATATTTAGACGGGTCGAGGATGGTAAGCATAGAGATGCTCGGGCTGACACCTCCGAATAAGGCAGGAGTAGAGGTCGCCGTTAAACCTTTGAGGAAGATCCCGTTGCCCACAGTTCCGGGAGGGATAACGATGGCGTCTCTGTCTAAAGCAGCCTGGTCAGTCGTGCTTGCGCGAGCTACAAACACGAAGGACGTTGTATTTGGCCATGTCCTCAACGGCCGGGCCATATCACTCGAAGGCGTGGACCGCATTTCGGGCCCTTGCATCACCTTGTCTCCGTTTCGAGCGTCGATGCAGCCGACCTGGACCATCATGGATCTACTAAACCATGTCCAGAGTCAACACACGCGTAGCATGCCCTATTCCAATTTGGACGTCAAGAGCATCGTACAGAATGCCACCCCATGGTCGCCCGACACGGACTTTGGCAGCGTCCTCACCCATCAAGACGGCAGCGTGGCTCCTACAGGTTCGATGGCCGACGCCAGTGCATGGCAATGGCAATTTGAGAACGTTGGCATACTGCCCCATTTCCACGTTGTGACATCTCCCGCGAGCGATGGACTCTGGATCACCGCCTCCATCTCCAACCACAAATTGCACCCCGACGATGTCGATCATCTGATTGATGAGTTCTGCAGGGTAATACTTCGTTTCTCGGAGGATGCCTCGCAACCCTTACCGCTAGAGCCAGATGCCCTGTCCGATGGCGCCATTCCTTGGCTTTCTGCTCCCACAAGCATCGTTTTGCGGCCTGGACATGTATGGCAGTGAAGAACTGAGGTTGAATGTGTTTGGATTTGGTGTATTCTGTAATGAAATGTAAATAGATTCCTTTTTGGTCCCCATCTGAAATAATCCGGAGATTTTTTGTCAGGGTTCAGGCACGATGTTAAGAATGGCATAGAAATCTAATAGTAAATACAAATGTAAAAGATCATAGCTGTGATGATGGCCAGTGAAGTCATACCTGGTAGATAACTATTCCGTGATCACAGTTGCAGTGCGGTGGAGGCTCGTGGATCGGTTTGAATATGACCGTGAGCTACTTGCAATCGGTAGCAAATACATAATGTTCAAGCCTCCTTCGCCCATCTTTGGGATACCCTATAATGTGGAAGATGTAGTCACTGTCAGATATTACATTATCACGTTCTGTTAGAGTTGTGGTTCTCACTCGGTGCTCGCGAACACTCACGGGTACATGGATGCGCTGATTCTCCAAACTCCCCGGTCGCTAACTGGGCATTCCTAGCACTCTTATTACAAACAGCAGCTCCAAGTCATTCCCATCACCGACGCCAATCCTATATTAATCATCAAACCCGTAGGCTTTCTGATCGAGAAAACGACGTCTGAACGAAAATCGTAATCTATGCCATCTCAGCGCAGTTGATTAGACGCGGGAGGCTTGGATATGGCTATAGTTTATTACTACGCTCCGGACATATGTCTCGATCCCCTTCACCCTCGCTAACGGCGAGTAGAACGCGTCAACGACATCGTGACTGGAACCCGAGAGATCCGTGGTCTATCGTATGGCTAAACGTCGCAATATCACGGGCAAATGGTGATCCGGGAGCAGTCCCTCTCCCCCGAATACAGAACATCTGCTGTCATACACATAGTTCTCAGTAAGGAATATCAGCAATACAGCAATGATACCAGCGAACGCGGATGCCACTGCAAGCTGTGGTGACCACTGCGTGTAAAAGCGCCCACTGCCCGGGATACCAGATGAGACCGCGGAATCATTCCTCAGTCTTCCCCCTCCCGCCGGGTATCCAGATAGCAGATATCATGCCAGCCTTTCCATCGAGGACTAGAGCCACTTCGTGATATGCGTTGATGTCCCATTGCATTAGAGCAGGCGTCCTGGACTACCCAGCCGGCCACCACAGCCGGTCACCACAGCCGGTCTCCATCGCGGCATCCCTTCGGCGGAGTTTCAATGGCATATACTAGATAGTCGGCGCGGTTGGCAACGCTGGAACATCCCGTGCACACCGCCATCTGTATAGCGGTGCAAGCGCTGCCTTGACACCATGATATGATTTCCGTGTGCTCATTCTGCCCCCCTACCGGCCCCAGCCGGCTCAGCATCTGAGCCCCGGCGCCCGACGGCCATGTGTCCGGGGCATGCATTCCATGTGTGTAGCGCGGGCGTGACGCCTCGTTAAAGCGTCAGGACAGTTATCGAGAAGCCGTCGCGGGGGTTGCCGTGATACCGCCGACGAGCAATTGATGCTTGAGATAGAGTACATCGTATCCATCTGAAGACTGAGGCTATAGCTTGCACTATTCTATGTTCAAATTGAAATATATTAGATAGTGTCTGAGTGTCTGAGCCTTCGGACAATTCACGGCTTCTCTCCCCTCTTTGGTATTTTCACCAATGGGTTGCACATTGCTGACTATCTCTTGTACTTCCATCTTTCTGAAATCAAGCCGGTTCCCCAAAAGTACCCTTTTCCCCGCAGCGTCGTAGTTTTCATATTGACTATGCGCCGGAGATGTCATGGTTCAATCCTTCGGGCGTCGCCTTGACCCCGGAATGGGTACGCAGTACATATTACCGTTCGAGCTGCGCCTCTCTGACTACAGATTACTACTGAATAGAAAGCTGTCTGTACTATGACTCTCTCGGCGTCAGCATAACGCCCCTTTCAGAGAGTTATTAATTGTGGAATATGATTTACCGCATTATGTAGGGCTATGATTAAGGTAAGTATGCCATGTCTAGGCCAGCGGCATTGTCGGCTGCCAGTCTAATATTTTGAACCGGACGATTCCAATGGTTCGTTAAAAACGACGTGTTCAGTGTGTATGTACTTACTCAGTAATAGTTCTAGGATGACGAAGTAAAACTACATATTCCGTCGCAGGCCGTCATAGCGTCGTCGATCTTGTCAGCTGAGGCCAGGGAGATGCCCAAAGTCTACTACCCAGCCGACTGCTTGCGAGCATCCCATCGCCGAAAACTTGTCCCAAGGCTTAAGCAACTTGCAAGTCCCCGTAGCGGGTTCGAATCACACAGAAGGACCCCTTAATATCAATGCACCGATGTAAAGTGGTGACTACGGAAAGGTTCCAAAAGTTATGTCAGTCCCAATGTGGCAGTGAAATGATCCACCGTCCCCGAATCTGGAAAAACAAGGGATTCAAAATAGCACCAGAGTCCTACTTGCCTCAGCGGCCCCATCAGTTCTCATTCCTTCCTCTACCACCTAGCAGGATGATCTGCGGGACGCAAATGATGAATCTCCCCGCCTGACTCACGCCGCTAAGTCGGGTTTTGGCAAATTGGCAGACAAGCTTACGAGCTCACATCATGAATTCAGATTCGCATTCATGGCCTACAGAATTCCAGGACGAAGTAAAAGATGCCTATGCCTATATAAGTTATGATGATACCTGAAGCCTGTAGTATTTGTGCCTAGGCATCACCGTCGGCATCAACACACTCACCACCCGTTCCGACCATCGCCATGTTGCTCGCCAAGTTCCAATCTCTGCTAGCATTCATCCCTTACGCCTTGGCGTCTTCGGCCGTGGATTCGTCGCCACGGGCATGCAAGCCGGGAACTCCCAGCCATATTCTCCCAGCGAAAAATATATTTCAGCCGAATGAAACCGGGGTATGGCTCGAGAACATTGCTGTGCGATCGAACGGGGATCTACTCCTGACAATGCTGGAACCTACGGCGTCGCTCTATACTTTGAAGAGACCATATTCCGAAGCGCCAGAGTTCTCCCTAATACATACTTTTCACAACGCCCCTGGGCTTGTGGGAATCACAGAGACAGAAGCCGATGTCTTTGCCGTCGTCTCGATTCAATACGGCAATTCCTCTGACCCTGTGTCTGCCGCCTCGGCTATTTGGGGGGTGTCTTTCATGGGTAGCGCTTTCGAGATCCAAAAAATGGCAGATTTACCCGATGCCATGTTACCAAACGGCATTACATCCTTTCCTGGCTCCTCCACCGTCTTTGTTGCGGACAGTCGTGGGGGTGATATCATTCGTTGCGATCTGCGGATAGGGGCGTGCGGAGACGCCTTGAAGGACGCCCAGACCACGCCGGTCTCAAATACATCCGAATCCGTGGGCGTAAACGGCGTACATTATCGAGAGGGCTACCTTTCTTGGAGCAATTCGGACCTAGTTTCTATATTCAGAAGTCGTTTGGATCAAAACGGTTGGCCTGCGGCGAACTCGACGGTAGAAACCGTGGGGAAAGTTGATGCCGTCTTTATTGATGACTTCGCCGAGGATGACGCCGGTATTTTTTGGATCGCAGCAGGTCGCAATAACACCATCATTGCTTTGCGGAGTGATGGCTCGAGCGAGGTGGTTGCCGGTTCTCCTACGGAGCTTACCGTTGCTGGTTGCACGGCTGTTGCATTTGGTAGAACCATCCATGATAGCCGGATACTCTACGTAGTCACCAATGGCCAGGTGGAACCGGCGAAGGTTGTGGCTTTGGACGCCGCTGACTATGCATATTAGCTGGCTAGCAGATGGGATGGGATGGGATGGGATGGGATGGGATGAGATGGGATGGGAGGGATGGGAGGGATGACACAGATAGATGTCTTAATTCAGAGCATATATCGGGTTAGCACGCCGCCCAGCCTATCGTACTGGGTATGCCTATCGGTTATTCTGATCGGGCCTGAGTCTAAAGTACGTGGCTGGGCATAGATGTGTCCTTGATGGAAGATTTTGCAATGCACAGGCGCCCTTAACGATGGAGGCACTGGCGGTGCTCGCCCCGGTTTCATGGCGTGGTATTGACATTTGACAGAGACCTGGCTCAATCGAAACATGCTTCCGCTATGGCAAACCGAGGCCCGAGGAAATACTCCCTCGGGCCTAAGACTAGCCGTTGGTTAATGCCCTATCGTTTTTGCCGTTCCACGTGAAATATCATGAAGACCCGAGGGCACAACACCATGTCTGTGTTTCACGGAGACATGGACCACCTCGTTCGGAGAACAAGGTGCCTCTGACTCACCCGCGCACGCCTCGCAAGCAACTTGGTGGCATAGGAAGTCCGCCAAGGCGACTTACAGGACCACATTCTCAGATTCCCCCACGCTTTCAAGATGCAAACCGATCGATGCGATAAAGACTTCCCAGAACGGAGAATTGCTGACGTGGATAGGAACTCGCGTAGGTATTAACTGTCTGCCCGCGGACAGAACAGGGATAGATGAATCGGCGACTCTTTGTTTGATAGTACGCATGGATCCTGGGCGGCAAGCTAGAATCCCAAGCTAGAATCCCAAGCCAGAATCCCAAGCTAGCCTCGCAACAGAAAAGCGTGACGTGACGACTTACTGGCTGGCGTGTTCGCATCGCGATGGAGCAGGTTCAATTGCAACGTTGCCGACATACGCGCCTAGATATACACGGGCTACTTATACCGGAAAAGGGCGCATGCATAGGCGCGTGGTGGATGGACCTGGACATCCACTAATGGTCAGAAGTCATCCAAACCGACGTCGTCCAGAGTCTGTAGAGTCTAGAAAGCTGCTGCAAGCCTGCCCCCTACATGCCGTAGCATCTCATCCCGGCCCCCAGGCTCCTGTTGCAAGCAGGCTGTTCATGCCCCACGTCGCATTCTCTGACCCCCGTAGACAGCACTCACCCTTGCACTCTCGAGTCGACATCCCCCGAAACATGGGTTGTTACTAGGCGTCAATAGCATCAGAGGCCTCAATAGAAGCAAAAATGCGGTGCCATCAATGAGAAACAGCAACAAGGAGGAAGTGCTATAAGTGCTTTCTCTATACGAAAAGCGTGACAATGTTCATACCAGCCCAGTAGGTAGCTTGACATTGAATGAGCGCCAACTATGCGCCATTATAAAACGACAGATAAGGAGTGGCTTGCGATGCCCCAGGCTGCACACGAGGCTCGGCATCGATGGCAAAAGCCTGTGATTAGTCCTCGGCAAGTGCTCGTCCCTTTGTCGGGAGTATTAGTCAAAGTATCGAATGCTTGACAGGCGCTGGTCACTCCTATTGCCTGTTTCATTCGCGAGGGAAGACGGTGGGGTTGGTTTTGATACCAGCATACCAAAATAGGAGCGCTAGATAGGAGAATGCGCCAGCTGATCTTACACACCAACAACCCTTCTCTTATAGCTATTGCCACCAGTTCGCATCTCAATTGTCAACATCGGTGGGAAGAGTCGTTGGTGGCCTAGGCTGTCCCCCACCCCTACGGAAACCAGACCGTCCACTCAGACTCAGCATCACAGGCACCCAACTGACATTGGACGGGGGTCCTGGCCACTTGACCACTTGACTCTTGTTTCAGTGGGATGGGTGGCACGAGGACCAATGTGCTTCTCAGCCGTGGTTGACACCACCACCACCTGGATATGCGGAGAACGTGGGGAAATCATCAGATGGCCTGCGTATGATAACCGACGGGCATCTTGGCGACCGCGTCCAGTGCTTGTCGGCTGTGAGTCCACGGATACAAATAGGGGCTGTATCCTCGCGCTTCATGGTTCTTGTTTTTCTGTCCTGTGTCCAACAACGACTCGCAAACATCACTAAACACTTGAACAAACGTCCTTGAGACTACACACGTGCGCAACGACCGAACAAGTCTTCACCCTCAAACCACAATCTACCAACATGGGTGCCTGCGATTGCTCTAGCTGCGGCTGCACTAACGCCTGGTGAGTCTACGTCATGACGCCCGCCTTGCGCGAGCGCACGCGCTCTTTGTTGCAGCCATGGACACAATGCTAACATTCTGAATGACAGCTCTGGCTGCTCCTGCTGCGTAAGTAGCTGTGTTCTGTCTCACAAAGTTCGCAGCTGTTGATGGCATACTCACGTCCGTATAGAAGCACTAAACGGCATATCTGTCAATGGCGGCCCTCACAGCGGGAAGAGGCTGGGCCGGATGCCTGTTGAATACATGGGGTTATGTTTCTTGATGCGCCGACACAGCAGGTGTCGGGTGGCATGTCTGGGATATCACGGTCGGGCTTGGGGGGGATGGAACAAGTAGGCCTGTCAGTAAATGAATGTATGCAATTTACATTCGCCTGTGCGCCTGGGTATCAAAGTGACATGCTGTGCCATCAGCCAACGCGATCTACATGCAAAATGAACATCATTTCATCGTGACTATTCTCTCATGGGAGCCCAATTCATAAGCCACTCTCGTGCTTTATCTGGATTGGGACCCTCGGCTTCGCACGCTGCTACACACCACTCTAGGTCCCAGGCTTTTTCACTTGCCAGGGACTCGGCTAGGGCCCGTCTGCGCTGGTTGCCTTCATCCACGCAGAAGCGCATGGCTGTTTGAGTATCTCGGAAGGCGTCCATGAGCGGTTTGATTAGGGGAAGTACGGCTTGCGCCGATGACCCTTTAGCCTCGCGATGTGTGTTCGCCCGTCCTGTTCGGCACCACTCGTTTTGGCACCATTTCTTCCCACAACCTGTCATCATCTGCGAGAGGTATTTCCGTTCGATGCGCCGTTTGAGAGCCTTGCCTTCCGGGTCGTGTAGGCTGACGTAGAGGGGAGAAAAGCACAGCGAGCAAAGACCGATATCATTCCCAGGACCCTGGCCCATATGAGTCCCGGCCCCAACAGCGCCGTTTTTACCAACGCCGTGCAATGTGCGACCGCAATTAGCGTTACGGCAGATGGTCGGCTTAGTCCTGTGGGCCTTCTCAAGCTCATGATGCTTGAGATGCGTCGCCATATCGCGAAGGCGGATGATCTTCGAGCAGAGATGGCAGTCAGTCGTGCGACCGCCATCGGTGAGTTCGTGTTCTGAAAGCCCGGATAGAAGGCTCTCGGGAGAAGGGTTGAATGGGTCGCCTTCCTGGGGCACCTCTAGGTGGCAAAATCTACATAGAATAAGCTTGCTGGGGCAGATGGTGGTTCGATGCCTAGCCAGATCTGCGAGCGATTCGGCCACGAATGAACAGCCTGGACATGAACGTTGACTGTGGTATATGTAGTCGTGCTTCAATTTGCTCATCTCCGAGGAGCCCATGGCGGCGTCATGAGGGCAATGCCAATGGTGTTGCCATTCAACCGATGATTTCTGGAATACGTTATGACATTCTGGACAAGTAATATTGTTGCGACGACAAAAGTTTTCGTGCAGAACCATAGTTCTCTTAGGGATCCATTGGTGACAATTCTGGCACTCCTCTTCATTCGATCCGTGTTCTTCGGTGTTTCCTTTCGTGGTCGAGTAGGCTGGGTCATCGTGGCTGGCCGTGACATTCCTTGCACGAACCCTGAATGGACGTGGCAAGCTCTCCGAATGCGCGGATGGATAGGGAGAATTGTATCCGTGAACAGAGATGAGGATAGCTTCGGCTTCGTCCAGCTCGGCATCAGTCGGTAGGATAGTAATACGTTTGACGCCCTGCTCGCCCTTCGGAAAGGTGAAAGCACCGAATACGTACTCCGAATCCCGTGGCAGGGCTCTCTGGCGTGTCGACTTTGGACTGACGTATAGATCCACATTATGCTCATCGTCAAGTTGGCTGATCTCGATTTCAAGAGCACGCGACCTGGCCCATGAAGGTAGCTCATAGTCGACAAAATCACCGGGAAGAACCTGCCCATCAATGGGCTTCCAAATATTGAGTTCCTGGCCAACCGAGCTGCCCCCTGCTGTCCCCGAGGCGGGTTGCGCCTTAGCTATGACCTGCCTCATTGTTTCTCGCGCCTGTTCTTCGTTCAGGGCCTCGATATCGACTTCCAAGTCGGTATCCACGACACAGATGCCATCTCCTTCTGGACGAAACTGATCTACGAGGAAGCGAAAGGTTTCGCCTTTGACGCCGCGGACGGACAGGAATGCGCCGTTAGTTAGGGTGGTGAAACTCTCACGGAGCTGGCGTTCCAGAAGAGCCTTCCAGTCGTCAGGGTTGTATCCAGCCTCCAGGGGTCGCAATCGGACATAGGTGCCTTTGGGCAACTGCTTCGCGTGTACGGTGATCTGGGGGGCGGTGGGGGATTGGGTATCGCCATTATCATCATCGGCAGAAGACGGGCTTGTATGCCGAGGAGACAGCTGGTCGGGGCTAATGCTAAGGGCTTCCATCAAATAGGGACTGAGCAGGACCTCGTTCGCCTGAGCGGAGAACTCCCGGATGCCAGCGTAGACGGTATTTCCGTTTGCCTGGTTCACAAGGCGGAACATGAGGGGATTGGGTAGCTGTTGGGGCTGGGAGTTTGCGTAGGGAGAGTAAGAGGAATGGCGGGGGTCTGCGTGGGGATTTTGTCGGTCGAAGGCGGTAAATGAGGAAGCCGTGGTCGCGGCGCTGTTCGAAGCAGCGAGGAGTTGTTCGAGCGCAGACTGAGGCAGTATGATCTTGTCGCCTTTCAGGCCTAACGGTGGCGCGGTAGCCGCGAAAGTGGCTGACCACGACAAGACCGGTTGCGCACTCATGTTCTAGTTCTGGTGAATGTTCGTGTCTATGGTGAATGCTGTCGCGCGTATACGAGGTGAAAAGGAAAAGAAAAGGGAAAAAAGAAGAGAGCCAGCGCCGCGTGCGGATTACATTGGTAGCATTGCCACAGCATTACAAGCAACGAGAATGAACCCTCAACGAATAGGACGGTCCGAGGAGCAACCTGTGCCGAAGTAGCAGAGAACGGAGAATTCATCAGTCATCGCGTTCTCCGGGATTCCATGACGCGATCCAACACCAGGACGGGGAGAACTTGCGACCCCAATTAGTAAGGCAGAAGATGGAAGGTAGATGCGACCTCTGCCAGGCTCCGCGTACTTCATACGTGCATAATGGTACAATTAAGTTGTATGGTGTATTTTCATAATACTGCCAGAAGAAGGCATAGAAACCATGGATAGCTACACAATATGGCTATACCACGTATGAAGAACCTGTCTATTTACATGGAGTTGTACACAATGAAGGTAAATCGGTTAGTTGAGGTTCTTACGTAACGATTCCATGTCTCCCCACGGACCAGTCATACCCGCGGACCTATGGACGTGGACGCTTGCTCGGGAGTAATTTATTACATAATCTTTTCGGGAATCGAGGCAGATAACTTAGGTTAAGTTGACCGCGGAGTCCACTCTGTCTTCCTCTGCCCTGATTGCACACAGCCCAGCACCCCATTTCCCATAACTATTGCTTCCATTCACTGTCGTGTTGCTGACCCGTCCCTCTTCTCGACTCCCAGCCCATCGCATGTTGCTCGTACGTGTATCGTACTTATAGGCTTCACCCCCAATGCAACCCTTCCGTCAGACCGGCCCTGCCGGCTTGTCCGGGGCCCTGTCCTCCCGTGTTGGCCTGCATTCCCATTATTGATTATTATTATTAACCTGGCCCAGATAGAGAGCCCTACTACATTTCTCTCCTCTTCACTTCCCCCCCTACCAATCGCCGTGTCGTCCAACAGCAGGGCCGCCTGCGCCCTCCTGGGCCCTCCTGGGCAGTTCCAGTCGTCGCCAGGATTGGCATGCGTAACATGCCCGATTGATCGTAGTCCATCCTTGCCGTGATCCTGAAATGCTGATATACAAGCTGCCTCGCCCCTGGTGTTGCTCGCCTCTCCTCTCTCTTCTCTGCCCTGCATGGCCAACTCTGCCGCTCGCCCACTCCTCGCGCGCCTCACGTGAGGATATATCGGTGTCAGCCCCGCCTCTTCTAATATAGCGTCATTCCAATATCGTGGGCTCAGCCCGGCACTATAACAACGATATCGACTCGATTACTGTTGATGTACTTCTGAACACAGTTCTTTTCTCTGCCGGTCCTGCCCTCTTCGCCGCCACCGCTGACACTCTATCCTAATCACTTGAAATTTATTTTCTCTGCTGGCTGGGGTCGCCTCTGTATGTAATGGCCCCCGGAGATCTCCAGTGTCATCAGCACACGCGCGGTCCTTCTCAACTCCCCCCTGTCGTTCCCGGCCTTCGAGTCTTGCTGTCCAACACCCTAGTCCTCTACCAAACCATCCCCTATCTCCCGTTTCCCGCTATTGTGAACCTCGCTGCCACTTCACACTCCTTCCACGCCCTGCTCCACGGCACCCCCGGCGTATTTCGACATCTCGATTTGACGCAGACCAAACTCAGGACCACACAACAGAGCAATGATGCCAGACCCAACACCCGTAATGACGAGGTCACAGAGGATGAGGTCTACTCGAGTCCCCTGAGGCACATCTTCTCGAGTCTGCGGAGATATAACATCCTTGGGGATGTGAATACTCTAGTGCTGGACGGGCTGTCCGTAACCGCCGAATTTATCAACGACATACTGGTTGATCCCTCCTTGCGCATTCATATCCTTTCTATTAGAGACGTCAAGAACCTCAATGAACGAAAACTCATGCAGGCGCTGCGATATGCCTGTCGACCAACACGACCGGAAGATACGCCTCGCCTAAAGGGACTTTACTACTTTGGAGAGAAAAACGACGCGCCACCCGCTGCCGCATCGCTGTCTCCACAAGCTGCGTTGGTTGTAGCATCCAGGGGCGCCAACATCAGCGTCGTTTGGAATCAGAAGTCCCGGCATGCCTTGAAATCTACCACCGGCGAACGCGAGGTTGAAGATTGGTACAGCCAAAGAGGCAGAATGATCAATAAGCACATCGACGATGGCTGGGCGGAAACACTCCTTGACTGTCGCGAGATGTTGCGCTTTGACGCTGTGCTCTGCACCGGCCCCCGTCACCAAAACTCCTCCGCGTTTGGAAAGGTACCCATCACACCCGTCCCAGCTCACGGCTGCCGTCCCTGGGGAGTCGCAACTTACGCCGTGGGCGGATGTGCCGCGTGTGGTTCTGCTCCCGAAGGGTTCACTGTTTACGGCGACGCCCACCCTAGTGAACTGCCACTGCTGTCTCCCATCCCCCTGCACTCGTCTACTGTCAAATCGGCTACTCGCCCGAGAGCGATGGTGAGCGAGTCAAATCAAAGGCATGAGTTTGTTCCTCGCTGTGCTGAATGTATCAGTGAAAGATACTGCCATAGTTGCAACCGGTGGTGGTGTGAGTCTTGTTATCAGGTGCCGCACCCGCGAGAAGTAGTTGCTCAGCATGTCCATATAAACGATAACGCAAATGAACCCGCCGATCTCGGATCGACTGCTTTTGAGCAGCTGAAAGTTAAGGTATGGATGGGATCTTGTCTCGATTGCTGTCTGAGAGCGGCCTCGAGGGCGCGTGGCTGAGGGCACCGAGTCCCCGATGCTGCTAACCCCCGAGTCGACTGGCGGACTCGGATCACGCCGAATACCATATACTTTATCGGGATGACGAGAAGCACGGATATCTCGCATATCTTTCTCGTCCTACCCAATTTGTATGCGGAAAGAATCCCCACGAAATCCTGTTTTCAGCTGTACATTGGAATTGTCGAGTGGCACCAAGCTGACGATTGCAAATAGGCCCCCAGAATTACACGTAGTTGCTGGGAATGCGAACATAACGTAGGTCTCCGCCGAGTCCACCAGAACTGTCGCCTTGGTGATTAATGTCGGTTCGCTTTGTAGTGTCTTGATTGTATCGCGGAAACCCAAAAACGTTGTCAGGGATGCGGTGGCGGTTATTGCATCATCCACTACGAAGGCTCGACACTGACGCTGGTATGTACAATGCCCTAGACTTTTCACGGCATTAACTAATAACTATTCTAGTGTGACTGTATGATCTACTCTTGATTGCTCCTCGGTCTGTATGGAATGAATAGACTAACCGTTTTCCAGGGTGTTCCCGGCGTCCCATCCGGCGATGCCGAGAGCTCTACTGATTCCTATATTCTGGAATCCGAATTCATACGGTATAAGAGTAGGAAATGCAGATAATGGAGAAAATCTTCTGCGGGAGACACGTCGAATGAAAGATTTTCGGAATACTCTACTCAAATTTAATTCAGTCTGCCCCCGAAAGAAGCAAATTGAATACTTAAACTCGCTACGCGATTTGAATTTATTGCTCATGACTGGAAATGCAAACCCACTGTTTTTCAAACCTCCCCGCCTTGATTTTGAACAGACGTGTATTCTTACCAATAACTGGTCCTCTCGCAGATATATCCACTCATATAGGTATGTATTCCGTCGACGGAACTACATATGAATCGTCAAGGTTCAACCTGCCACGACTATCTACTAAGTAGCTTACGCCCTTCGTTTTAATCCCTACTCGACGGCCGACGATATTTTCAGAACGATTGGGGATGGTGAGTTTGTGTCCAGGCCGACCACACGTGAAGTGGGATCAGACCGTCAACATTATTTTTTCTCGACGCGAACGTCGTGCAAAGTAGATAGCGTTTCTTCTGCTGATAGTTCCTCGATCTATGCCATTAGAGGAAACAAGAGCTGGCTACCATTCTCTACGACAGGCTTCTTATCCTCCTGAATATCGTTGTATAGTGCAGCTGATCTGACATTGCGCAGTTCCAGAATGTAATTACATGGAGATATATACGCCTGAAGAATAGCACGATCGAACCCGATAGGTTGAGAAACCCCATGCTAGGATTCTATACAGGCCCGGCACTTCAACTTTTGAATCATCGTCTGCCGTATACAGACAACCCAAGTGCAGTCATCGGCGCAGCTATATCTCCCGCCATTCCCCCCCCCCCCCCTGCGGTGGGGGATGAGGAACCGTTTGCATAGGCCGTACCCGCGCCAGCGTGATAAAGCTGCCCCTTTGCTATCCACCAGCTTCTAACCACAGCACCCTCAGTTACGGAAACGTTCAAGCCTACAGGGTTATGAAGATAGAGCGAAAGAGCTCTCGAAGCCAGTCCTATTATTGTCGTGTGGATAAGCTTTCCCGAAAAGGAACCTGCGCGCCCGTCTAATACCTACGGTGCAACTCACCCACTCGGGTCGTCAGAAGCGGGGATCCAACGGCAGCCGAGTAGACTCTACCTTCCGCCCATGGCAATGTGGCATTCGCGGCTGCGACCTTGATCGAATCCGAATCTCGATGTTAGCAATCTGATGGATAGCACCGCCGGTTGACGGGCTGTGTAGCGATACCCGGATCAATAGTGGGTCGCCTAACCTCCCTACCCCGAGCCAGTCTTTCAGTCTTCAGATGTAAGAACTGAGCAAAGCTGCTCCTATACACGGCAAGGACTGATTTTTTTGGGCGTTGAGCGAACATGTGTCTAATGTAGATGGTCGCCGGGGGGGCCTTCTCGAGATACTCAAGAATTTCCTCTTATTGTTCTTCACCTAACGAAACGGGAAGAATGAGGGATAAGATCTGTGTACTTGACAGACTCACCTGGCGAGGTCGATTAGCATGATTCAAATAAAACCAATCATCGTCGGGTGATACAGGAAGATTCTGTCGAATTCGAGTTTTAACGTCAAAGACCGAGGCCGGTAGCAAACTTGCGAGCTAGCCAAGCGCTCCCATGCTCCTCGTACTCGAGCTTGGTCACGGCAAGCGATGTAATGTGAGCGTGTCTAGCTAAGTTTGCGCCGCCGGACCAAGTGTTGGTAATGGGGTCAGCAGCCCGAGCCACGCGGACTATGCAATCGTCGGGTACAAGCTTCCGAATCTCTTCCCGCAGGCGTTCGATGAAGCCGTCAAACAGTGAGTTGCCGCCCACGACAATGATATTGGCAAGGAGGCCAGGCCACAAGCCGGTAGGCAAACAATGCAAAGATTGTAAGACCAGGTCAGGAAGGCCGGGTTGGCGCATACCGATGTCGGACGGATTGAATAGGAGCTCGGGGACAGTGAAGCGCTCATTGCGAAGCGTGAGAACGTCCTCGCTGGATTCGCCCACGGCAAGCCTTTTCCCGCGCGTTGTTTGTGATGGGTCGTAGTCACGTACGACACCCTGTGATCTTGTGTGGAAGTCAGGAAGGACATAGTCCTTTGCGATACCGCCACCACTGAGGTAGTCATCGCGTCGTTCTCCGCGGGTGCCTTTCCACGAACGCTCGAGATCCCCTCTGAAGTCGAGAGAGACGTAGCAGGCGGCCTCTTTCATCTCATTGACAATGTAGGACTCGTTGCGCATATCGTAGTGCCGAAGGGAGAGAATGCGGGTCAAGTTGTTCGTGAGGAACTTTCCCCCAATATCAAGCCTCCGCACAGCCGAGTGGATTGGCTTGCCCCGGAACATGGGAGTGACGGTAGTGTGGGAATATCCCGTGTCGATGAGGAAAACGAGTTCCGCGGGGAGAGACGCAAGGGCGCTGCCGTCGAATGGCGACGTCGTGGCTGTTGCTGTTGTTTCTGCAGTTGGCACATGGAACATGGCCTGGATATCGTGGTAGGCGTTGAAAGAGGAGGCGAGTCCACGGTAGTAGCTGGCGAAGCCGAATTCCTCGAAGACAACCTGGTCGCAGTTCGTCTGCAGAATGGGCAGCGAATTCGAGGCTTCAGCCAACAGCAGGCGCGTCTCGGAGGGATCGCATCGTTGAGGGGCCTTCTCGTCCAGGAATTCGCGCTCCCAGATCTCCTTCTGCGACTCCCAATTGACTATGAAGCCCTTCTCGACGGGTCGGCGGAAAACGGCCTCACTGAAGTCGGTGCAATGTGCCAGCTCGGAGGCGACGTAGGCCTTGTTGTCGCGATCACGGGCGATGCAGTTTGGAATGATGCGTGGTTTGTCGACGACGTCGTCTGTTACGAAGCCGGCTTTGATGGTGTAGGCACCGTTGTCGACAACAAGGGTCCTGGATGGAGGAGCTGGCTGGTGAGCCTTGGACTTCCGAGAGGGAGCCATGGCCACGGTGCAGATGGTCGTCAACGCCAAGGACAATTGAAGAGGTCAGGCGTTGAAAAGTTGCGAGAGTAAATTTGTAAAATAATCTGGCAGTTTGGCGCGGGACTCTAGGTCGACAGCTATACCACTATAGGCGGTATATCACAGTATCCTGGAATATGCAACTATTGGAAATGGAATGTCTTATCTCAGCTGACTCAGCTATCTGGTATCCACACCTAGATAGCACCTCATTTCGCTATCGCCGGCTTCCAATATCCCAATCCTCCATGGCATCCCGGCGATATCAGAGATCTCGTCTATGATGCCGGGTACAACCCCAATAGCCCCATCGTCAAACCCCCGGAACCGCGATGTGGAGAAGAAAAAGAACAAACAAGAAATATACCCGGATGGTTTCGTCTGCCTAAATATGCCTCATGCCTATTTGGCCGGTATGAATGAATGCTGAGCCAGTCTCCAGCGCGTTGCTTGTGTCGTTGCTCGCTTTATCCTTGGACTCTGCAAGGTATGGACGCGTCAACTGTTCAAGCTTTGCACGGCATTTTCCACTCGGTCTGTCCATTATGTGGGCATAAGCTTGACTATTACCTACTGAGTAGGAGGCTCCGAAACGTTCATACACCTTGTCGCAAGCTGCTCTATCAAGTATGACTCGGCACGGGAACATTACCTAACCCGCACTATCTCCGTCTCTGCGTCTCTGCGCATATGAGAGCTACTATGGCGGCGTATCGGCTCGTCCATGGCGGCAACGGAGACCCGAGGAACGCGACCAGTGACTCGCGTGCGTAGATTAGCTGGGTATCTGCTCCTGCGGGCGACTCGCTGTCCCCGCAGATCGGAGCCCAGAGTCGATCGGCTCCACCAATCTAGATACGGTAGGGGCCGTGGAAGCGGTAGCTCTCCGCAGTGAACTGGTCCGGTCGTTTCTATATCACTGCGAGACGATAATCCATCGTCCACACGTCTTGTCTCCTTTACTGATTCACATGCTCTGCTCCCACAACCAAAGGCGGATAACCTGGTCTCGACACATTTGCGTGCGGCTCTCTACTATTCCTTGCCACAATATGGATGGGAGACAGGAATGGCAAGTTATTGTTAACAGGAAGAAAGATATACAAAGGGAGTTGTTGAGTCCGTATGGGAATAATGATACCCTGACGTCAAGCCGTGAGGATGTAAATAACCCCACATGCGTGGCGTCCATCAGTGAGCTCGTCACCATGCTCTCAAGCAGCAAACTCAGCTGCGAGGCCGTCACGAAATTATACATCAGCAAGTTGGTGAAAGCGCATGCTAAGGTAGGTACCGACCTAACCTCCCTTTCGCATTTTGCCTGTCATTACAAGGGCTGATTTTGTGCTAGACGAACTGGTGAGTGCGACGGGCATTCTCATTAGTGGCTCGCAAGCTGAACATCGGATTACAGTCTGACGGAAATCGTGTTTGACGACGCGCTTCGTCGTGCGAAGGAGCTGGACGATTACCTCTTGGAACACGGCCGACCTATGGGTCCTTTGCATGGTGTACCTGTGACAGTAAAGGATCAATTCGACATCAGAGGGTTTGATTCCACCATTGGATATGTTGGCCGGGCATTCCAACCCGCAACGAAAGACTGCGTAATCATTGAAATGCTGCGGTCCATGGGCGCCATCGTCGTGGCGAAGACTAACCTGCCCCAGAGCATTATGGTGCGTTCATTAGATAACGAGCATTCCCCCCTCTTCGTTTTCCCCCTCTTCGTTTTCCCGGACGTCCCGGGATGGCGTAGATTCGCTAACCGCACCGAGGGAATAGTGGTGTGAAACCGACAATCCCCTGTGGGGTTTAACCACAAGCCCCTTTCATAGCGGCTATACACCAGGTGGCTCAAGTGGAGGCGAAGCAGCCGTCCTTGCGTGTGGCGCCTCGGTCCTTGGATGGGGGACCGATCTTGGAGGCAGCATAAGAATGCCATGTCACATGAATGGCTTATATGGACTCAAGCCTAGCGTACGTGCTTATATCGATTGATGATGTGTTGAAACTTTGGAATCTGACCAACTATCTCAAGAACGCGAGGCTCCCTTACCGCGGAGTAGAGGTTTCCACCGATGGCCAAGAGCATGTGCCATCGTCGGTTGGTCCTATGGCGCGCAGTCTAGATGCAATCTATACAGCTTTCAAGTCTATCGTCGAACTGAAGCCGTGGACCTTTGACGCTAGGTGTGCTGCTCTTCCTTGGAGAGAGGACTTATATCAAGAAAGTATCAATCGTCCATTAGTCGTAGGGGTTTTATTCGACGATGAGATAGTGCGACCCCATCCCCCAATTACTCGTGTGCTTCGGTCCGCCGTTGAAGCCTTGCGAGCCGCCGGTCACCACATCGTCGATTGGAACGCGGAGCTCCACGCCGAGTGTATTCAAGTTATGGTCAGTTCTGTGAACCGATTCTCTCCATACTGGGGACTAATAGTCAAATCAGGACGAATTTTACAAGGCGGACGGTGGCGAAGACATTCGAAGGGCTGTAAACGCGGGCGGGGAACCGTTCATCGAGCACGTTCGGAAGCTTGTGGATTGTGACGGCCCAGTCTCGGTGTTTCAGTACTGGCAGCTCAACAAACGGAAATTCGAGCTTCAACAGCTCTATCTCGATAAATGGAACGCCATCCGGTCCGCCCATAACAACCAGCCCGTTGATGTATTGATAAGTGAGTCATTCAACATTCAACGCCAACACTTGATATTCCGCATATTGAGCTCATGGCCTCCCGTCCTCTGCAAAGCATACATGTCAATATCACAGTCGAAGACTAATTCTTGTCTTGATCAGCGCCACCAATGCCTCACACAAGTGTACCACACGGTGATTGTCGTTGGGTCGGCTATACAAAGGTATGGAATGTTCTCGACTACCCTGCCATCGTTATTCCAGGGGGCAATGTGCGTGACGAAGACCTTTCTGATACCTGGTCCTTCGAGCCGCGCAATCCACTCGATCAATGGAATAAGGCACTGTGGATGGATAACATGAAAGCCATGGCATCATTCAGGCTCCCGGTAGGAGTACAAATAGTTGGAAGAAGACATGCAGAGGAAACGGTCTTGGCAGCTGCTAAAATCTTAGATGACCTTCTCCAGGCTTGAAAGCAATGCAGATCAAGCCGCTAGCTACTAGATAGTCACCAGCTACTATGTTCCATGAAGAACTTGAACCGGCGACAAGAATGGTCACTTCTCTAGCGAATCTAAGCCCCGCCATACATCAGAGATGCCTGAGCTTTTCGACGCTCCCAGTATACGCTTACAATATGATAGCGACACCGTCTACCGGCGATGGTTATACACAAATGAAACGCTTACAAACACCTCCTATGTTGTCCTATTTCGCGGCGGCGTACTTCTTCATCACTTCGTCTTTACTGGCCGGCATCATGGCACCAGGAGCGGGTGAGTTCCTGCTCTTGAACCAGTCGGCCATCTAAGCGAATGAGGTTTTAGCAAAGGTCGCTCGGACGATTGGTTACAGTTGGGACGCTTACCTCCGCCATAGTTACCCACTCAACCCCCTCATGCTTATTGATGTGCTCGATGATACGTTCATGCATCAGGAGCACGTGAGGCCGTCCGGAGACATCAGGGTGAATCGTCATGGGAAACACAAACTCATCTTGGGCGGTTAGCCATTTCTATAACGATGTGCCCGCGATGGCGGGTGCTCACCATATTCTCGGTAAAAATAGTCGAAGTGGTCCATCCATAAGTCTTCAACATCGCTATCGACATTGTCAGTTGATGTTTTGATAGTCCCGGGTCGGCACAATCAAGTCGCCGTAATGCGTACCGTGGGTTAACCCAGCCATGGGAGTTTGCTGCCTTCTTCATAAACATCATAGGAGGCAAGTCATCCATGTACCAAGACCCCGGGATTTCTACCAAGCCGGTTTCCTGCCCCCTCACCAAGGGCTTCATCCATGTCTCCGCCTTTTGGGTGTAGTCAATCTTGGTCCAGGAGTCGCCCGTTCTGAGCCAATAGGCTTGACAGTCGTGGTGGGACATCGAATGGTCATATTCCACCCCATAGCTGAGGAGTAGTTCGATGCCCTCCTTGCTCGTTTCCCACCATGGCGTGACACTGCCGCGCGGTGGCTTGCCGCAGAAGTCGGTCAACATCTTCCAGGTTTTGTGAAGCACGTCTTTCTGCTGCTCGAGTGTCATATCTGCCGGGTTCTCGTGGCTGTAACCGTGGAGTCCAATCTCGTGGCCAGCATCACGAACCATCGCACACTCTTCTGGAAATGTCTCCAGCGAGTGTCCCGGTATAAACCAGGACGCCTTGATGTTGTGCTTCTCAAAGAGCTTCAAGATGCGGCGTGTACCGATCGAGCCAGCCCAGAGGCCTACCAAGAAGAATAAGCACACAAGACACAGCACAGCGTCTGAGGGATGTAAGATGCGCTGGCTCACCTCGACTGATGTCGCTCACACTATCCTCGCCACCATAAGATCCAAGCCACCCGGCGACGGCGTCGATGTCGACGCCGTAACTAATGCATCGGTCTCAGTCGGTCTCAGTCCTCGAGGCGTGCCAGACATCATCATATGATGCGAGCATATAAGAAGGCCACTTACGCAACAAGAACCTTTTTCTTTCCCATGGTGGCGTCGCGTCTCCGGTCGTTCTTCTGTCTCCAGTCACTCCTGAGGGGTTGTTGTATGATCACCTTTGCATGCCTGTCAGCATTGGCAAGCCTGGCTGGTACTAATAGTCATCTACCCAGCGGGTAATTACTATCTACTAGATAGACTCTCCCGGTGAATTCCGCGGCCGCGGTCTCGGAGCAGTGTTTAGATCATGTTTTTACCTATCTAGTGATCTCATACTGACGCTTATCTCGCCCCGCCGTGAGATATGGCTAGGGCGACGGCTATACGATCCGTCGATACCTAATTCCTCCGCGCGACTTGAGTCAGTATACCAGATACCTGGTCAATAAGTCAATACTCGATGGACACCTATCGGTGCAGCTCCCCGGGCATGCGCTTGGACGACGACGGAAGTATCGCACGCAGCTTGAAATGCTGTATGACTCCGTACGGAATACATTTCCCCAAATTCATCTTACTTTGCTTTAGGTATTCCCCGCGGTGGCTGCTACGTGCGACGGGTAGGGATTTCCGGCTGACGCCTGGGCCCTAGATAGATATAGTAGGTGGGCGCCGGGCGGATCGCGGATCGGGGGTTGGATGATGGGGAAGCCAAACTGCTTCTACCAGCCAACCCCATGCTGCCGAGGTATTCTAGGATCGTTGGGAATCATCAGCTACATTGCACCCTCGGCTTTTAATCCCGCAATTCGGAGCACGTTGTCTTTTCTATGGTCCCGATACCCCTATGGGTAGAATTGTAGGAAATCCCGATGTTGGTACCATTAACTATTACGTACCTATGTATTCATCGCTGCTTTTGCGGGCCGCGGCCGATTGCGCACGGAAATACGCCGTAGACACTCTTCGGATTAGAATTTAGCACCGACCCCGGTAGAAACAACCTTTCACGCATCGGCACACCCGACCGCCCTGCTGATGCTGGCGTAAATAACGAAAATATCAACCTTGCGCGCTATTGACATGTCACGGGTTGGATGCTTCCCCGGGTTGGGCCAACTCGTTCGATTGTAGGGCTAGGTATTCCAACAGCGGCTAAGTGAAGGTGCGAAATATCGATGTCCAAAGTAACTACATGATATAGGATGCCGTGATCACGGCGTACTTGATTGTTCGCACTGACAAGCGGGGATGCACAGACACGCCCGGAGTATCAACGGTGAGGCTACTCTATAATACTCCGTAGGTACAATATAAACGCGGCGCAAGTCAGGCCGGCTTAGCTCGGGCACTCTCGGGAGATCGAGATACCTCCGGGCTCATGGCCGGCTTGCGGTGCTGGGAAATCATATTGCAACGTTGGAGCACCCAGGAAAGACTCGAGTAGCGGTCTGCTGGCAGCCCGTCGGTATGATATATATTCTTTCCTGCCGGCTGGCCAGTCACGTGAGAGCCTGCTTCCAAAGATACGTCGTTTTCTAATCTGTATACTGCAATAGGGTAAGTAATCGCCATCTATCTAGTGGAAACACGTTATCACATACCTAGCTGAACCAACCTCGACGTGGCCAATATTTACTTGAGTTCCCAGTTAATGCTTGATATAGAAAGGGTTTAGCTGATCGGAGCTGAGCTGCGATGCCACGCCGCCAGCAAAAGAAAAGGTTTGGCCTTCGTCAGACCTACAGCTTACTCAAACACAGAGTGGAAGGAGAACGGTGCAGGAACTTCAGACAAGCATATTGGAGACAGGAATCCGTGGCAGTACCGGAAATAAGGTAGTAACTAGGTAGGTAATTGACTGGAATCGAGATTCTGTGGCTCTCCTGGACTCTCCTTATCAATGGCATGTACGGACCAATCTCACAAACCCCGCCCGGGTCCCGGGTCTCCTGAGAGCACAAAATGTGGCTTGTCGTCTATGACGAGTAGATAGTAGTTATCTTCAAAGTTGGAGAATAATACGCCTTAAACCTGCAGGCCACAATTGCGCCGGTATACCATACCCATCGGAAGCCCGACCAATATGGCCACGCGGATACAAGCACAGGAAGAGCACGATGAGCAGAGCAGGCTAAGAGTAAGCCCTTTCTGAACGAGTTATCGGATCAGTTTGAATGGCCTCAATCCTACTAGCCCTATGGCCGATCGAATTAACACACTACTATATAGGTCATCATTGTCGGCGCTGGCCTGGGAGGTTTAGGTGCAGCGATTGCGATTCGGCTGGCCGGCCATGTCGTGACCGTCCTCGAGGCAGCAACCGCTATCGGGGAAGTAGGGGCGGGTATACAGATCCTCCCCAATGCCGCACGTATTTTGTTCTCATGGGGCATGGAAGAGATCCTCAGGCCCCATGCTACGCGGCCTCAGAAATGCAAATTCTGGGGCTGGAAGGGCAATTTTCTCTCCGAAATGGATTACCAGGGCTATGCACATGCGGCGGGGGCGCCGTTTTGGGATTTTCATCGTGCCAATCTACACAAGGGGCTGGTTACTAGAGCGCTTGAATTAGGTGCCGAAGTGGTGACAAACGCGAGAGTGCAGTCCTTCAAAGTTGCGGATGATGAGGCTTCGGCGACTGTTTTCCTGGGCGACGGCCGGAGTATGACTGCTGACCTCGTGGTGGGTGCAGACGGCATTAACTCCAAGTTAAGAGAAGTTTTCCTCGGGAGAGAAGATCCGCCTATTGCCACAGGGGACCTTGCGTATCGGCTGCTCCTCAACACCCAGGATATGATGAGAGATCCCGATCTTCGCGCCTTCGTGGAGAATCCCCAGGTCAACTATTGGGTGGGCCCCGATGCCCATGCGGTCAATTATATCCTCAAGGATGGCGAATTACTCAATATGGTACTTCTCGTTCCGGATGATATGCCCGAGGGAAGCACGAATATCGCGGAGGGAGACGCCGTGGAGATGCGAGCTCATTTCGGAGGGTGGGATACGCGACTGAGCAAACTGGCGGCTCTATGCGACTCCGAGTCGGTGCTGAAGTGGAGGCTCTGCATCCGGCCGAGCCTTGAACCTACGTGGTCTCACTCCTCCGGCGCGTTCACGATGCTAGGCGATGCCGTTCACGCAACCTTGCCTTACCTAGCCAGCGGTGCAGGTATGGCGCTCGAGGACGGCGGAGTCCTCGGACTTTGCCTGGGACGACTTACGGATAAGCTACCCTCGTCCAAGAAAAGGGCGCTTCAGGTGTACGAGGCATGTCGGCGGGAGAGAACTGAGCGCGTTGTTCAGCGCGGCTCTTATAATCAATGGATCTACCATCTGCCAGACGGTCCGGAGCAACAGGAGCGGGACGAGAAATTCAAGATGTTTGAAGGGCTGGATAGGCAATGGCTGAATCAGAAGTCACCGGTGCTTCCCGAGGCGCAAGAGACTGGCGACGACCCCTTCCCCTGGCGATACCACGGCGTGGGCAGGTGGTTGCTGACGTACAACATGTGGCAAGACGTGGAAGAGAAATGGGCTGCCTGCGCCGGGCCTGCAGTCCACGAGCCACTCCGACCGAGTCTGTAGATAGAGAGAGAGCCTTCTCATGGAAGCTATGTTCAAAGTGAGATAAATGAATAAGTAAATGGGCAGATAAAAAGCGCAGTTAGGTAATAAATGACCAGAATTCTTGTCTTTGACTGGTTGTGTAGGTAAAGGTCATGATCGGGAGCACAGAGCTACGTAGAGGCAGGGTCGAGGTTTACACCTCGTAACCTTATACCCCTAAGATGGTCCGGCTGTTCACTGTATTGTAGGCACCTTAGGCCTCGACCACTGACGAGCCCCTATAACCACCCACTGTAATAGCGGTATTGCGCCCAATCCAGGCCTGCCCCTCCCCGGCCGTACCTAGCCGTTCCGTATGTAGCCGGGCGGGTCCCGGGTCGGGCCGTCGCATGAGACGATCTAGATGTGGCAACTGCCTATTTGCCTCTGGAGTCGGCAGACACTTCCCTTCTTGTCCTCGGAATACAGTCCCGGTTTCCCAGCCCGCGCCGGTGTAGACCTCCGTCCCCGGCCGTGGCGCCGGACGCCGGGCGCTTCCCGTAGACACACAGACTATGTATCCACCTAATGTACTGTAATACACGGTAATCACTCTTGGCACATGTGTCTGATCATCGAGGTGATCGACCAACAAATGTTACTGGGACTCTATCTTCCTTCGCCGTCAATAGGCGTGCCTAGAGGGTTGCGTCACCCGCACCGACAAATTCAATGATTATTATGATTTCAGGCGCCGTCAATACACTGTGATATTAGGGGATACTCTATACATAATATGAACAAGTTACAAAAAGGGCAGGAGAAGCAAGGGCGACGGGCGACAACTGCGTTCCCGTTGCCAGCTCGTCTTCGATCTCTGCCCAAGCCCTTTAATGCCTGACATGGTCGAGAATTGGACATTTCCGAAAATTTTCCAACCCAATCATCTAATTCTTACGTCCTCAGCCCTACGCAAACAGGTCGGAAGGGAATCAGAGTACATAGCAGTATTACCGCCCAATAGACCGAGTCCTGACCGAGACCGCCAGTACGCCGACACCACAGGAGCTTTCCGTTCGACTAATAGTCGTATCGGTAGCAGAGCGGGCTACCCGAGCGAGGGTTGATGACCTGCCCAATCGTTACATTAGGTTGAATGCCCGCCAGGGAGAGGACCGTCTTGAGAGTAACGGGGTTGCCGTAGAAGTCAGTGCCGTCGATGGAGGTGTATCGGTGGACGGGGTCGGCCTGCTGCCAGATCTCCCAGGCACGGTCAACGAAGATGTGATGGAACCAGAAGAAAGGGTCACCAGGCGAGGCGAAAATGTCGTTCATGACACCGCCGACTGCGACGTGACCAGCGCCATGGGGACTATGAGTGGTGTCAGCAGATGCTTCGATGGGGTGTACGAAACTAACGCGGCAATACTTACCCAGGCTCAAAGCACTTCTCGAAGTTCTTGTAGTCGTTCAACCGCAAACACATGTTGACGTAGTGGGCGCCGGTCATGCTGCTGTACTCGGGGCTGCCCATACGGTTCAGGAGATGAGGGTAGTTGTCATTGCCCCGTCCGACGTATAGGGTGAGGTTGGCAAATACGCCGTCCGGCACGTTGTAGTTGACATTGTTTCGCAGAATGCCAAGATACTCGGAGGTAAAGAGATCCGACTTCTCGTAAGCGCCAGCGTGCTTGACCTCGTCGAACCAGAATAGAGGTCCAGTAAACTGGCACTCGTTGCGCAGGGCCTGCTCGAAGGCCCAGATCAAATATCGGTGCCACGGGAAAAAGATCTGGTTGTCATGCGCAATGTACCGGTAGGCCTGGTGCAGCGCAACGAAGTCCTCATATCTGTTCGTCGCCTGCGGGAAAACCTTGGCGGACGGCCGGTTCAAAAGGCACTTGAAGGCACCCATGAGGGCATTCCTGTCGGTGGGCGAGTAGTTGCTCCATTCGACGCGGACGCTGGGGTTCTTGCAGGAACCAACAACCGGTGGCAGCGGGGATGCCTTGTCGTTGTAGGTAGCCGGGTCGGACTCCGCCTTGGGAGCATTGGCAAACTTCTGCACGGCGACTTCGAAAGGCACCACCATGTTCTCCATTCCCTCGAGGGCCATCAGAGGGGACGGGGTGCCGTTGTTGGCTCGCACCGTCAGACCGCGGGCCGGGAGCGCGTTCTTGTCGAGCCCAGGGAGCGCGGCCACGAGCGTGGCGCCGCAAAGGGCTTGTGAAATCTGGGAGAACTTCATGGTTGATCTCAAACTCAAGTCGGAATGGTGGTATTGACGGAACTCGATTGAGGCGGATTGACCTTGGAAAGAAGCACAATGCTCGAGTCTCCTGGATCAGATCGCAGCGGCATAGCGGTCGTATTTGTATTGCTCGAGGAAGACTCGCGTTTCCTCGATCGGCGGGCTCCGGGCCAGAGTTAGCCATGGTTGGTTTTTGCGAGTCCATGATTGGCAAGCATCGTGTCCGCGGTGAAAGTCCTACCAGATTTACAAAGCACGGGCTGGAAATTCACGGCGGTTGTCGCGAAGAAGCGGGTACGGCGACGCACGACCCGTCGTGGGCTCAAGGCAGTCTGAGCATGGGCTAATGCCAATAGTCCCACCCTTGGTGCGCTGTGGCGTTTTCAGGTACGCTGCGAATGGCACCCTGCAACGTCGGCATCGCTGGGGATTGGACATGGCCGGCATCGGATGGCGGCGGCATGCCCGCCATGGGAGATTCCCTAGGCTGGGACCGTCGAGCAGAGACGTAGATCGTGACGATACGAGGCTTCAAAGTCACGGGGCTCGGGAACCCGTCACACAGAGCTCAGCTGAATATTCGAGGAACCGGCATGCCCTAAAAGCCGTCAGCTTACGGACATGCGGTGCAATTGATGTACGAGGGCAATAGTGGTTTTTTTCCTGTCCCGTTCTTTTCCCCGAAACCCGAAATTGCACTGCCCCTACTCAGACGTACCGGGGGGCGGTATAGACTGGACGATTGATGTCGCATGTGGCGCACCGACTCCGTTATTGATTCGCTTGCCGTGCTCTCAGCTTGTGCAGCGGCAAGCTAATCCACGGGCGCCGTCGAAATGCGTGCAGCAAGGGATACAACCTGCTGGAGCATGGGAGAGTTACCCGTCACGACCCGACATCCACACATGCGGCTGAGCCCAGCCGTTTGCAGTCGTCAATACTGTAAATTCGGAATAGTGCCCCTACACTATTGTCTATGATTTCAGCATGTCGTTGTATTATGCGGTGACGACCTGGCTGTCACTACTACAATCTACAGTAAGTATGTTCCCATATCGAACTCGAGTCCTGCAACCCCACGATGCCAATCAACAATGAAACGCGGCCGCCTCGAGTATTCCCTAAACCGGGACGAACGAATACCTCTTCGGCTCTTTGGGCCCTTGCAAACCAGTAATTACGCGTAAATCCGTGTACAGCTCTGAATAAGACCAGCCTGCCCGACATCACTCAGTGCCAAGGTCATAGCAGACGTCATTCCGCTCTTGAGATCGCAAACTCTAGCCCCATAACTGACTGCCAAACATAGTGTGATAGAGTGCAACGGGCTGGCTGCCCTGGTGGTGGCTAACTGAAAATGTCTAAGCTCATAGTTGCCCTACTAGTACTACATCTTCCACTTCTTCAGATGTAACTAGGTAGAGGTCGCCCTAATACAAGTACCTTGGTATATCGAAAACCTACTCCTGCTGGCCGTTACCCGGCTGGTGACGCCCGGGAACCATCGACTAGTGATCGGCTCGTCTGAGACATCATGGATGATGGTGGACTTGGCCGTTATTTGCTGGCAAGTGATGGACTAGCTGTGTGCCGACTTGCGTGGAACATTGGCGGCACAGGCAGAAGATGGAGATATCTATTAGGTGAAGATCATCTCCAGGGCGACGCTGAAGCGGCCAGCAAGTGATAAGCATCCAGGGGCTGCCGGCGACCTACGTATGCATCCTTCAAATTCTATAGCACCTCTCGGCTCTCCTCCCCTCCTTCGCCAACACAGTCGACGAGAACCGACTTTAGAAACTGTATTGCAATATATGGAAGAAGCACTAGCGGAAATGATCTGCTCGGCTGAATCAGTCGCCACGTCGACAATCGAAGGAACTTCGCAAGTATCAGAATACCCGGCCTCAGCTACCGCCAGGATCGCCGGGGGCCACAAGGTGCTTACCTATCTATTGGGAAAATGATGGACGGATATATTCGGCGATTAATTGTAATAGTATGGATGCCAAATGCCCGCCCGAAGCCCGTGGGTGATAGATAGATCGATGTTGTGATGCCTCACTGTTGTCCTCCCGATCCGGCTGTCGACCTGGAGGCTGGATGCAGATTCGCGTGATGTTCGGGCTGGAATCTCGTAGACTTCTGCTACTGCCCCTTGGCAATGCAGACATGTGCCGCTTCAGGACTTTGAAAACGAAAGAGAAGAAATGAAAAAGAAACGAAACAGAGGAGCCGTCACCACTCTGTGCCGCCTTACTGCTGTAGTGTCATTCGTTTTCCACAGAGAACGAAGAAGATACTGATTGCCGGCAGTTTTGGGAAGGTTTGCGAGACTCATGAGTAGACAGAGGTGACAACCGCGACCGCAGAGGGGGAGTCGCAAACGGTAGCCTGTAATCCTTTCACGTGGGATAGCTAGATAGATGCGATTTGTGGATTTAAAGAAAGATGAAGACACAAGTTCACAACTACTCGAGAAGGGATGCGCCGGCGTGGGCTCCGTCACACACAGCAGGGAAAATGCCTAATAGAATGACACTTGAGAAAAACGGAGATTTGCGGTATTGCGTGAGGGAATCTGTTTATGGCGATCTCGTCTCTCTCCCGACTCCTGACCCCTTACCCCTTTTACTATAGATGATATGCCCATTGCCAACTGTGTCTTTCTTTCTCCTATGGGCTGCGAAATGGCCATCCATTCATCTATTGTGCCTAATTGTACACCGCGGTCGGTTTCAGCAATCTACGACTGGTGAAATGGATCACGAATGGGTGATATACCCATGGCACAGACTCATTGCTCAAGAGAGAGACTGGGCATTTCCGTGGCATTGACAATGGGAACTGGCCGTGCACCGCTCATACCAGACCGACACGTGCGAAACGGCCCGTTCGTAGCCCGTGGCGGCCCAGTGACAGCCAGCAAACCCGACATTGTCGGCTGTCAAAGCGTCTCTCAGACGCGTCGGCCGTTGTGCGGCTTCATTACCTACCGCGAGCATGTTCATTCACGTCGTCGGCAATGGGAGGCACTCGTCGCCCACCATTTATAAATTCCAATTGGGCTGGTCACTGTTATTTTCCGGTTCTTGTCCCTCGGGCCACATCCACACTTTGACCTGCCTGTTGCCTTTGCTCGTCTTCCTCTGGACACCAAAGTCCATCTCTTATCGACGAACAACCATCATCGCCATCATTACGTGAACCGCATCTTACCTGGAGGGTTATTTCGCAATGTTTCGGCTCAGCGGAAAAGCCATTTTACGCCGTTGGCATGGGATCCTCAATCTCCCACGACAAACCCCGGCAACCTGGTACCGCGATCGATACAACGAGGAACTTGTCGAATTCCATCAGGCAAACACATTTGTGGAACGCCTCAGCGAGCAATCCGATGTCTTTTTCGCGATCAGCCGTGCGGAGTACGATGGCTTTCCTATCGAACCTCTTCCGCAATTTCGCACACGCCATCTGATCGTCTACGCCTACATGGTCGCCAAGTACACGTCCCGATGGGCGTTCTTCCGGACAGTGGCAGTGCTCTGCAGAGCTCCTCGCCCTAGCGAAGTCCGTGAGGTCGTTAACGCCGGTAAAGATAGCAAGCTGGCCGTTGTTGCTGGTCGCCACGGCGTCAATGCGGAAAAGTTCACGACGGTCGGCCGTCGACTGCGCCGCGTCTGGCCATTGCTTCCATAAGTTACGGGTACGTTTTATCTGTATTTTTCTAATCGTCAGTAATAG
Organism: Xylaria intraflava; assembly: GCA_022385655.1. Lineage (NCBI taxonomy): Eukaryota > Fungi > Ascomycota > Sordariomycetes > Xylariales > Xylariaceae > Xylaria > Xylaria intraflava. The sequence goes on from MU279773.1 coordinate 71,690, forward strand.
GGTGATTTAGGGCGTTAGGCTCGAATCATCGACTAACCGACTAATTGCTTCAAACAGTAATCATCCGCCTCTGCCACCTTTGCTCGTTCACCGACAATTTGCAAAGGTTTCCATTTTATACACCGATAGATGGAATCTTCCTGTTATAAAGAACGGCAAACCAGTATCGATGAGCAAACTTTGTCATGGGGCGCCGCCCAGGGGATGCTGTGGTGAGTTCTGTTTTCTTGTTTTCTTCCCGGGGATATGCCTACGTAGAATTTACTCCCTACATCTTGCCGTTTCTGACCAAGTTTTAGCTAGGGAATAGCTTCGGTTGATCTGGATTGTTGGGTCACATGCAATTGAGCATCTCGGGTTGGGAACGGTGGAGTGGCGGCTCGGTGGTTAGGACAATGGTCGGAATTTTCCTTTGTTGATGAGTTTTACATGCGTCTTCACTCAGTTTCCCATCAGGAGAAACACAAATACAGAAGCCTGTACCTACACTGAACGCGGTCGGTTACCCCCCAAGAAGAATTGTGAATTGCCCCAGTTAAGCCGGTTGCCTCTCCATTTGCTCCATACGCAATTGATACTTTTAGAAAAGCCTTATATGTATGATGCGCTTGTCCAGCATCCTGTCGCGACCCGTAGAGATACCCATCGGTCGATCCATCAGTCAGTAACTGTTGGCAGTACCGGCCCCCGGACGACAATTAATATTTTAGGCTTGGCTCTCAGTGAATCAATTGGCACTCGGCGGTCAAGCGGTTAAGCAAACCATATTACCAGACAAATGCCTTGAGCGAGTTTGCAGGCCCACCAGTCCGCGGCCGTCGGCAAGCAGCAGACGAAAAAGTGAGGCTGCTTCTAGATACATCATGTCGTACCGTGTTGTTGCCGGATGTCTTCATCCAATAGCGTGATGAGCATGTGAATCCTTGAACGTCAGCAACTGAATACCCACGAACATCTTTGATAGTTCCTTAACCGCAGCAATGGCCACCATCAACAATCCGAGTCTTTTAAGTATGCTTATTCGCACGATAGAACAATTATTTGGGCCATGAAACCGCCATGGAAGAGACGAAGCGGTAGTGAGGCGTTCCATTCGAAACTACAAAATCCGGACAAACAAAGCGGTAGGCGGCATAATACGATAGTATGGGGTTTCGTTTGAAGCTGCTCGAATTGCCCAATCGGCAAGCAAATCTAGCGAGACCAGGATATAAATCGTTTGCATTTGGCTGTATCGGAGGAATAATGGCAAAAGTGTGGCAAACAGGTATTACATAGCCGTCGACTCATGCTGTAGTGATGCATTGGGAACCGGCGGAGATTCTAGTGAAAAGCGATCCGGCCACCCGTGGGAGTGAGGTCAGCATAGTAAAATGCCCACCTATCATGAGGAAAATAGGGGTATTGAGCACGCACGCTGTTGGGTCGACCGACCGATGTGCTCGACCAACCCGGGGTTTACCGACGGATTGTGTCAGTCGGGTGCGTTATACTGCCTTCCATACCAGGCAATGCATCTATCCGGCTTCAAGCTTGCAACTTTATGTTTTGCTGGACCAGTTGGGGATGGTATTCGTTAGCTGCGGTGTGCCGCGGCGCTCGACGATCCGATCATGAAATTGTAGTGTACATAATAAGGCTCTCTCCCTCTTTCTACAAGTTGAGAAGGCCCAGCAGCAACCGACAACGTTGAAGCTTTATGCCACCATCGCAATTATATTTCTATCCTCCAGCAACCTTTTGGCGCCGACCTTGTGAGTAATCCTAAACTAAAAACATCCTGTCCCCCATCAGCTCGCACGCTGGCTGCTTATGCGTTCTGTGCCGATACGTGTGGTTCATCGTGATGGGCTGATCTACGCAGAGTGTCTAGTATGAGTTCCTAGGGCCTAACACTAATCATTACTAAATAGGCAGAATGAGCAGCTCAGGCGAGCTACGCGATGCCCATGCGGTAGCAAAGCCCGCAATGGATGATCCCATTGTTGTTGGTGTCTACGGAATCCCTGGGTCTGGGAAGACTTATTTACTAGGCCAATTGGCTCAGAAGCTCGGGAAGGAATGATTCATATTCTACGACAGCTCTGAAGTCATTGACTCGGTCGTACCTGGTGGACTGAGCAGCTTCCGGGGTCTACCGGAGCAGGAAAAGTCCATGTGGCGTGAAACAGCTATCGACGCCATCAAGAAGGAATGTCGCGACAGCGGGAAACTCGGGGTCGTTGCTGGTCACCTCATGTTCTGGTCGGAGGAAGAGGCAGCGGGAGAGTCAGTACATACAGCTAAGGACCTTGAAACGTACACACACATACTTTACCTCCACGTTGATGCCGAGATCATTGCGCAACGCCGCCAAAACGATACCAGTCGAAAGCGCCCATCGAGTTCTGTCAATCACTTACGAAGGTGGCAGGCGGCTGAGATAGCTAAGCTCCGTCAACTTTGCGGTAGCCACAACATCCTATTCTGTTGCCTCTCCGAACAGAACACGTTGATCAGCAAGGTGACAAACCTATTACGTGACTTCAAATGTCACAACGAGTCGTACAACCTGTCTTGCGCCAAGACCGGATTGGATAAGATCCTCGATGCGGACTCGAAACCGAAGACGATGTTGGTTTTCGACGGTGATAAAACGTTAACCGCGGAAGATACCGGTGACCTGTTCTGGGCCACGGTGTCACAGACTGAACACGACGCGGGACCATTGAAGAGCCTGTTCGGCAGTCAGATGGGATACAGCTACAAGGCTTTCCGCCAAGCTGTACTCCTATATGAAGAAGTTGCTACCGACGAGCAAGAGTTCGACAATATTTGTACAGCCGTGGCATCATCCGTCACTGTCCATCCCGATCTTGTACTGATGCTGCGGTTGGCCGCAAGCCAAGATCGTGTCGGTGCATTGGTCGTCACTTGTGGGCTACGCCGGGTCTGGGAGAAAGTTTTAGAGAAGGTCGGTCTCGAGGGGTTGGTTGGGGTCATTGGTGGTGGACGCATTGCCGATGGTTTTGTCGTAAACGCGACTGTGAAAGAGGGCTTGGTCTCTTATTTGAAAGACGTACACCACATGTACGTGTTGGCATTCGGTGATAGCCCACTTGACCTGCCCATGCTCGCCAGGGCAGACCATGCGATCGTTGTGGTCGGCAAAGAGAACACGAGAAGCAAGAGCATGGATGCTGCGTTGCTTCGGGCTATTGATCATGGCGGTCTTCGGGCAAATCAGCTTCTACTGCCCAGCGACGCGCCCCCTCGGCTGGATATTCACAAGCTCCCCGTTCTTCAGATCAACGATCTCAAATTTGCAAACTTTTCCCTTGCCTGCTCCGGTACCAGGATATATTCTAGTTTGCGCATGTTTCATGCCACGGAGAAGAACGCCGCTCGGCTACTCATGACGCCAACACGCGACGCGGGCTTCAAGGGACCGAGCCTGCAAGAGGCTCATCGCCGTATAGGGCAGTATCTTGCAATAGAGTTGCTGCCCGAGGCAGTTGGGCTGGAAACATACGAGATTCCTCACGTGCAGGGGCATACCACGACCGGTTTCCGGCTGCGTGATCAGCAGCAGACATTGATCGTTGCTCTGATGCGCGGCGGGGAACCCATGGCGTGTGGCATTCACAGTGTCGTGCCAGGCGCCGCGTTTTTCCATGGTGAGGACTACAACGAGGAGCTGGAATCCCTTCTCGACGGCCGCAGCTGTGTTATTCTGGTAGACTCGGTCGTAAACAGCGGAAAGACGATAGCGAAGTTTGCTCGGCCTATTCGCAAACGGTATCCTGCCATACGCATTGTTGTCGCCGCCAGCGTTGTCCAAGACCAATGCCTTTCTCGTGGCGACTTTGTCGATATGCTTGTCGGCGACGACAACATGAGCGTTGTTGCGCTACGTCTATCGAGGAACAAGTTCACAGGCAAAGGCGCTACGGACACGGGCGACAGGCTGTTTAACACGATACGTCCATAGCGTGGATCACTCCCTTCAACTCTTAATAGAACATAGGCGAGCTTACAGAATTAGAGGTTATCATGACCAAAAGACATCAAGAGAATACGATTTTGACGTCAAATGAGAAAGGAAGACCTATTGCATAAGCCTGTAAAAAATTGAGGGAAATAAGATGACCGGAGGTCAAGAAGGCGGTGTTGTTGAAAATGGAGGTGGTAGAATGAATGCGACAGCTTGTCTCTAGAAAACGCGATCGGTACGCGATCAGTACGCGATTAGTAAAGTCAAAAGTACACGATTTTGGGATCAAGCGGAAGACAACACCGTACTCTACAAAGATGAAGACTATTTTGAAAATAAAATAATCTGATTTTTTTTTTAAAAAAAAAAAAAATAGGAACGTAGTCAAAGGTCGACGAAGTTGATGATGTTGAAAATCAGGCCGCTCTTACGTACCCAATTCAGTGGATTTTCCTGATCCGCCGTACGGACTAACGTATTCCATACCGATTGGGGCCACTTACCGATTTGGGCCACCTAATTTCCTGCGCTTCTCCTTTACCTGCGCACCACCATGATTTTACACTCCCCTACTCCCAAACCACCAATATATGCTACGTACGGCGACAAGATACTTTCAAGACGTAGCTATCAATTGATATCATCCCCGATAGTCCTAATGGATAAAGAAAGCCGAATTCGAGAAGCCATTAAGGCTGTACATACCGGTAGTGTGACGAGTGTGCGAGAAGCTTCCCGACTATTCGCTATCCCCCGTACGACGTTGCAGCACCGATTAGCAGGCACCAAAAGCCATGCTGAAGCTGCTGAGCCTTACCAAAGATTATCCGCAGCCGAGGAAGCCTCTATTGTACGGGTTGCGCTCCAAATGCAAGTCTGGGGCTGGCCGTTAACAATACATGCACTTGAAACATTCGCCACCCACTTTTTACTTACTAAAGGCGACCACTCGGCATTAGGTGCATGCTGGTATAGCAACTTTCTAGCCCGACACCCTGAGGTTAAGTTGCAAAGGGCCCGGAATCTGGATCAACAACGAAAAGATGGTGCGTGCCACGAATCTTTGAAGCATTGGTTTGAAACCTATCAGCGAATCCTTCTCTCGTACGACATAGCGGCCGAAGACATATATAATATGGATGAAAAGGGGTTTATGAAAGGGATCGGGGATAGAGCGAAAGTTCTCATCAAACGTATGGACAAGGAAGCATTTTCTAGTCAACCAGGTAACCGGGAATGGGTAACAGTCATTGAATGTATCGGGATTAATGGTTACAACCTCCCCGCATTCGTGATATTCGAAGGTCAACGAATTCAACAATCATGGTTAGATAAAAGCCTTGATCCCGAAACTGTCGTACGAGTTACCCCAAACGGCTGGACCGATCACGATGTTGCATTAGAATGGCTGCACCATTTCGATTGCCACACTAGGAACCAGATCCGAGGAACGTATCGATTACTCATCCTAGATGGCCACTCAAGCCATCAGACTATTGCGTTTGTTGAATATTGCGAAAAGCATCGCATTATTCCTCTCTGCCTACCCCCCCACACAACGCATGTGCTCCAACCGTTAGATGTCGGCATTTTCAGTCCCTTGAGTAAAGCATACAAACAGCTCATTAGTCGCAATTCCCTCTTTGGTGCATCGCGAGTAAACAATCATCAGTTTCTTTTATTCTATCAAGAAGCGCGACAATGCATCTCCCGGAACATACCGAGTGCTTGGAGAGGTGTTGGACTTCACCCATATAATCCAGCCAAGATCCTATCCGAGTATCGTCCAGCGTGATCACCATTCATCGAGAATAGTACTACAACAATCCCTAATACCATCATCGGTACTGATGCTCTCACCGGAAAAAGCCTCCTCGACCGCGTTAATAATGCTGCCGAGAATCTCTTAGCTGCATGTGGAACCCCTCTACGTCAGAATGTGTCGTTCCTACAAACAACATGTGTCGCTAGCTTGACCGATAATCAAGCCCTCGAAGCTATCAATCACGGGCTTGTGGAGAAACAACGTAACGCGCGCCATAAGAAAAATACGCACAAGTCCTACGGCAAAGCTAAAATGCTCACGGTATCTGAAATGGTAGAAGAGCAGGAGAAGCGACAACGGGAAGAAGATACTAAGCTAAAGGCAAAAGCCCGGCGCCTGGCGTTGCGAGGGAAAGTTGGGTTCGCAAAGCTGGTTTTGAAAGAAATGCCGGTAGCGTTCGATGTATTCCTTGACTGGGAGTCGGACCTAGAAATAGATGATGAGCAGGAGGAACGACAACGGAAAAAGCAGGCTGAATTAAAGGCAAAAGCGCAGCGGGCAGCACTGAGAGGGAAAGTTGGCTTTGCGAAGCTGGTCTGGAAGGAAATGCCGGTGGCATTCAGTATATTTTCTTGATTACGGCGCGGAATAGTTGTGTACAATGTACTTATAATGTAGGCGTAGCAGCAGCGGAAAATAGGTGGCCCAAATCGGTAAGTGGCCCCAATCGGTATGGAATACGTTACCACCAGCCACGATTACCTAAGCCACGCGGCTGGTCCATAAGCTGGTACCTACCTATCAGGTCTATAAGCATCAGATGCGCCACTCGCCCAAATATCCTTATATCGACAGAGGTCTTGCGGTGCTGCTTACGTAAGTGCACGGGTAGGTACAAGTGTACCAGTAAACACATATCCCGTCCAGCTTCTTCCAACTTCATCTCGTTCCACCAACATCTTGACAACAGCAGCTTCTAACTCTCGCCAGCCACGGCCGGGCAGATTATACAATCCTTACCTTATGATCTAGACTGACTCAACCCTTGTCTGGGACACCCGTCCCTGTCCAACGTCCATTTTTTTCATATTTCCCTTCTCCTCGCGCCAGTTCGCCATCCATTGTCATCATGGGTATTTGCGCCTCGTGTCTTGGCCGTCAACGAAAGGACTCTTTTGACGAGGTACATACAGACCATCCGCTGCTCTATTGACCCACGCGCTAATTACATGTATCCTGTAGGATGTCGTTTCGCGTCTTCTTTTTAACGACCCAAATAACATCCAGTACGGCAGCTTCGCCGAACACAACCTGAATGCTCAGGCCGACCCTCTCGAGTCGCAACGTGAAGTCGAGGCCTTGCAGAGAGTTGTTGCGCGGACCTCGAGGTATGCGATCCTATATTTCCCGCAACGGGCACGCCGGAGAGATTGACGAGTTGCCCAGTAATCTAGTTGATGTGTTCGACATCGCCCCTCAGGAGTCGCAAAGGACACAGCCTATGGTATTATCTAAACGGGATGCTCGCCATGCGCGGTACCAGAGTATACTGTCGAAGATCTCTGCGGACGACGGAACGACGGCTGTAGATGGTAGCAAACGGACTGTCGAGTGGTTATTAAATGAGGATGACAACCCTGATCTTCCACGGCAGAACATTACAATCAGAGAGGGCTCGGCCGGGCCGTTAGTAGGCACTTTTGCTGACGCAGCTGCTGCGGTTGCATGAGGTTACGAATGATGAATGATTAAGCCGTAAGGCCCCAGGATTTAGGTGTAAGTCTTTAGACGACCGGATTGAAAAAAGGGTGTATCAGGATGGCCCACGTCGGCTCTCCTCTCGGTACCAGGTTTTGGCAACTTGGCCGCCAAATCGGGGGCATTGTATCCAAGGCATAGGAAGCTTATTCTACCCCCTAAGAAGCCAATAGCCGGCCATCTTCATCGGAGCCAATAGAGAGCGGGCATCGTTGTTAACTTGTTATTTGCAAAGCGACCGGAGGAAGTATGACTTGTCTGTCAGATTGCAGGCAGGCGGTAGTTGATTTTGTCACTTAAAGCTACAATCTCTGGGCAGAGAGCCAGTCTCAGAAGACTCCCACCGTTCGACACTTGGCACTTTATACTTATAAGCAGATGTACCGGCAACCGAAAGACCTATTGTTGCTCATCCGACAACATCCAACTGCATGTGCTACATTTTTAATGAACCCCAGCATTCACGAATGCCACGGCCGGTACAGAGCAACCCGCCCGATTGGAGGTCTTGTCCAGGCCATGCGTGAATTACCAACCACACAGCAAGGCAATGTCCCGATAATAGCGTAGTCCGCCAATATACCCACATAACTCGTATGTACTTCCGGCGACGACAGCAACAGCGTCAGCATCAGCAGCAACAGGGACGACGACACACAGCGGGAGCATTATTAATCAGCCAGGCAGTGGTCCTCTTGGCCCGTCTACGAGCACGGAATACGCGGGCCTCGCTGCGTACCCCCACCGGGCCACCCGAGATACGCGCTCTGGCATGCACTTCGACTGCAGACTCGCAAGGCCTACGATAGTGCAGCTCCTCGGCCGGCCTAATTAGGCCAGGCGAGTGGGTGGGGATGGACGTGCAGGAATGGGCCGTTCCATGGTCCGTACGCACAGCATTTAGATTGTCACTGCAATACCCTCCCTGTCTCTTCTTGGCTAGCTTTCGAGTCTGGCACGGAACTATGTATCGTCATCAATTTTTCTCTCTCGCGAGTCGCTACCAGCCAACTGCTGCTTTCAGTCCCGTCCCCCACTCTCACCCAAATTCTCAACGATGAGTGCCAAGCACCCTTCCCCGTCTCTACCTGTCCCGATTTCCCAGCCTATACAATTGGTCTAGCAGCCAGCTATGCCACATCTCTTTAGACTTTTCCATTTATCTAAAAAGAAAAGAAAAGAGAAAAGAGAAAAGAAAAGAGAAAAGAGAAAAGAAAAAAGAAAAGAAAACGGTGTACGTCTCCGGTTTCTACCCAAGCACCAGCTTCTAACCGAATTACACTCAGGCAGAGACGTTCCGGCGTCGATTGTCATCGACTCAATGGTGCCCAATCCGATGCGCAGTTTTCTCCGATAACCCGTAAACTAAATTTGTATTTAATACCACCCAGCATGGAGAACAATCCCTCCATGGGACCGAACAGGATGGAGGTAAAGGGTGCAAAGAAGAAGACAAGAAGAACAAGGAGAACAAGAAAAAAAAAGACAAAGACAAATGCCGAAATTGACCGATTTCCTAGCGTGGACCGGAAGCGCCTCATAAAACCCAGTAAACCTATGCGAATTCCGAAATCCCTTGCTGCTTTTTGTCGACAGAGAAAATTATTACCCGCCCCTTGGTGGGACAATTGGCCCAAGGCCAACGTGTGAGTGTAAGGCCCATGCATCGGCTCCCTTTCCCCTCTCCACCCCCCTCTTCCTCTCTCTCTCCCTCTCTCCCTCTCTCTCTCTCTATTCTCCTCGCCCTAGCCCTTGTTCCCGATACCACGGGCTCGGCGGGTCTATACGGTGGCCCACGCCCGCGTCTGGTGCTGTTTGGTCATGCTGTCGATGGCCAGAGTGACCTCGGCCAGGTCCTGCTGGGCCTTCTCTATCGAGGCCGGGCGGTTGGACTCCTTGGACCATCGTAGGATATCGCTGTTCAGCTTGTTGTATTTGCGTTGCTTCTTCTCGATGTCCTTGCACAGCTTGCAGACGTCGGGCTCTCGGTGCGTGTTATAGACGAATTTGAGCCCGCACGTCTCACCCGTCCGGTACTCCTTGTTGCATTGCTCGCGGAAATGGCCCCATCTCCAATACCCGCAATGCCAGCGTGTCTGGTCGAAGAAGCACATTGTTTCGTGTTGTCGGTGGTGGGCACTGCGGTGCCGGGGGGGGCCGGAGGAGCAGGCGGTGGCAGCCACGGGGCCGCGAGCTGAGGCGGAGGGCGGAGGGCGGAGAGTGGAGAGCTGGGAAACGACGGGGACCGGAAAATGGACGGTCTGGCTCTGTAGAACGCAACTGCGTGGTATAGGCGCGTAGGCGCGTAAGATTGGCAACCGTCACAATCGATACTCTAATAAGTACACGATTGGGATCGGGGTAACAGGCCTGGTCGGACCTGCATAGGTCGGCCGCAAGTCGCCGGTCGATGGAGTGTCTTAGAATCTGAACCCGGAGGCGTAGCCGGCTAGCCTCGACAATAGCAGACGGCCTCTCACGACGATAGGCCGGTAACAGAAGGGATAGGACGGGCGATGTAGGAACTTGGGGCTGCTTCTTGGCACGTGCTAGTGTTTCTCCGGGAACTCAGCGGCATATCGAGACCATTACGGATACTTATAGAGCTGCTCTCCCGGAAGGCCGTCCTGATACTATTGTTGGTGACCAATATGCTCGATCCAGCACAGACGGCGCCAAAGAGCTGTCTATGACAACTCAGGCCTTCTACTTACTGATTGAGGTTGCATGGCCACCTCGCATCGTCCCTCTTAGGAATTCCCATTCGAGGGCTGTGTGAATGCCACGTTTGCCACGGTTAAATTTATGCCGGGGTCCCCACCAGGGTACGGACGGCCCCTTTGACAAGCCCGTTGACGTCGACCGTTTCTCTAGCATCCAGAGGGTGATCTGGTTCGCGAAGCCAACGTTGTTCCTTCGCCTTCCGCCCGTCGCCCATTGGTCCGACTCCACGACGGCGGTCCTCCGACAGACCCTAGCTGACGCTACACCATGCATGGGAAGGGGGAACCCCTTAGCCTCGACGGCCAGACGGCCTGTAGCAAGGCCATCCCATCCCATCCCATCCCATCCCCTCCGTGTGCCGTCCGCTATGCCGTCCCACTCGCTCTCAGTTTGCCGCATGCAGCCAGGGATGGGCCTACCCACTGGACCCGATATGCAGGCCACACCTGGCCCACCACGGATAGGTACCAACCTTTGCCGTTTCAGGCAACGTACTCTTCGAGACAGGCATGTTCCGACGATCACTGGAACGAGAATCAATGTTTATACCCTTGTCCCAGCTGGGCCAGGGACCCGAAGCCCGGCCTGGACGCTGGACGGGCGACGGGAACAACTCCCTGGCCCGTCCGAGGGTGACTGTTGCACAGCTCCTCGGGCTCAACGTCCGCTTCGATGTTGCATCTCTACCTTACGTATATCTCGACTTATACGTGTGGCCATTGATACTGGCCGTATACCCAGAGTCGAGTGCTGAGTGGGCTGCAGCGCCAAACGCCTATGCTTCGACATTTCGAAGTGTCCGCGAGATAGGGGGGCTTGTCTACGGTCTGCCTGAGGATTCAGTCCCATGTAGTCGGGAGTATTCAATATCATAAGTTGTATCAGCTGCCCACGCAAACTGGCATTGTAGCACTACATATCCTCGCTGTGGTCGTGTTAAGTGCTAGGTCCAGTCATTCTGGCGATGTAGTGCGTCGTCCGGTACCGGAATTTGGAGACCCTTGGACTTGCGTGGACGTCGTGGACGTGATTTGAGTGCTCCTCCAGACAACCAATGGCATGGCGGCAAGGGGTGAGGAGGCAAGTATTTCCGGCGTGGTGTTAGATGCTGAGTGATGAAAAGACACGAGTTACCTCACCATGCGAGGAGAGTACCAGGTCACATGAGGGCCAGCAAGGCTCTGTGCTGTTATACACTTCAGAGACGTCGTGTGTTCGTTAAACTCGTTTCAAATCGTCTGGCCAGAGGAAATCCGTCTTCATGCTGTCCTGGCCGGCTAGCCACGTTGGCAGAGATGATACTCTATAGAGCCTTACCCGCAGCTAACAATAGAATCATGACTTGCGGTTCGAGAACCTGGCCCTCGAACGGCCGGCGGCAGAGTTCCGGAGAGCTGCTAACTAGGTAGTTATGCATAACGACGCACAAGCTGGTCCACATATCCTCAGTGCTCGTGGGTGACGATGGACGTGACTGGCATGCGACTGTTGGCGTTTAATCTGAGGGACTGGTTATGGCTATTCATCAGGATTCAAACCACGCCAATGTCTGAAGGTCTTGGGTTACCGGGGGGGGGGGGGCAAAGGTTACGCCCAGGCCTCTGTTCACGCTGGGACAGCTTTGGATTGCATCGAAGCATCTCCCAACCCAATAGGTAATATACATTAGAACACAGGCTTTGGATCTTCACCCATGGTAGTTGGACCCGCGGTGTAGTCGCAACGTGGCAATGCTCTTTTGGTCATGTTTGGCCCACCGCCACAACTTCAACCCTAGTTCAACGAGGTTGGACACAGGAGAGATATTTTGGTACGCGTTTATGTTTTTCCCCCTCGCTCCTGGCGGTTGATCAGCTGGCCCCTACTATGGCCGCAGCTGTACTGATCGATCGTCTTAACGCCGTCCACGGGGCGCAGAGGTCGCCGGTTGATGGAATCGGGACAAGCCATCGAAACGACCGTATCAGACTTACAAATAAATGCGTTTATAACCGGAGATGACCCAGCCGAGGAACACACCAACGACATCATCCTACCTGTACAACCCCTGGAGCTGAAGGACGGCAGATCTATATGAAGTCACGACGGGTCAACCATCTGCGAGACTCTAGGTGCCCCCTCGCTCCGTTCTGGTTGGGATGACATCAAATGTTACATTGCCGCTACCTCTCTTATTCTTCGGATAAGTGTTCTTGCATGAAAAACGTGTGACTTGTCAACTTGAAGAATCCGTCCAGGTTGCACTGTAAGGAATGCATATCAGGAGGCATATTTATGCATGATGGCTGCCAGACGAGGCATGCTGCGTTACGGCCGTGTGTCTGCTGGTCCGAAAAGAAGATGAGTCTATTTGCAATGTAAAGAGGCGGCTTGGACGATTGTCCAGACTCCGCCCCGGAAAGGAGGAGGGCTCAGGGGCCTGGCCTACGCTAGACCATCATTAACATCATTCTCATGGGCTTGTATCCCGGCCGAATATTTCCGCGTAGGGCAGCATACCACGCCGTGTACTGCATTGCGTATTTCGTATTGTCGGTACCCGCTGATAAACCCGAGTCGCGTGAGAACGGCCTCAGCTAAGCGTGGGTAGGGCTGCAAACCATAGGTAGGTACTGGGGAAGTTTGATTATAAGATTCTCGGGCCGTTCCGCTACACCTATCCTCCGTCCTGCATGCTGGCTAATATTAACCGTGGGTCCTGCTCATGAGGGTCCCATCCAGAACGCAACGGGCATTAATGCCATTTACGTATCACCCACGACTCTACCAACTTCGTTCCCTGACATCTCTAGTCTGGGTCAGGCACCATGTCGAGGGGAAAAAAAAGCAGGATGGCCTAGCCACATCTCGAACGATCATGTGTTATCGACAACATGCGTGGCCTACGCACTTAAGCTGGAGACGCTAAAGTACTGCGCCCTGGACAGAACCCAACAATATCACCCCCCCCCCCCCCCCCTATTCCCTTGTTGGAATGTAGCTCTACCTTATCTCCAACCCGGTAAGTGACGTGCTAACCCAGGTGGGGAACACAACCCAATATCCCGGCGGAATCCTTGGCAGCATGCAACGATCTGACGAGCGACAATCAGGGTTCGAATAGCTGATCACGTTTCGTTCCAAGTCGCAACCGTAGCAGTCAGGTTGAATCATTGGCCAGGGGCCATCACCCGTAAGGCGGCCATGACGGGGCCAACTTACCTCTGACCCGTTCCGGGGCCGCCTTGTTGCATGCAGGCATCGCGCATTACCGTTAGGTCCGCCGACGAAAAGCGACGGCCAAGCAGCGGGGGTCCTGGCGACCCTGACGCACAGACTAGCACAACATCTAGATCTATTATAGAGCTCTCTAAAGCAGACTGCTGTGTGACTCCTGTAGCCCGGGTCGAGTTGGGCAGGCTTCAAATCGATTTGTTCGATCGATGAGAACCCGCAGCCACACCAGGCCTTGTAAGCCCTGATTCATTCCCATTCTCTCACCGTCTTTCTCTGGAACCCGAGCCACACGCGTCGAGCCTGTACCTGGATGTAATCTACTGTTGGGCCTCCGTTCTTGCACGTGATCACCGCAGGGTTGAGCAGCCAATGCGTTGGCAGGGGCCCTTGCGCGTCTGGCTTCCATGCCTCCGAGCAGACCAGACCAGACCAGACCAGAGCAGAGCCGAGGGTGGCCCATTGGTACGACCCTGTACGCTAAACTGATTGACGGACGCCAACCTTCTCTATATCAGTTGCGACGTCTCGCCCGCTCGTTGACCAAAAGCAGGTGGTTTCTGTACTCGGCCCAACCTCCAGCAGCCATTCTGCATTATCACAGCTTGGCGACCCGCAACCACATAGGAAGCCAGCATAGCTCATCGCTGATCGGTGCATTGTAGCCTTGTGTGGTCGGATACCTGGGGCAGCCAGAGCAGACGCAGCGCCCAACAGCCTCGTCACTAGTTGGACGCCTTGCGCGTGCGTGCAACCGCATCGACGACCCAATTCGGGGGTCACACAGCGTAGCGCACTGAAGCCCGAGGACAGGATTGACATGATTGACCAGTAGGGCGGGATTTGGGTGTGCGAGTCATTGGGCACTAATCATGGGTTGGGGGCACAACAAAGCACGCTCGTACTCGGCGGCCACAACCACGGCCTGGCTAGGTGGTTGTTGGCCTGAAGACGCGGCCACCGGTCAGCACATGGGAGGCCAAGCGCCGTGGCTCGTCATGGCTCGTCATGGCTCGGCATGGCTCGTCGTGGCCAGTTCGTCAGTCCGGTTGACGAGCACTACATGTCGCGCTTGTTCTCCCGCCGTCTCACGCGGACGTCCCTGGAGTGGAGACGGTGCCACAGTCATCTCGATCGATCAGACTTTTCGTCCACCATCTCTCCCGGGCCCCTCAAGGTCGCTGGGGCTGCCGTAATTACGGGACCCGGGCAATCTGGGAATTTGGCAATCTGGCAATTTGGCAATTTGGGAATTTCACGGGACCATGACATGCTGCCTGACTACATGGTACGCACGGAAATGTATGTACATAGCGTGCCGGCGCGAGGTTGCTCTGTCCCGAGCTGCCGTACTGAGTGATGCTGCTGACATACAGCAAACTCACATCCCGTACAGATTCCCACGTTTTGGTTCCTGCCAGGCACCAACGTGCAACAAGCAGGTCTAGCCTCGAGTGCCTATCTAGCGCAGGTGAGATGCCAAGTGTAGGGTTGTATAGCCGCCATAGCGCACGTCACCGCCGGTTGAGGCCAGGGGTCGCCAGCAAAGTTTCTGATCTTGTTGGATGCACGCGGGGATGGTGTGAGATCGAGCGCCGGCACTAGCGTGGAGGAATGACGGGCATCGACGGATCGGGCATTAGTGATGGCCCAGAATGAGACCCGTAACGGATGTGAACACAGGCCGAGTCGTTTTCGATCGAGTTGTGGCGCATTCCGCATCGCAACTCTGTGCCCAATCGCAAGTACGTAATAGGATTTGTTGCTTTCAACAACGTTTCCGAAGCTCAGTCTATCTATCTGGCTGTTAAAAGGACATCTTTAATATGTCCCGGGACTGCTGAGCCGCGCCGAGAGATAAAAGTAGGAGGAGGTATGTAGTCAACCTGGGCAACCCGCTACTTGCATATTCTATACTTCATGCATACAGAATGTACTTTGCGGAACTAAGGCTCCGCAAGCAACTTCAATTATGTAAGGAACCCATCTAAGTTTGTGCACCTATGCCGTATGCTTCCCTTATCCGCACACCTTCGGTCTGGTTCAGCCGGCAATCGCCTGTCAATGACTGCCAAGTTGGCCCGAACCCGTGTAAACCAGCCTACAGGGACATCCGAATATTCATTGAGCCAGCTGCTCGGCGGCTGTCTTTGGCTACAGTGCCGAGTAAACATGCACGGAGGCATAACACGCTGTACCTCGGCCGGCCTGCCGCAGCGCTCGGCCATCCACGGACTCCACTCAATGTGTTTGGGGTGACCGGGCCAAGTGGCCGAGCCAAGCGATGGGCCAAACGATGCCCGAGCCAGCATGTTCACAGTGTGGCACAGTGCATACACGCACTATACAGGCCGACTTCCCTGAACGCCCTTCTTGGCTGCCCCTCGGCTCAGCCAAGTCCATTGAATCATCATGGATCTGTTACCACTTAGATGCCTATTTTGTACCCATGTATTGCTCAGCAGCGACACCACGCGTCTTACCTTCTCTGCCCATTCACTGAGCCCACGGTGATTACCTCCGGCCGGCCTGGAGTGGAAACAAGTGCTTCACTTCAGTTCACAGCTTCACGCTCCACGTCCTTCCCGCTCCGTCTTCCAAGTTCGCCCCTCTCCATCACCTCTTCCCGCATGTCAGGCGCAACGCAAATCTTAATTCACGTCCCGCTAAAGTCTAAAGAGGCCTTCCGTATTTGTACCGGCCCAGGTCTCCTCTGGCCTGCCACCAAGCTGCCGTCCCGTCTCCTCGCCTCTCCCTCTGCAGCCACCTGGTCACGGCGTGTTGTTATCGCTCGGTTGAGCACGGAGCCCGGCCCGATGTAGGTGCGGCTTGTCAAGGCAGCCTTATGATCTGACCTCGACTGTTAGCCATGGCTGCGTCTGCTCATCAATCTGCGTTGTCACCTCTTACCGAACACGGCAATGTCACCTTGCCTGAGAGCGGCCGCGGTGAGCTGGCCTCGGGAACGGCCACAATTGATGCCCAATCAATCACGACAGCTGTGGCTGGCGGTCGCGAGATTGTTGAGTCACAGAGCTCGGAAGGTTCGCATGGCTCCCGTCTCATCTTGGCGGAGTTGGGTTCTGCGGAAACCGCCCCAGCCGGGCCCAATCCTGTAAATCATCGACTCACCTCACGAAGCAATTGCGTGTCGGCGTTGCAGTCGAGTGGGGGAAACACAATGCAGGCCGTCGCCGCGGACTCATCATTGCCACTCTTGCGCGCACGGCGGGGCGCAATCAGCTTAGACCGTCTCCCAAACGAGGTGCTGATGCAAATCCTCGGTTTCTTGGACGTAAGCGATCTTCTCGCTACATCAAGGGTAAGTCAGTCGTACGACTAGTCATTCCGGGACCCATCAGGAGTGTCGCCGGTCCTCAAGTCAGCCTGACCCTGGCTTACCGGGAACCTCGTCATCTCCCCTCATCCTTCTGACAAAACACAAAGCTCCGTCTTTGGCCTCGATCACTTTTTTTCGCCCGACGTGCATGCCCCCAAGCACTTCACGATCATTGAGCTACACCCTTTATCCCAGCCAGTTTCGGGCCTCAAACATATACTCTCTCGACTATCCTATCTACCTGCTGCGTTTACTTGGTATCCCGTGTAGAACTATACCTCATGGCTAACATGGTCACTAGATCAGTCACCACTTTCGCACCCTCTCTCTGGCCCCGATCCTACACAGGTATCGGTTGCAGCGCGCCCGGAGCTCACTCCCGCCGCTATTGACTTCACCGTCGCGGCCCACACTTGCGGACCTAATCGCTCGGCACATCTTCCTCACACATACAACACAGATCTCGCGACGTTTGGCCAGGAATCTCGTCGCCATCCGTCTATCCCGCCGCCTGCCTCAGCGCCCCTCTGCTGAGACCCTTGTCCAACGTGGTGTCTTACCGCCAGAGTGCTTTCCTAGTTGCGGCAACGCGCCCATCGCCCCGGCTCTTGTGGCCAAGAGACGTGCGGTTGAGAAGGAAAAGCTCAAGGATGGCCTTCGTCGCTGGGTTGGGGGTGTCTGGCGGGGCGAGGTCAAGGAGCGTAGCGAGTGGGTGAAGAGGTGGGAAGAGCGCGCTGGGATTGGGCGGGTGTGGCGCCTCCGCCGCTTCTGGGAGCGGGTTGCGCAAGGAGATATCTAGACTGTCTCGGAAGTTGGGCGACGGTAAGTCGAATGTCCCACGACTCGGAGTCGAGCCAGCACACGTGTGTACGAACCTTTCTGCTTTTGTTTGGGTTACGGGCGGAGCCTTGGTTTTCTGATGTCTGCATTGCGGTTGCTGGATAAAACCGGTGCATGAATGCCGGAACAGTCTGATGTGTTTAACGAGACTTGGGCCATGAATCGATGTGTACGAAGCTCATTGGGATTTTCACGGCGTTAGCGCGCGGATCCGAAGGAGGGGAGGGGGGGAATCCCTAGGCATACGCAAATCGTATCTAGATTGTACATCATTACCGTGTACAAAGCGGTGGGCCAGCGTATTTTCCAACTGCTTGGCTGCCGCGGTACACGTTGAATACTACCTATAACGCTCACTCACTTACAAGTTACGGCCCACGGGACTGCGCCTGCTTGCCTCTTCCTCTTTTGGTGCTAGGCGTGATCACGTATGTAGTACGCTGGATGGGGATCTTCGCGGGGATGGACGTGCCTGACGTATCCATCGGGTTCGGTGTGGTGGAGGAAAGGGGCGGCATGATAACAACTCTGAGGCTTTATTGGGAAGGGTATCAGCGGATTTTTCTTTTTTCTTTTACTCTTTGTTTCCCCTGTCTTTCTCTTTTCGGGGTAAGGACGAACTCGTTTGCAAGGCGCATGCCTAGGTGCTGGATGAAGTGTCAGCCTGACTGACGTCTTCAAGACGTGGCCTTGGCGTTGATCGCCGGGGATCCTGCTGCTGTCGTATATACACAGCACAGCACGGCACCCACAAGCGTGAATCCTGCGCTTCTACCCTCTGTACAGGCCGTGATGAGTCACAGTCAGAAAACTCTTCCCGTTTAGTACTATTGTCTGTGCCCCTGGTACTCAGCGTTCGTTCTTTCTTTCGTGAGTTTCCTGGCTCAACTCACCGGAACTTAATGTTGTGTGAAACGACAACTCGTCGGTGATGAATCCGACTTAGAGTTGGGTATGATAACTAGATGCCAAGACCGCCGAATATCCAATTTTGAACTCGCGCTTAGCTTCCGTGGAGAATGGGGCTTCCCTGGGCTGCTATGACTTTCCTCCGGATGTCTTGTCTGGCTTGGGCGTATGTAGATAGATGATGTCTCTGAGGACGACTTTGTAAAATTACATGACGGTTGAGATGGCTTTATAGCGTGCCTGTCTCTCTTTCACCAGCAGTACCGATAATTCTTTAGCTCTTTCTTTGTCAGGTATGGGCGCTGACAGGCCGAATGTTGTTAGAAGGATCTGGGCTGGTTCTCGGCCGGTGGAGGTGGTAAGGCCGTGGATGAATCCGGGACTGGTGGTGATGGCAGATTTGTGGTTGGGTGAGCATGGCATAGCGGTCAACGTCACGAGGATGGCTGCTGTGATAAATTGTGGTAGAAAGGCGTATCTAGATAATTGTTTACCGAGGTTACGCAGTGAAGTGCGTGTTCGATAGGAGATGGACATATAGAAGGTGAGTATAAAGGACAGTGAAACAGGATCATCCCGTAAGGAACAGAAAGAAGTCGTACCGGTTATGGCGACTCGATAGAAAGGGGGCTTGACTGGCTCTACAAAGTAATGTCTCCCAGCACGAGGACGAGGCGTTGATTTTAATTATTCTTCATGGTTTATTATTATTTCATTATACTACACTCTGGCGGCTAGAGGTTGTCTCCTCCGTCAGGACATGCTACGGATTTCGGATCTAGTTGTCCGATGTTAGCTATTATGTAGCAGAAGACAAGTATTTTGTTTCTGCATTGTTTTCCCCCCTTCAACCTGCGAAATTCGGGTCGTTTGTAGCCTTGATTGCTCGGTCTGAGATTCGGATTCATTCGGATTCCGCGAGGAGGGAGTTAGGTAGTCCGGGCGTGTGGAATCTGCGGGAATGCAGGATGCCCTGCCCACTCTGATAACCGTGGACGGTTTCCATGTTGGCGTAATAGCACAGCAGGTATATTTCCCGCTGTCATTTCCACCGGACACTGTTAGTTCACATGGGGCTGTGAAGAGGCGCAGTAAATACTTTGAGTTACGCCACGCTATGGCCGAAACCGAAAGCCATCCCAATCATCTTCATCTTCGTCTTCGTCTTCGTCTTCATCGTCTCCATCGTCATCATCTTTATCCATATCATTGCCTGCTATAGACAGTAGATTCTCCTTTTCAATCGGATCCTTAGCATGTGTCTTCAGTGCCGCTGGGCCCTGGAGATTCATCACGCTCTCCCTGCGCAGTTGCTCACGGCGCTCCTTGAGCCTTCGTACGCGGCTTTCTAGCTCTTCCATCTCCTCAAACTCGGTCTCCAGCGCACGTGTCGCATCCTCGCGCTCGTCAGCCATCTTGGCTTCCGCGGCTTGTTTCAATCGCTCGTTTTCCTCTTCTTGAGACTTTGCAGCGACCTGCGCAGTCGTCATTGCTGGTGCTGAGATAGTGGCATCCGCGAAAGGGCGGCGCGAGTCGCTGGCCGGTGGTACGGTGGGCAGCGGCGCGGCGGCGTCAAGGGCCGACATCTCCGCCTCGAAAGCGGCCCACTCGGTCTCGTCGACGGCACCCGGGACGACGCGCTGAGCGGTGGTACTGTTACTAATAGACGGCGCATCAATTGTATTTCGAGCTGGCACGTTAACATTATCGTCAGATATGGACATTGCCGTCAGTGGCTGCTGTTGTGACAATGCCGATGCCGATGCGCCCAGGATTGAGCCAATGTCGGCACCGACAAGAGGAGAGCGACCGATCGACGCGACCCTTGGTGTCGATACGGTCGAACCAGAATTGGGAAGAGGTGTAGCGGGCCGAGAAGGAATGGCGATCTCAACCCCCTGCACGGGTGTCCCTGAAGCTCTACGAGGCTTACCGGGAGGTGTCTGTGTGGTCTTCTCCTTTTGCTTGTCCTTGTCCCTGTCCCTGTCCTTGTCGATGCCGCCCTCTATCCCACTGGCCAACCCATCGGTGACGGTGCTGGTCTTGCTCCTCTTGGTGCGTATCGCTCCGGGATCCTGGTCGGTGTCGGACATGGGCTCGTCGACATCATCGCTCCGTTTCCGCTTGTGTGCGCTTTCGTCGGAGGCTTGTGCGGGAGGGATCTGTTGCTGGTGCTGAGCTGACAGTCTTTGTTTGTGCGGCTGACTTCGGATGTGAGCGTCCCACAAAGACTCGGACCTTATCAGATCCTGACAAAGTCGGCAGAATAGCTTCCCGGCATCTGAGTACGCCGCGAGAGAATGTTTGATCCGGTTTTCTGCGCGATGGGCGCGTAATAAGGCACGGGCGTCAGCCATTGGGGGTGCTACGGCGAACGCTATGATCTCGAGGGTGGTTTTAGAAGAGTAGTCATGTGTATGTTTCCGAGTCAATTCGCGGGTCGATCGAGGTTGAGGTTGAGGTTGAGGTTGAGATTGTAGATGTCAGGTCATGAGCTCAACAAGATGGCTGCTGCTGTCTCGTTTTGTTAAATAAAGACCTGGAGCTATAGCCATGACGAGGGCAACGGGATAAGGGGGTACGAGGTACCTGGTGTCAAAGTCACTCTGCGAAGAGTGACCATAGCGGGAGTGGTGGACAGTGTAGATCGGTACCTGACAGCGATGTACCTTTTTTCGCACTTATAAGCAGCCATCATTCCCTCGCGATCGCGCTACTGACCGATGCAAGTACAGTGCAAGGGAGAGAATTGCACGGCCCTTGCGTTAGAGAGAGCTGCCCCGCGCTAAGACAATTCACGGTCGGTGCTTTTATAGCGACCTTCGCTCTGTAGATCCGCAACACGCCGAGTCTCCTACAACCACCTCTGCCTCTACCTCTTCCTCCAGCCATCCTCTCCACATCTCCACGGCTTATATATTCACAGACCATGGCTACCTAGTGTCCTCACTCCCTGCCCGCCACCATTATCGATAGTCTGATCGCCTCATTGATAGCTCCATGTAAGGACAAGCCCGCGCGTCTTCCCTCGGGAGCTCAACCACTACCTATCTACCCGTTATTCTCCCTCTCCCTCGCCCGGTCGCGCACACATGGACGAAGAACAGCGGCAGCAACAACAGGTCGCCGCGACCTGGCCACCGCCGCCTCGTTTCTGGAAGGACTTTACCCCAGACAACATCGCCCGCATTGAACTTCTACAGAGAGAATCCGCCGAGCGCTTGGGAATTCAAGACCCTCGAAATCTCCGTCTCGACGGCTTGCCCCGCGAACTCCGGAATCTGCAGCCTCCTGCTGAGCCCGAGGATGGAGAATGGCGTGTGTTTGGCGACAGATACAAGCTGGAAGACGAGCCTCCGCATCTCGAGGACGGAGAGATCCGCCGGTTGTTCCCAGCGCCGGAGGAGAGGGATCAGGATGGGAAGCACTTCGATCGCGCCACCATCCTCAAGCGATTAGCGAAGTCGCTACTGCTGAACTTCCTCGAGCTCACTGGTCTTCTAGCTACCAGTCCTGAAGCGGTACGTCTGCCACAACACAAAGCGGTCCCTTGCCAGGCAGGGCTGTGACTCTCATTACTATGACATCTTGCTTACCGCAGAATACTAGGCCGAGGAGAAGATCACAGATCTCCGGGACCTCTTCATCAATTTTCACCACCTCATCAACGAGTACCGGCCGCACCAAGCCCGCGAGTCCCTCATATCGATGATGCAGTCGCAATTGGACCGGACGCAAGCCGAGACAAACGCCATCCGCGACGCGAAAGACAAGGCCGAGCGCGTGCTCGAGGGTCTCGGCAGCTTAACGATCGAGGACCCCGTCGGCAGCGCAACACCCGGGAAACCCGATCTTTACAGTCTAGAGGCCGATGCTTGGGCTTTGGTACTAGAATAGCACGGGAACGAAAAGGCAAATATCATGAGGCGTTGGTGGTTTTTTCGTGTACGGCGAACGACTGTTTGGTCTAGAACCGGGTGTTGTGGCGTGGAAAACATAGAATGAGGTATTGCGATATCTATACCTCGGGGGACAGAAGTCTCGAACTACGTACGGAGCCTTGCGAGTTACATAGGAGTTGGTGCTCTGCTCTTACTAAATATCTAGTCCCTGTACGAATAGCCCTGACCTTTTATAATTGTATATTGGATCCATGCCTTCTCGCGGAAAGGCCATTCTTCCTGGTTCCTATTCCCTACTTTTTCGACGCAAAATCATGGGCATGATGGCGTAGAGCGCTAATATCCGTGACTCATTGGTTTACTACTCTGTGTATGTTCAAGGAACAACCATCTCTACCCTCATCCCTTGGTAGTCACCGCTCCCTATGATTGGGTCTCCGGGATGGTCAATCTTTTCGTCATTATTGCTCTAAGAGCAGATAAGAAAATAAAGCGGCTCCCTTACAGTCCGTGGCTTTCTCGATAATGCGGTGGCTGCTCACGATAGACCCTTAGAAGCCGGTGAGACAGCGACGTGCTCGGTCTTGGATATATCACAGACTATATATTATCCCTGGCCTTTGGTAATACCTTGCGAGCCTGATAGAATCTGCCCGGGAAATGCTGTTCATGTTAGCAGGCCTTGCCGGACAGAAATGATGACAGCCACATGTTTCTCATGAACGACAAATGTTCATATCTTTTCTGCACTCCTGCTTTGCCGTCTAGTTAAGGCCGACCCTATGTGAGATAGGCTCAGGATGTAAGATTTAGTCATGATTGCTTCGCCAAACCGCCCCAGCCAATTGCCAACGGTCTTCCAGGCTGTATCAATGACGGTCAAGGCCAGACTCGCCCTACGCCGCTTCATTCTGCTGTAAGGAGTCCGTATGTAGTTCCAGCCTCTCCATACAAGCCCCCATCCAGCCTATCCACCTGAAGCTTCGACGGGCGAGAACTTCGACTCGCCCAATAGCGCGACGGGCGTATGCCACTACCCGTCGTCCCTTCAGGAATAAAACCTGAGGAGTGTCTCCTTTTATCCGAACCTACGCAGTCGGCTGTGCGGGCAGGCATTAGGTAATCTTCCCAAGTGGGCACCGCGAAGCCTCTGCGAGTCGTTATCATGACAACACAGTCCTCTCCCGGACCTGTCATGTGGATACCCGATACGTGATCATGATCGAAGCGTGGCGCATTCGACGGGAGGACAGCCCTTTCAGCGCGGAATTCCATCCGCTGCGCAAGCCGCGTTCTTTGCTTTCTTTTCAGACGACCGCGGAAATCTTCGACTCTGCTTTTTTTTCAATTTATTCTCTTCTTTGTCCTCGACTACGTGTCGTCCCGGTCACCTCATATTTCCCACACAGAACCGCCATCTTTCGATGATTCAGTCGCACACCACGACGTTAACGAAATCTAACTTCAACATTTTCAGGCGAGTTCAGGCGGGCGTCTTATTGTACCTGATCGATCCCGTCCGTTGATCAATGGAGCGTCAAAGCGGAAGCAGACAGCGTTACCGTTACATACCGGGTTCCGGGGGTAGATCCACGTCTGGTAGCGCGCCGACGAATTACCTATGCATGACTTATTTACTTCCTGGGCCGCGCGTAGAATTGCTTACTACGTAAAAAGGATTCCAAAGGCATCGAAACCTTGACATTAACGAGCCTTACAAGCAAGGCTCGACGACCTGTTCATTCTCTGTGAGTGGCCTTTCTGGTGGCCATATTCATGGAGACTGCGGGTTCGTGAACTGGACTCGTTCGTGACATATCGGTGACGCTGTGAATTACGCATCTGGAACCGCCATTCAAACTGACTGATACTTATGGGAAAATACATAGTGGTTGAAGCGCACCCGTTCCCCAGGAAGAAGCCTTTGGTAACTTTTGGCCGTGTAATCCGTGGCTCAGCTCATTTTGGGCCCATTAGCCACTTTGCTGGGGTTCACTAGCACCAATATACCTATTTACCGTAAGCTCAGTCGGTAACTACCATCCCGCCTTTCTTCGATTCCACTTATTAGGCTGAGCGAAGCCGAAGGAAGGATGGAACGCAGCTTTCGCCAGGGTCATTTTTCTACTTGCGTAGGCCCCGGCCCGATTCGATCTGGCAGATTCGATCATCGATCCAACAGCGCTCGCGTTGCAGGCCGACGGAAAAGTCTCACAGCCCGAGCCGGACCGGACCTTTAACGCAAATAAAAAAAACGACCCTGCGGAGGCTCTAACCATCTCAGGGCCCACCGCTCGAAGCCCCGTTGCGACTCTTGCGCGAACGGGAGCTTCCAGCGGTGGGCCCCCTAGACAGGTTCCGCAAGCCACCTACCGTGGGGTCGCTGGCGATGATAGGCAGGGGCGGCTAATGAGGCGGGCGGTGGGAGATTGCGGAATGGGCTGGCTAGCCGGGGTAGTCCAGCAGCTGGGGAAAACACATTTTACCCAGATACCTCTAGAGGAGGTTATCATCCCACTAATAATTTGGCTATCGAACTCTTCTGCGACCATAGCAAGGTTGCGTGGCCGCCGAGGGTTGGTACGCTGATCAAACCGGTCTCAGGAGAGAGGCCCTTTCAGGCCACTCATATATCCGGCCTCAGCCGGCCTCAATTCGTGATCTCTTTGTGTTCCTTATTCTTTGTTCATCTACCTAAATGTAGTGTATATTAATATCTGTCGCTCATTCACTCCTTCTCTTTGCCTACGAAGACGTAGGTCGAAGGTATTTCTGCAAACTCGAAGGGCATTGAACGTATCTTGCCTACCTATTTCTTTGCTCTTACATTATTACAAGACAGACCGGCTTGAAGCTCAGAAATATTACCACTGTCACGATGGCATTCCGTCTTTCCAGCCTCGGATTGCCGACCAGCCCATACCAACTCGTGACCCTATTTCTCGGCATAGCCTACCTGCTACACGCAGTGACCTTCTTTCCTCCGTCTTCCCTCGTGTACATGGTTCGAGCCGACTTCAGCGACGATTCGAATGTCGTGACTTCGACTGCTTGGCTTAGCACCGTCGGTCACTGCATAGCCGACGCCAACAAAGGCGTCTCGTAAGTACACGGCTTCAAAGTGAACCCAAAAGTAGAGTAGCGTACTGACCCAACACCTCAGGCGTTCGGGACGATCCTTCAGCCAGTGCTCATATACCATCCCGGGCTACAACATAGCCGAATTCCTAGAGCAAAGGGGGGTCACAACCCGCCTCACCCCCGGATCATCATTCTTGAAGACACAACCCCTAGCCATCTTGAACGCCATCACCATGACCCTCGGTCTCCTCAGTATCATGGCCTACCAACTGATCTGGCGTTATCGCACTCGCTACCAGCGTAGAACGCACTGGGGCATGTACATCTTCTCCTTGGGGAGCACCCTGCTAGCCTTCCTCGTCTCGGTCATCACCTTCGCTCACGAGGACGGCTTCTTGTATTACATCGTCCACAGCTATCCCACGGAGACCGCCACCTACACGGCAACCTACGGGCCCGCGGCCTACGCCGTCATGTGGGCTTTGCCCTTCGAGCTGATTGCGTGCGCCGTGGGCTTTTACACCTGTATCGGGGGCAAATACGAATGCGAAGGCGAGATGTTGGAGGTGGATGCGGATGCGGATGCGGACACCGCTGGGAACGCGATCGCGCATAGTATACTAGACGAGAAATGTTCGCTCTGATGCTATATTTTATTATATTTTATCATACTTTACTAATTCAAAAGACTATACTAATGTATCATAAGGAATGCCAGCCTCAATATTGTGTGTAAAGTTAATCGAGGTAGGCACTGCTATAACCTCTGTGGCTCTTCTGAATGAATGTCATGTGTTGCTGTCGACCCTGGTAGTTCATTACCATGTCACTGATAAATCTCCATGCGTTCGCGATCTATGCCCTACACCAGTCAAGCTCTAGACAGACGGAACTTGATGGGATACTCTAACAAAAGCAAGGATTATTATCAGCAAGACGAGTCGCGCATGTCTATTAGCAGCAGCGTCAACCGCTTAGCCGACGACGTAGATAGGTGTTGGACATGGATGCTACTGTAGATCCGTAGATCGTTAACGAGGCGCGTGTCAAATCAGCCATCGACCCAACAAACACAAAACAAGAATAGAAAAAAAAGGAAAACCAACGGTATGTAATATCCACAACACCCCAGCCGTGCCATAAGATCTAAAGACCAGTCTAGAACAAACTACAAACGAGGGTCAAATCAAGCCTCGCCCGCCAAGAAGAGTCACGGTACGCAATAGGTATAGGCAATGTATCCGTGGCAAGGAAGACGTTTTCTCTTGGCTTTCAGTAATCTAGATAGCTGGCGCTGCTGCTGCGCTCAACATGCGCTTGGGATGTGACGTGTTCCAGACACAGAAAATTCCAGCGCGATGATGAACGCCAATTTCCATGACACGATAAATCAAATCTCGGGGTTTCAGCTTGTCGCCTGATTCGACTCGGCAATTACAAATCCGAAATGTCCAAGCCGTCGACCTTGCCAAGGAAATCGCCATTGGCTCCCCTGAGAAGCTCATCGATGTCCACCTGGCCATTGGCGATGTACTTCTCGCTCACGCCGGTATTGATGCGTCTCGAGAGGAGATCCCGGAGCTCCGCACGCATGGCGCCCAGCTCGCCTTTCGTCATGGCCTTCGCCTCTTGCTGCTTCTTCTTGCGGCCACCACCGCGGCCGCCCCAGTTGCCGGCCTGTTCCAGCTCATCGCTGTCGTACTCCACACCGAGCTCCTCGGCCGCGTTGCGCATCCACTCGTCGTCCTTGTTGCCCTTCTCCTTTGCCAGCCCCGCGTCCGCGATCTTCTTTGCCAATGTGATGCGTGGCTTTAGGCGGCTGACTAGCCTACGATCCATGTCCAGCGTTTGTACAAACAGGTTCTTTCTCGAGGTCTTCCTTTCCGAGTGTACCTTGGCGATGAGGCGTCTGGTCGGAATCACTTCTTCAGGGGCGCAGAGCAAGATACTGAGACCCGTTTTCGCTGCACGTGCTGTGCGCCCCGACCGATGCACATACGCAGCGGCGTCACGGGGCACGTGGTAGTGGACTACCAGATCAACGTTCGGTATATCAAGACCGCGAGCAGCAACATCCGTGGCAATTAGGATCGAGGACTGGCCGGATGGTGTACTAGTAAACCGCTCGATAGATCGTAGACGCGCCTTCTGCGCCATTTGTGAATGTAATGCGTGTGAAGTTACGTTCAGATTCTGCAACATGGGTGAAATCCGTCGGGCCGCGCTGATGGAGTTAGTGAACACGAGTGTGCGCACATTTGGATATAAAAGTAACAGCGCATAGAGATATAAATCCTGGGATATTGGTTAGCATAACCTGCCGGCTATTGCGACGGGGACTGAGTGTTGTAGGAAAGGATCGTCTACCTTCTCCATCGCACCACACTCTACTAAACCCTCCTTCAGTCCCTCAGCCATTTGGGACACGGGGTTCACGTCGACAAACTTCGGTTTCTCTTCACGAAAATTTAATTTCTTAAGGAGGTATTCCATCGAGTCCTCTTGGCTCATTAAATTGAACTTCCCCTTGCCAGCCAGCTTCTGTTGGAGACCTTTGTGGAAAGTCGCCGAAAAGACAAGCGTCTGTCTGGGGGACGTTGAGGCTTCTTCACCTTCTTCGTCTACTTCTGACCGATCGAGGGCGTTCAAGATTTCCTCGGCCTCCTTGAAGTGGCCTTCGGTTAAAAGCCTGTCCGCTTCATCTACTACCAGGTAACCTATTCCTTTAAAAGAGCCCATAATTTCAGCGCTCGAGCTCAAAACTTCCCACAACCGGCCAGGCGTTCCGATAACTATGTCAGCCTTTGCCAATTGACGCTGCTGCTTCTGTACGGAAAGACCACCGGTGATGGAGCATACATATGGCGAATTGGCCAGACCATTACAAAGATTTTTAATATGGTCGGTGAGTTGATGAGCAAGCTCTCTGGTAGGTGAGAGAATCAGAGCCAAAGGAGTTTTTGACCGCGCGGCCTCGGTGTCCGTACCGTTCTCCTCCGCCAGCTCCAGCCATTTCTCGACAATTGGGATCGCAAAAGCCAAGGTCTTGCCGGAACCGGTAGAAGCTTTCCCAATTACATCATGGCCAGCCAGGATATGTGGTATGGATGCGGCTTGAATAAGGGTAGGCTTGGAGAACTTTAACTTCGCCAGCGAGGACAGAACGCCAGCAGACAGATCTAATTTTGCCCATTCAGACAAGTCAATGTCATCTTGGGGCTCGTCCACGGTATCCAGCCCGGCAAACACATTAGCCTCTAATTCTTTATCCTCTTTCACGCTGGATTTCTTGGTTTGCTTTTTTGCCTTCTTCGACTCCTTTTCCGGCTGCTTAGGTACAGATATTGGTTTCGCGACCGTTTCTGCAGTTTCGGTTTTAGAGGGTCCTTGAGACGGAACGCTGTCAGCCTCAGCGAGGGGAGATGGGTCGTTGTTTTCGTCGTCGAATCCTTCAAAGACGTCACCCTCTAGGTCGTTGTCCTCGCTAGACTTATTGGTCTTATCGGTTTCATCGTCCGCTGAAATGGCAGCTCTCTTGCGACTGTTAAAACCTTGCGACAAAGACGTATTACGAGGTGGAACATACAAACTCGACAATATTTTCGCTATTCCGGACAACATCCACGCCCTCGACTTCTTCTAGTCCGTAGAAGCCCTCGGCATCATTGAACATATCCGGTAACTTCGCTTTACTCCATGGGAGCGAGTCGATGCCGACAGATCGTTTGGTTCGCGCCTTAGATTTCCGAGTGGCAGACGAGGTTTTCGTTCTTTTCGCCGAGGAGGAACCACCAGTCGAAAGCTTCCTCTTCTTAGCCCTGTCCATTTTGAAGAAGTGGAAAAGTCGCGAAGTCGAAGTCAATCAGCCCTACGCCATCCGCGAAGGGTAGGTATGAATACAGGCATGAGTTCGTTGCGAAAGTCCTTCAAAATTTAAGTGGAGATTAGAAATATACTGCGTACAGTGTCTATTGTACAGTGTGACGCCATACTTAACTCTATTATATAAATAACAAATTTTATTACATAAACAATAGTTAACACTCGGTAATTGCATAATTGCACTTCACTACTGTGATCTGTAACTTTTGCCCTGTCCGGGTCTCTGATCATTTTCTGCCCAATCAAGGCCAGTCGATTTCTTGTTCACTTGCTTGAGACGATAATGCCTCTCGTTTGATTTTCTTCCTCTTACATGGTGTTCCGCGTATAGACTATAGCAATATTATATTGTGTCCATATATCTTCTCGGCATGGGGAAGTCATCAAAGGACAAACGCGATGCCTACTATAGGCTCGCAAAAGAGCAGGGCTGGCGCGCGAGAAGTGCCTTCAAATTATTGCAGCTGGATGAAGGTTGTGGCCCTCCTACCAAATAGTCAATGAGCTGACTCAAAAGCATTTTGTGACGCTGGCTGACTGAATTCTTAGAGTTTGACCTCTTTGCGAACGTGACCCGGGTGGTTGATCTGTGTGCGGCGCCCGGCAGTTGGTCCCAGGTGCTTTCTAGGGTCTTGATCAAGGGCGAGAAATTCGGCCGTGCGGCCTGGGAAGACCGGGATGCCAACCTTCGCCGCCAAATGCTTGGTGTTTTCGGTCCCGCGAAGTCTCCCATCGTGTCATCAGTGACCAAGAGCGGGGCTCGTCCCGAGGAACTGAAGCCACGAGAAAACGTCAAGATCGTCGCTATTGACTTGCAGCCAATTAGTCCTCTGCCCGGTATTGTCACCCTCAGAGCCGATATCACCCATCCTGCGACAGTGCCGCTGCTGCTGAAGGCCCTGAATCCCGAGTATGATGCAAAGACCATGTCGCAAAACGCCTCGCATCCCGTCGACTTGGTTCTAAGCGACGGTGCCCCTGATGTCACCGGCTTACATGATCTCGATATCTATGTGCAGTCTCAGCTTCTCTTTGCAGCGCTGAATCTTGCTCTTTGCGTTCTAAAGCCAGGTGGCAAATTTGTTGCTAAGATATTCCGTGGGAAGAACGTTGATGTGCTATATGCTCAGCTCAAGATCTTCTTCGAGCAAGTGCATATTGCCAAACCCAGATCTTCACGGGCCAGCAGTGTCGAAGCATTCATAGTGTGCCTGAATTTCCAACCCCCGAAAGGATTTTCTGCAAGCCTTGAGGATCCCTTAGGCGTTGGGTTTCGGTTGAACAAGATGACCGAGCAAAAATTCAGGAGTTTCCCTATCACTGCATCTACTTTGATGCAGAATCAGACAACGGGGGCTTGGGACACTGCTCCTCTTTGCACTAGGGTTATTGATGAGCACGGAATTTCCGAAGTTGATATAGAAGATCACAGCCGACGTAGAGAGATGGATATAGGGTGGATTGCACCGTTTATTGCGTGTGGTGATCTGTCTGCATTCGACTCCGACGCCTCATACCGATTACCACCCGACCACGTATCACTCGACCCCATCCAGCCACCCACTGCACCGCCCTATAAACTTGCACTAGAGCTCCGGCGAGCAAATGGAGGCGCATATGGAAAAACCGGCTCGACCGCGTGAGGGCCGTCCCGGTGCTTGGTAATATGCTCACTTCATGGATGTAGGGCAGCTGGACCTTCAATCAATCCTACAACCAGATGCTCGTTCTTGCACTCATTCCAGTCCTTCGCGCCAAGGGTTTTCCTGTACAGGCCCATCGAGTTAGGAGAAGTCAAAAACATGAAGCGGCGAAGGTGCGGCCAAGTTTTAATGACTTCGTCCAGGCATTCTAGGGTCCAGCGCCCGAGTCCCTTGCCCTGGTACTCGGGCAGCACATACACATCAGTGAGATATGCGAAGGTCACACTGTCCGTGACAACCCTCACCAGCCCAATTTGCCTCGGGTTGCCCTGGCCTGGAATGACATATCGTAAGCCAAGCGTTCAAGGCCTAGGTGAAGGGGGCTATAGACAACTGGCATACCTGCGAGCTGTGAGGTGGACTGGGGAAGCGCGTATAGCCCCAAACATAGCGAATTATGAAGCGCTTTCGACAAGACGTCTCTCGGCAGTGCCTGCGCCCACCACATGAGCTCCGAGCCCATTGCATTGCGGATCGCATCGACCTGCAAGAGGCGCTGCTCTGTCGAGACGAGAAACTCGCCGCGATACCAACTTCTCGGCTCAACCTCAAGAACCATGATGAGGCTATTTATCGGAATTTTGCAACTTCGTCAAGATGGTTTGGGACGTCACTGTGTATGGCTTTATAGCGAGGTTGGCGGGGATGCTGTGTGCCTGGACTTCGGCTCGTCGACTCATGCAAGCCACGCATCCTCCGCCTTATATAGTTCGCTCTCCACCCATGTAGGTATCATTCTAGGTAATGCCGCCATGGCAACACGACAACACGAGCCTACCGATCCCGGTCCGCTAAGCGGCTAATACTGTAGAGCCAGGCCGCTATCAATCTCGAATTGCTCTTCCATGCCTACTTCAAACGTTTCTAGCCGTTACCGCGTCGTATAAATTATAAATACTTATGTTACGCGGCGAAGTCGGGGCGCCGCCCCCGCCGTAAGGCCCACAGACGTTTTAATGTATCAGCATCATCATCCATCATGAGCATTGTGGCTCTATATTTCTTCCAAACACTGAGACATCTCACCGTCTCCAAGTTCCAGATTCCCTCCCTCACCTCTGTGCTCCTATACTGCTTCTTTGTGTCACCCTTTTCCAGGTACCACGCCTTCTTACGGGTCTCTTTTTAGTTTTCCTGGTGGACGCTATCCCCCTCACCGTGTTCCCGCAGCTCTTTCCGGGGTGACTCATTAACCCGCACCTCTTCCGGCGGCTATACCTTAGAACCTCAGCCGTACGGCTTGCGGCTGATACCAGTTAGCCGGACTCCGTGACTAGGCCGTCCTGTCCTTCAGAAGTCCCCTAACTACTGCGATGCTGTTGTCTCGCAATACCGAGTTGAATTCTATCCAATTATCCTGGTGCTCATGACCGGGGTATCGTTTACCCTTGAAGCTACAACCCGTACCGATTTCTCTCTAGGGAGATTTGGCTATGTGATTCCTACAGACTACAAGCGAAGCTGACTTGACCCTTCGAGATAGGGTAATATAGGGAAGGTTCGATTTCATTGATTTCTGAGACTTTATGCTATATCTTTTCCCGCTGCCGACACCTCAGTGTCATTGTCCGGAGGTACTTCTTCCAGGAGTTCTCTGATGCCTTCTTTCACCATTGTCATCATGACATACGTACCCGAATTTGGACCTTTCTCTAACATTTCCTGGACGTTCACAGCCACGCTTCCGGCAGTGAGGTACAAATTGGTAACACCAGATAACCTATTGACGCATGTACAGCGCTGGGAAAGGCTCAAACGGCCTTGGAGCCCTAAATAGTAAGCAGTCATCGACTGTTCATAGGCCCGTAGGCAGCGACAGGTGAAGAAGGCTTGATCCCATCCATCCATGCGCTTCCGAGGGGTTGGGGAAGAGAGCACCGTTGTCCATTCCCGTCTGTTCCTCACGGAATAACGCAAACCCTTAAGGGGTTTCGGCTCATACTCTACCATTATCTTCTCGTGATCGATGCAAGCCGCTCCCGGACACCCGCATGTAATGGCTTGCTGGCCTTCAACTAGAATGAGATACTAGCAGGCTACTTGCCGGCGTACGCAAAGCAGATCTATTGCGTCTCACGATATAGGACTCGCCGTATTCCGAAAATAACCCGGGTACTATCATACAAGCTATCTAGATAGAGACTACATGCGACCCGGAGGTGACGAGACTCAAGGCGTCCTGTTCCCAGACGGTGACTTGCTTCGACTATAAGCCCGGGTCAACTACAATATTCATCGCCGACCCTTTGGAATACGCCAGGACACGATACTAATATACCGCAGTGTGTACATCCACAGATAAGATTCGTCTCAGCCAGGCTTCATTCTAGTATCATGCATGCAATTGTGAAGAAGAATTAATTTTAAGCAAGCCGCTGAGCTAGTCTTTTGGGAGGGTTCAGCCTCTTCATCGCTTTCCTCGATTCTGAAAACACATCGCTTTAGCATCCATCAGCATCAGGCCTTCGGTCCTGCCGAGAGGCATGAATCGCCGTGGCTCTAACTTGAGGGTGTTGTTTCAGTCCAGTATTGCTTGGCCAGATGGCGCCGGGCTACCTGATTGAAATCAGCAATACCAGCCTCTGCGTTTACGTTGCGGCTCAGGGGGAGGGTCATCAGACTCTTGACTCTCGACCCAAGTGTCGAAGGCGGCCTGAATTTTCGATACTTCCTGCTCAATCGCCTCAACAGAATCGCAAAGCTTTTTCGGCGCGCGGTTCTGGATATTGCTTAAACGGTTCTGGTAGGTGGCGATGAGGCCGGAAAACTCGCCTATCTTGCCCATCTTGTAGTCGAAGGACTTTGGAAAGTCATTCCGGTATATTTCTAGTCTGGTTTGGTATCTAGGCATACTCTCCGTGATTGCCGTTAGCTGGCCGACGAGGGCCGAGATCCAGTGGTCCAATTGGGATAAAGTGACGTTTTGGCTCGTTCCTGACATGGTGTATGGTGAGTAAATAATAGCCTGAAAGAGTTGATTGTGCTGAATGATGACTGGTGGCGATGTGAATGGTGCGAGTAGGTAGGCGCTGGGAAAAGGAGAGCCCGGCAGGCGTATTTATATCATGGCCGTTATTTGAGACGCGGCGCCACGTGGAAATCGGGATTGATATCTTGGCGAGTGAAGAGCAAATAGCGAGCATATTGCTTCAAAAGCTATACGTAAAAAACTTTGGTCATTCAGGCGGGTGAGCCAGGGTAGCGGGAAGAGTCCAGGTGATCAACAGATATTCAGGTGAAGCAACCATGCGGAAGGCCTCTGTCCGTAATAGGAACAAGCATCGAATCGAGAAAACTCCGCCGAGAGATGACTTTGGCTGATAACAAATTCTCCGTAACTTGATAGGGCGATTTTGATATCTTCAAGCGGTGTCGTGCCAGAAGAGGTCATGCACTTGAAGATTCTCAAACTATAGCTTTGACCGTTTGGCGTTCGGGGAAGTTAGCCATCGGAAGACGAAAAGTGAAAGATGAAGCAAGACATCTAAGGCACACATTGGGAGATCAAAGCGTAAGTTCTGGAATGTCGAGACCTGGTCTAGGGTTGGAATATTGATAGAGCTTTAATAGCTTTAATAACAGTAGGGGCTTGCTTGCCCCTTAGCTCGAAGGGCTTCATTAATATAAAGGGACTTTAGCAAGTTGACTCGAATTCATTGCTGTCCGGATTCAGACGCCATTCTACTTTAGTTTTCAACCGCTGCTTTATATTTCAAACCAGGTCTGGAGGATAATTCAATGAGAAGGCGATGGAGAAAGCCCAACTTTGCCTTCAGTTCCTCCTATAATATAAGTTGCGCACGAGGCAAAGTGATCATGCGACCAGTGAGAAAATACCCCGGATGAAGACAAGAAAAAAGCTACCCAAGAATGCTCATGACAAATCATCACCGAACGGAATTCTCCAGCGCCTCTATCGATCTAAAAACGCTAACAAGCAGGCTTCTTGATTCGTAGCAGAATCCAAAAAAGGTCAGGTCTAGGAACTGACTCGGCCATTCCACTCGCTTGCTCTTTCAATACCTATATATGATCCGAACCAACCCGAACCCCAACAGTCCTAAACAATCTTAAACCGCTATAGCCCAGAATCTTCATTCAAAAACCATTGCCTTGAGTGTGGCCCCTCTCACGAGGTTGGACTTGGACGGCGGGAACAGCCTGCTCCGCCGCGTCGAAGTCATACTCATACGCCGCGGTGGGAATCTTACTGATTTCCTCTTCGCTCATCTTCATGATCGCATCCTTTCGGGCGACGGAAGGCCAGGTGGTCTTTCCCGCTTTGGCAGCGGCCTCGGCCTCAGCGAGCCACATCTGCCACTGAGGGGTCACCGGCGCAGCACCACTCCTCCTCACCCAGGCGGTGCGTTTAGTCTCGCGGATAGCGAACCAAAGCGTCCGGGTGAAGCTCTTGGAGCCCTCACGCGGGTCCTTGGGGTCCGTAACCTCATGGGCATTCCGTGACGCCGCCGGCGTGACGTCCTGGATGTCATAGCGATCGAGGTCCCAGAAGTAACGCTTCGGCAGCAACCCCATGGCCCAGTAAAGGCCGTTCAGAGCTATGTAAGCGCCACCGATGAAGAGCTGCGTGTGCCACTTACAGTTGCCCAGCAGGATGACAGACACCATGAGCAAGAACGTGCCCAGCCCCATGAGCACACGGTAGACTTGACTCCCGACGTAATACCTGCACTCCTCCGTGCCCGAGTAAAGCTCGCGCGCCACCTCCTCGGTGCACTTGACGAGCAAAAAGGCCCCCTCGCGCGTCCGAATGATGACGTCGCCTTCAGGCACTTTGTTCGTGTGGCTCCGGTTCATCAAAATGGGCCGCCACAGCGAGGCAAATCCGACAACCGAGCTGGCTGAGCCCATCAAGGAGACAGCAAGGATGGCGGTGCCGTCCTTCTGCTGGGCAGCAAAGCCAATGATCGCGAAGGTAAGGAGCGTGGAGAAGATCTCCAAGATATGGATGGGTGAGTATAGAGTGGCGGGTACGGCAGGCCGCTCGTTCGGGTTCGCCAGGGTCGGGTTCGCTACGAAATCCTGGACCTTCTCCTTCATCGTGGGCCTCCGTGTCACCCCCGGTACTGGCGGCTCGGCGCCCGGCTCGGCACCCGCCTCGATATCGGGGAGCATAGAATTGACGCCCGAGGCCCGTCCTCGTACGTTTTCCGCCTTCGTGCCCAGGGCATCTAGATCCGGGTGAGCGGTCGACCGCCTCGCTGGGGGGTTTGTGCTTGTTCTCGAAAAACGCAACCTTCTAAAAAATGAGGCGTATTTGTTGGTCGCGGGAGGCGGGACACCAAGGCCCTTAATAATATTATCTTTATGTTTTATACGGAGAACTTGGAACGAAAAAGGGTGTAACTCGTCAAGCGGATGGATAATGTTGGCAAAGAACCCCACGGTATCAAGGACAACGCCACTGTAGACACCGATCATTCTCGCGTTGGTCTCGGGAAGACGCTGTGGGCGGGAAGGCTTCAATAAGGCCTGGGGGGCAGGAATGATACGCGGTAGGAGGCAGAACACGCTGGCGGTGATGGTTTGGGCATGCTCTGCAATAGAGGATTCACCAATGACTGCCAGCAGCGTGACAACATCGAGCCTCCAGCCCCCGGGGCCCTCACCACCGGGGCCGTCTGACGAAAACCATGCAGCCATGGCCCGGAGGAGCCCGATAAAGCTGGGAGCAGGAGATGGCTTCGACGGCCGACGGCTACTTTAGTGTGGAGGTCGGCGAGGAGGGGATGTTGAGGAATCAACGGAGGAGGCTGAAGAGGGAGGTTGGGATGGTCTTATCTAAATAGTTAAGTATATATAGGCAGGATCTTGAAATGAGAAGCCTGAAAACGAGATCTATTTGTTGATACTCATGTTGAATAAGTTGACCCGATGGCAAAACAAGCATCGCGTATATAAATATCCGGGACAAGTTTCAGTCCCTCGCGAGGCTGGCTAGATATAGGCAGGTAATGTGCTCCAGGAAAATCCAAGCGTCGCTTTTTGCCATTGATGTGATGGGGAAATGACATGGTTCTTTTTGTCGGAGACAAGGGAGGCGGAGTCCCATACCTAATCGGGCATGGGTACATCAAGTAGGCGAACCGAACTCATCGTTTCTTTTTCATTGTTTGCGGCTGGCGCGAACTACCTATCCGCCAGGTATTGACGCCGTCAGGAGCCATCACAGAGACTGTTAGCACACGGCATCCCTACGCCGGTACATAACAAGTCAGGCGTATAAGAGGTAGGCAGGCATCAGGAGGTACTTCGTACGTTAAGTATCCCATGTGAAGGCTCGCTAACAGCATGCGACGCCAAGATGTCAGGTAGCATCCCCACATCGTCCCAGTATGCCTAGCCTAAAGCTGGCCACGAGGACCGAGAAGGCATTTCCAACAATTGTGATTGCGTGTTGTTGGTCATCGCCTCCTGCACGGTCGCGGCTTGAAAAGCGCCCATCTCAAGTGATGTGCGAACATGAATTCCGTTATATGTCTGTACTGCGCCAAGATGCTAGCATAGGTGATGCCTAGAAGTTTTCAAAGAGCATATAACAACGGGTAGAATATCAATTGTGATAAAAGTTTCAAAAAGCTGATACGCAAAACACCAGAACGCCGACAGACCCGGGTATCCATTTCTTGCCCTGACACTAGACAATCCAATCGATCGTGCTTAAATAGGCAGCGCAATTTGAGAAACCGCCTGTGTATGTCGCGAAACAAATCTTGCGCTCTTTCAAATTCTTTCTCATAGTTATGGCCGTGTCTATGTCGGCATTCGCCTTTCATAACTTACTGATCCTTGCGGCTTCTAGCTTCCTCCTCACCACTTCCAGCTGAGGGGGTCCCGGTGGCCGTGACCCGGCACTCGAGAGCTCAGTGATAGCATCTATGAACTCTTCCCAGCGTTTCTCCCATTCAACTAACGTTCTTCTAAGCTCGTCCGGGCTCAAGCAAGCGTGCTCTATGCTCCATCTAGCGAGCTGCTTCCACCCGTATAAATTGATCTTTTCGTTGCCCGCCATGACTTCGTAAAAGTCGTGGGACAGTGTAGAACTAGGGCCAAATTAGATAAAAGATAAACGGCTGTGAAAGTGAAAGCTCATGATATCTTACTTGAATAGAGTACCGTTGTCGCTGCTCACCGTGCAGTGCATTTTTTCTTCAAGAAGTCGGTAGACACTATGCTGATCCATACGCTCTGCTAATCCCAAGATCATATTGGAGATTGGGCAGGTCTCCACGCAAACATTTTTGCTCTTCATTTCTGCAAGAACCCCCGTTTTTACGGGTAGGGCGTAGCCGTGGCCTATTCGCCTGGAGTCAAGCTCAAGCGCGGTCTCCAGGTTGCCCTCGAGGTCGTCCGGCGTCTCGCCGCAATGGAACAGAAATGGTATGTCGAGATTCTCCTCGTTGCATCGCATCCTGAATTTCCGGAACTCGGCTTCAAAGTATCTCAACGGATATGGCTTTGGGAAGGCTTCCTCGCCTACCAGGTCAAAGCCTGCAATGTACTGGGGCCATTTCTTCTTCATTTCGATGCACTCGTTGAGGGCCTCCATAACAGCCTCCCGTTTGAAAGAACGTGGTGTGCAATAAATAACCTTCATTCCACTGAGCGTTGGCCGATGCTCCGCGTTGTCAACTATCTCGCCATCATCCCCCATGTCGCCGTTGTGTTTCATAAATTTCTCGTATTCATCAATGATAACCCTCATGGTACCGAAATTGTCGATCTTGAATTCCGCGGTATCATTGAGGATTTGGTTAGTCTGCATAAAGTTCGGCCGTATCTCAGCATACTGCACGTTGTCTTTGACGAAATCTTCCAGACACTGTCGCGTATACCGCCGAAAAGCCGTCTCATAATTGAAGAGGCCTTTCATCATTTTAGTGCGACCATTGAATTCTCCCCATGCTCTACAAGCTATTAGTTTTGTATCCCTCAGTTGAAGAAATCCGAGCCTACCTGTGGGCGCTATTACGGATGCGTTTAGAGTCGCTGTCCAAGATCTTTTCCGTAGTTTCTATGCGCCAGTTCCGTTCGTTAAACCCAAGGGTCGTTGGCTCGCCAGGAGCAGGTTGAACCGGAGTAGAACGCGTTGGGTTTTCGCGGAAAGACATTGCTTCCGTGTCTAACTCGGCTGCGAGATCGGCTTCCTCAGCTTCCTTGAAGAAGGAATCTACTTCCTCTCTGTTGAAGGTGAGTTTGCTGATAAGCCAATCATCGCAGCTGCCCCATCTCTTCTCGTCCCAACACTCTCGGAAGTATTGATAACGCATTTCCTCGACGTGCTGATTTTTGTCCTTCCTTCCGTGCTGGTAATCAGCGCTGAACATATTTGGACCCAGCTTGTCGTACGCGCGGATTTTGGCGTCCTCGCTTAGCAGGTTATCCGCATTCTCAATCGCCTTCCGCATTTCCTCGGACTCGGCTGCCTTTGCCCGCATCTCCTTTCGCACCAGCTCGAGGTTGCGCAGGCTGAACTCCAGCTTACACTTTCTAAAATCATCTTCGGTGCGAAGTTGGCGGTCACCCCAGACATACATGTTGGCCATGTCTTTGGCATAGCCGAGAAGAACTCCCGGTAGGAGCGCAGAGTTGAAGTGAAGGTGTAAATGCGCGCCCTTGGGTATCATGCGTGCCACATGAAATAGGCTCGTGTCGTCAAGGATATCCCGTATATGGAGGAAATGGCCTCCTGGCAAGAGAGATTGTTGTTTGAAGATGACTTCATCTTCCTGCCTCAAGCGCACAATCAACTCGTTGGCTTCGGCTTCCTTCTGGTTCTCGCCGCCGTTTGTGCCATCGGCGATGTCATGCTGGAACTGGAACTTGAAGTCCATAGCTGGCTTATCCTGCTGTGAGAGGCGGTGACTGGGTGGATTCGTGGGTGGATTCGTGGGATTGATGTTACCCAGAATTTTAGCCACGATATATCGTAGTGGACGCATTATATAGCAGCCAGGAGAAGGGGAATCGTTGGAACCCTTTTCATGCCTGTTGGACTGAGCACGTTTATCAATAGGGCAGATGATCCCCATGAGCTTACGCCTGTGGGTCCCCAGGCAGAACAAAGAGAATGAGAGCCGTGTTGGTCGTTGGGAATGTGCATTTAGATTCCAGACAAGACGGTAAGCATGATGATGGGCCAGTTGGTCACACTTGATAAGCGCCGCGAATACCTATTCATTGATCAGCGGGCCCGTGTACGGAGCAGACATGCCGGGGCAGTATAGGGATCCAGCCTGTTGACATGAGGGCATGTACCATTCACCACTATCTAGAGCGATTCCCGGTCATGGGGTTGAAGGGCAGACAGGCATCGAAACTCAGTCACCTACGGATTATTCCTCAGGCATCATGCAACCGCAGTGGGGAGATCCCGATGTCGTCTGGGCGCAGAATGGTGTGAAGGAATGAATGAAGGAGACGGGGCTGCCATGGTCCGCGAAGTACCTCTAACCTCTCGTCTCACAGCCAGGACGGTACCTAGGACTGGACTGGACTGGGGCAGGCTGATGAGGTGCTGGTTTGCCTTGCGACAAATTGGGGCACAGGCCAGGCACAGGCCAGTCACGGGCCCACTTTATTGGGGGATCTCATCGCCGTCACTGGAGGGAATGCCCGTGGCTGAGGACATCTGCCAGATAAGGTAGGTGCCTATCTACAGAGTGGCTCAGGCACCCGCTTCATAGTGGAATATTACTGTGATGGCCGTGATGAACAATTTATAGTCCGGGCTAAACCCAGAACGGCCGTGTGGCTGGTGCTGGGCACGGGCAATCAACTGGGCAACTGTAAGGCAGACTCCCAGTCCCGTCCATTTGCGCCATTCGCGCCGTTCACGTATAAACCCCATTCCTCATACAACTTCAATTTGTTGGGTCCTACTAACTCAAGTGTACTACCTTATGCTACGACAGTTGCATCCAAAACCCGGCCTCGAAGCTGTGCACTGCCCTCGGTTTATCAGTAGAAGTATATTCCGTATCATCCCTAGACATTCTCCATTCCCCAACGTGGTCTTCTCTGGAGATCCCATACCCACCGCACACCGCACCGTCAACCGCCGGCCTCATTTCTGTATTCCCATACATACACGAATAATAGTGGGTTGTCACGGCTAATCCCTGTAATGTGGCCGCGGGAACAGGAATCTATTCTCACGATGATACGGGAAACTCAGACTCCCAACAGTCCAAACTCAGAACTCTTTCCAGAGCGAGTCGCCAACGCGCCGCCCAATGGGAAGTAGATACCTACCTAACAATCCATGGTGAAAATACCACGATTTCACTGTTAGCGAGCTATCACGTGTTGGTTGGGCAGCGTAGCTCTACGGAACTGGGCTCCATAGGCCGAGCCACAAGGCACTCGTTGGTACCTCGGCTCTGCTGACCATATCACGCTCTAGAACAACCAACTTCTTAGCACAGCGGAGCTCAGGGTGCCGACTACATACGATGGATTATACGACCAAGTACTTCCGTAAGCTCACAGATACCTAGAGCTCCCCTGGCTAAAGTTGATATTCACGCTATTTCGAGTGCATCATCCAAATAGAATAGGGCGCGTCGGAGGCATAGCGAGCATGAACCCACCGAAGTCTCCAATGTCATTTTTGGAAGTTTACAACAGAACTACATTCTTCACCAAGATGACCTTGGGAGAAGCTGCCCGTTTGATTATGTATGCACACGCTGGGTCTTCTACGGAGGCTTTTCTTTCCAGTGAGTGACGTTGAGTTTACGGCTGCTCGCTCTTATAGACGAATGGGTTGATAGAATTCTCAGCAGGAGTCCATATGTAAATGATGCTGTAATCACGGACACAACTATCCAATTGCCAAACACTGACAAAGCACGAAGCACCTTCAGCCGAGAAAAATGTGTTTGTCATCTTCACCTGAACCACGATGGACAAAGACAACCCAGCCAATGTTGTTTCAGGGGGCACAAAGAGCCAGGAGCACGCACCAATTTACATCGATCATAAAATTCCTATAGAGAGAATGTCATCCGGAATGTCGTCTGGAATGTCATCCGGAATTGTCGATTAGGAGAGTTGGCGTGTCAAGACAACAAAATGAAACCGAGCGACAGCGATAATCATGGTAAGTACCTCTGATGAGTCCCGGCCACATTTGCGAGGTAGTTCTCACGATGTCAAAGGACTCCCCTATCCCCTGGATTCAACGATACCTGGCCCACCGGACCTGCCACGACAACGTTCCAAAGACAAGCCATTAATGATGGGAGATGCCGGCAGGGCTGAGAACCCGCTTGCAGCCCTCCGACACATGAGCACGATCCTCCTTATCGACGACTCCGACTCGATGCAGCATTGTTGGGACGAAGTCGGAGACATCCTTCGGATCATCGGGCCCATCTGCATCGAATATGACCCCGACGGTGTCCACATTGAATTCGTAAACCATCGAGCGAGCGGGTACTTCTTGACCGACCGGAGCGGATATGAGCACATTGGGCTCATGAAAGGGAGACTAGACATGCACGACAACGTGGCCGGGATATACCATAGCGTGAAGCCGAAGGGGAGATGCCGCATGGACAAGCGGCTGGCATCCATCTTGGATCCCTACATGAATCAATACGAGACCCTTCTGCGGCGAAGCGGGGGCAAGAGGGTGCTCTCCCCGCTCAACATCATCGTTATCTCGAGCATGCGCTGGGAACCCGACGGGGACGATTTAGTTACTCTCACCCGAACAGCGAGGAGGCTCGATATCCTCAGTGCAGCACAGTACCAGGTCGGGGTGCAACTGTTCCGAGTAGGCGATGCCGTCAAGGGGTTGGACGATGATACGGTTAACTTCCTAGACGACCTGGCTTGGCAGGAGAGGGGGGTCAGAGACATGGTGGACACGACAACGTGGACGGGGAAGCCGGGTGAACTGTCCCCAGCCGGCACCTTGAAAGTTCTCCTCGGCGGTGTAAGGCGTTCGATTGACTTCATGAAGGTCTAGACATCCCCGCCCCGGGTAATAACAGCATCCACTGAGAGCTTATCACCGTCACGCGGCCCACGTGTTAGAGAATTAAGTGTAATTAAAGATTACTAGGTTAGAGCTCAGATGTAAATTCTCGACGCCGCTCGGCTACAGTAAACAAAAGATGCCCGCCGTTACGGGACAATATTCTCCCAAGGACCGCCGTCAACTGCCTCACGCCATCAGTCGTGCCTCCGCCCACCGCCAGATTGAGCGCATCTACGATGCACAGGATGCCCTCGCTGCGGGTCTCGAAAGGGGGAAGCGCCTCCAGGATCCTAAGACCTGCAGCTATGCCTTGCGGTCCGCCTTGCGCTAGGGCCTCGAAGTTCCGCCTGCACAGGTCAGGCACCCTGTCGAACTCTGCCGGAACGAGCGTGGCGAAATTGTATATCAAGGAGCCTAGAATCTGGCACAGGATCCGCTCCGGGGCGACTACGCGCTGCTTGGGATGCACGCGCAGCACGGTAGCGCCGGGGCTGCGAACACGCAGGAAGGCAGCCCACTCGCGGCCTGCCATGCCGGCGTCGAAGTTGGAATTCAAGTCGCTCAGGGTATAGATATTAGGCTTTGCGGAGAGCCAGTTGTGCAGCAGGCGCTTCTGGACGCCATGCTGGTATAGATCTGCCGGGAATTGCTTTCCGCTGTCGTAGCCCCGTCTCTCCTCCAGCGCTTCGTGGTGGTCTACGCAGTTGAATGCCGTGTCGAGCTCCTTGGTAAGCTTGATGAGGTCTTTCTTTGTCATCATTTTCGAGCTGAAGACTTGTTTGATTATGTGGGATGCCATTATGGTTAAGGGGGCTCTTGGTGGTGAAGCCGGGTGGGTTATCGACGTGTCATGCCCTTGGCAGTTTGCTATTGCTTTTTTTTCTCGGGTAAGTAACTCTGGGCGGAACGAATCTACCGTATATCAAACTGATTGTGTAAATATAGATTGAGAGGTAGGCAATAGTGTGTCACGAACACAGCTTTCGTGCTTTCTTTGTCAACAAATGTCATGAGACCTGTTGCGGCCAGGATGGTGACTGGGCTGAAGAGTAAACAAACAAAGACACAAGATCAGGCTGGCTTTCAGCTCATCATTTAACAAAGTCCACCTGGACTACAGAGCGTGGAAAGCAGGAATTGATAAATCAGAGCGAACTCTATTTCTCGGTTTTGCCGGCGCAATTTGTCTCGGGTCTTGCATGTCAGCCAACTGTAAAATGAGAGTTTCGCGATGCCGCGGACGACGATCGGCAGGGGCTGTGATTCCCGCGAAGCTTCTCCCATTGCGCAGACCAGTGAATGCCGTTCGCAGCTCACGGAACGTGGTTAAGGCTAAGTACTGCATCGCCTCGTATCTACGAAAACGACAGCCCATTTCCGCTGATTAAGCTTCTGTATTCATTGCTACCTGGACTGCTACACCTGTCCGGTCC
This sequence comes from Xylaria intraflava, assembly GCA_022385655.1. Taxonomy (NCBI): domain Eukaryota; kingdom Fungi; phylum Ascomycota; class Sordariomycetes; order Xylariales; family Xylariaceae; genus Xylaria; species Xylaria intraflava. The sequence goes on from MU279773.1 coordinate 116,223, forward strand.
TGGCAAAACCGTCTTCTATGGAGTGGGCGCAGCGCTCACTTGTGCGGGTGCGGCGGCATGCGTCACAGAATCGGCTCAGCCTCTGCTGACCAAGGTTTTGCGCTATACGGAATACACGGCGCCGTGATTAATGAGACCGATTCATAACTTGAACTGTGCACATTTGGGGAGAAGACCAGCACATTTCGGCCGACGTGATCTCAATAGCACAAAAGACCGCGGGGGACGCAATGATCAACCCTTTGGAAATCGTCATAGATCGAAGAACATTTCAAAATGTCGGAATTCTCGCGAAACCGCGGATATATCCTAGTACTATTTACGTTGAGCAACAACACCAGATCCAGTAAATGTGCTGAGAAGACCGGGTACTCCCACAATGCTAACCGGACACTCCGTGGGCCAACCTGAGCCAACACGGCCCGCCAAACTGGCGCCTTGATAAACCGACTTAGTCTCAACCATCTACCTATGCTACTGTACACACCGGCACTGCTACTCATGTTGAATTCAAGTTCCGTCAACTCGACAGACTTCGACCGTGACCGGCAGGGTATGTTCAATCGATCGGTGTGCGGCGTCCTTTACGTGAATTCGACATCGACGTGTAGTTATTCAGTCGATTCGATGAGATATGCGGTGACCAGTCAAGAATAAATTCAATTGATAGACGCGAGCAGCGTACAGTAAGGAGAGGCTTTTCAGTCGGCTAGCAGTCACCTAGGATTCAAGTGGTCAGCAAAAATAGAACTATAACGAGGTGAGCAACAGGCTACATAGGGAGGATACGGAAAGAAGTTATCACCAAAATGCGACAGCTACGCCGCAACGGTCAATTACCTACCCAGCACACACAGAGGGCTGACTTTATCAGTATACATGTAGGAATGGATATTGTAGTCAAGCGATTTCTATTCGGTTTGAGTGAGGCATAGATATCGTCCCTTCACCCCGGCGTTCCTCCCGGTAGAGCAGCTGCGTCATGTCCTTGTACGTATAGATACGTATACGCGCCATTATAGTTGACAAAATGATCCGAGTCAGTGTAAGAGCGCTGCGCCCTGCATCTGAGAAAGGCGGGAGGCCTGCGCCGACAAGTGAATTGACAAGCGTAGCAGCATTCTGATAACTATTGGACATTATCATCGCTCAGCTCGTGCAATCCACCAGCAGTGCTTTCGAACCCCTCAGCGTCACTTGCCGCTGGCTTATTGTAGCCATCTAGGTTGAGCTGTGGCCTTTTCATGTACCGCTTCGTATATATGCCGTCGTGGAAGCGCCAGTCGCTCACAGGCGCAACGATGAGAGCGAATGAGAAAATATCTGGGTTCGCTTCTACTACTGTTGATGATTGAAACCCTCCGTAGTACCACCCAAATATACTGATGTGCTTTGTGTGGATGAGTTGATGGCACGAGGCAAGTTCTCTTGAGGCTCATATCTGGTCGCCAGCTTCGAACTCACCAGGGTGAGATGCCACGATGGCTCGACACGCTTTGATATGCGGAACCTCAGTTATCTACCACGTGGATACTATACTCCAGCCCGGGGTCTGAGGAAATGTAAGCATTCCAGTTGGGAGAGGCGAAAGGCTTGTTGGTTTCTTGAGCGACTGGAGTCTAGCCGCTGGACTGCTGTAGGGTGTGATGAGGACTGGATATTCTTCTTGGGATCAAATTTAGATGAGAAGACTTCTTTCTCGACATCCATCATATAGCCATCGGGATGTTTTAATTTGAAATATGTTGTATTGAGTAAGTTGTATTCTTGGAGCTTGTTCCAGAGATGCTCGTTGGTAGTGATGGTGCGTGGTGCCGTTGTCGTATCATCGACCGCGTGAAACTCCTGATATGGTAGGTCCGGGCCGTCGTAATTAAGAATATAAAAACCACCCCCAGAAGAGAAAGAATCAACCCACAAAGCTGATATAGTGTCGTCGACTAGGGCAACGTCATGAAATCAGGTAGAATTACGTACTTAGAACGATAGGGGTAGCCATATTGCATTCCTATGATAGCTTCATACTCTAAACCCTAGCATAAAATTTGCTAAATGCCTCGGCCACAAAATAGATGAACTCTCGCACAATTATAAAGTAACGGGGCCAGATCTGGGCTCTGACCACAATCCAAACGCGGTCATCTGGTATCTTCGGGCGATTCTCAACCCTCTTCCCGGCCCACGCGGGCAATCTGCGCAAGGAGTTAACAATATGAAAGGCCGGGCGGTTGAGATGCGGACGGACCTGGCATGTCGTCGATAAGTGAGCTTATTGGGATGGCCGTGCTCTCTCCTTTCCGCCTCGAGTGTGGCTGAGTTACAAGGCAAGACTGTCTGCTCGGGAGCTTCTGGTGTGTCCCGCGCCATGCCCACGCTCGCTGCACCCAGGGGTTCATTCTCATCATCCGCCAGAAACTGTTCGTAGAAGAGCTAAGCAGATCAAGCCTAAACTTCCACCAGATTCATCCCCTTGCCACGGCAGCGAGTCGCAGGAAACAACTTTGCTTTCAAGAGGGTCTGCTCCCACCACTCTAGCCATTTTGTTTCTGGAGAGGTACACCTGGTCTGGAGATGTGTCTGTTCTCCGCACCGAAAACCGGTTTTTAGCCGTCAGATGAGAACCAGATAGCAGAGCGGCTGCCCAAGATGTCTTCCCCATAACCCAGCCATGTACTCCATTAAACACACCGGGAAAGTCATCATCCGTGATTTCCGAAACGGCACCGTTCACACTCAGGAAGAGGTTATTGTCACGCACAAATACGATTGCGTCGTCTACAGGGGCGAACCCGGCGTATTGGATGTCACCAACCTAGTCGTCGACCAGAGGGGTGATCTTCCCCGATGCGAGATCCAAAACTGAATAGTCTGCAAAATATGAAAGGCGATCCTGCTTGGCATTGTTGGTAGCAGAGAGCACTTTGGACAGATCTGAGCGAATCCGGTCTCATGCCGTCCACTCGGGACCGCACCGGCGGAGCCAAACGTAAAAGACTCCCCAGTAACGAAGTTTTCGAGTATTAGGCCACCATTGCCACCTCGGTAGATCTTGAGAAAGTTAACAGTCAGCATTAATAACACTCTTGATAGAGCTCTGGATGGCTTGGCAAGCTTGCCGAGAGCGGATGAAATTTGGACCTGATACTCGAGCTGGTATCTCGATAGTATCGTGAACACTCACATATTGGCCGTCTTCATCATCAGAGAGCTAGCTGACAGAAATGCTGCTGGCTCCAAACTCGCTGCTCACAATTGTCCCATTCCATGTGAGAATATTATCGCCATTGCCGGTGGGCTGGTGGAACTGCCGTGCCGGCTTCATAACCAAAGCTGTTGACTGGAGAAGCAGTAGTTGCGAGCCACATAGCGACGAGGGTCGTCCGACCGAGAGCGGAAATGAAGACAACACCATCCGCCCCTCCGTCCAGGCAGCTCCAGACGGTTTACCCAATCTCTCGAGTTAAAGCCGGGCGTATTGATGCGGCATCACGACGGAACCATTGACCCAGCCGGGAATAATACGCCATTCTAATCAATATGGAGCACTGTACTTCGTATACGATAGATCATGACGAAAAGGTCAAGAATCCCGACTCGAAGAGAGCAGCTAAATAAGATCGCGTTTGAAAACAAATGATAAGTTTGGGTAGTTGGCATGTAGATTGTGTTGAGATGAAAGAAGACAAGATTCTTGGGACAGCTAGGAGGGAACCTACCGCGGGCGGTTCACCTGGAGCTCGCACCCTCCAACGCTGGAGACCGCACCCTCCCCATCCAGGGTTGAGTTTCCCAATCTCAATTAGGGAATCCTAGCTAAAACAGGCCAAAGCTTCTTTGCCAGCCGGGGATTAACCGAATATATTAATATGGGGCATCAGAGTCAGCCGGGAAAAGACGGGACCTGAAAGTGTGCAGTCTGGCGTTCTTCATATGTCAGGGACTTCACTGCTCAGTCTTCATCACCTCCTGTCACGCCGCCTTTCATCACGTGCCGAGATCATAATGGCATTTATTGAAATCAACCGCTGGCAGGCTCCTAAATATGTACGGATCACGATACGAAAGGTCGGACCTCGATGGCTTAAATTTCCAATTCCGCTGGGGTTAACCCAGTGCAGATCCCTCTCACCCATCTCGCCCCGGTCCGTATGAGGATAGAAATACGGGTCTCTTTTCAAGGAAGCTGCTCCTCGCCTGGCTGGATCTGTCCGTTCTTGATGGCGCCCAGATGGGCACGGGCAACCATGCCATAGGCTGGATAGTACTGGTCAAGAAGGGGCAGGATCTCCAGGGAGCCGGGCGTGTTCCGCCAGTCGCGCATGAGTTCGCAGACGACTGCGAAGTACGACACAATCTGGACGCCGGCATCGCGCATGCGGTTGTTGGCTTGCTCGCGGGCTTCCACAGATGTCGTGCCGGAAGCCTCGTGGTTCGCCCACACGCTGTATCCCGCCTCGCGAAGAGAGAGCGCACAGAAAGCGGTGCCTAGATTATTTCAGGGAACCTTTGTTAGACTGAGACTCTGTGTTCACTGATGGATTAACTTGAGGCAGCAGCGAGTTCGCTTACAGACATCCGTGACAATCCCGGCCATGATGACCTGAGACTTCTTGGTGGCCTTAATAGCAGCCCTGAATTCGGGGTTATCCCACGCATTGACTTCGCCTTGGCGTTTGACAACCGAGACCTCGGGGTACAATTTCAGGATCTCGTTGGGGATTGGGCCATTGGCACCTTGAGAACACTTTGTCAGCTAAGGCCTTGCAATGAAAGCAAGGGGGATTGATCGAACAGATCCCAGGGCAGTCATTGCACTCAGGGCCTGATCTTGTGTGGAATCTGGATACCTACCCGTGTCAGCCGAAGAGGTTATGACAACAGGGAGGCCGAAGACCTTGCCCAGAGCAGCGTGGGCAAACATTGCGTTGCGGTACTGAACCGCGTCGTAGTCTCGGCACAGGCCGAACAGGCCTTCCTGCATGTCGAGGATGACGAGGACCTGGTGGGCGGTCAATGAAGTGACTAATCAAATCATTTTACTCATAGGGTCTACCTACACTGTCGGTCTTGTCGAGTCTTTCGTATTTGAAAGTGCTGCCCGCCATGTTGATGATGATTGGGACGATGCTTCTAGGCAAGACGGCTCGTTGTTCGGAATGCGAAATCAAACTGCAGATGCGTGCAACACTTGGAAGGATGGATGTCTATGATGTTGAGAACTCGCTGGCTACGGGAGACCTCATGGCCATATTTATATCGCCAGATAGAAGCCGCCGTCATGCTTCATTCTCCCCCCCTCTGCCATCCTATGTAGTGCTTTTCCCATACTAATGCGGGGGGTTGCCGGCAGCGCAGGCCTCGCGGAAAGTGGCGCTCACCAGACTCTTGGGATTGCATAGATTCAGGGGCTAGCAGCGATTGGTAATCTTTGTAATCCAGGTCGATGTAACCACCATGGACACTGTCGACCACGTCTAACTTTGTGATGGATGTCTACTATGTAGGAGGTGCGGTCTGTTACAGTAGAACGAGAGACGATCGCCTCGTCATGCAGTCGGAGTCTTCAGAGCTTTCAGAGCCTTGCCGCGGGGCGCGGCTCAGCATGTAAGCTCCATGGCGAGGTTGTGACCCATCATCAGAAAATAGTCATCGTCGAATGAATAAGTATTACGTACTCCAGTTTAGAAATAACACAGAACACAAGGTACAGGCTATATTCCGTACGGACTACCGGTTCAAAAGTAATGAGACGCTAAAAAGGCCACGGAATGAGTGGTTTACGGACGTACTTCGTCCATACTATGTCTTTCGGCTATTATTATCCTATCTACTTATACTATCTAGTATCTAGTGCGGCACGGTTTGGCTCACGATTTACAAGTCGAAAGACCGCTTGGCCTAGCTCAGCTTTGCGGGCATATAATAATGCACTTCGCACCGCTTTTCCTGCGATTTCGTTGATAGAAAGGATGGGGGAAAGGCAGTCCTTGATTTCCTGCTCTGACTATGTACCTAGGTTAGGTAGTTAATTATAGAAGACACTCCGGCGAAGTGGGATGCCAAGAGCCATCAAAACGTATTGCGCTGACCTGCCTACCGTCTTGGCATCCCACATCCCCGAAGTCCGCTTACATAGCTCAAAACACCAAGCATCATCTAGACCCAGAAGGCCAAGGATCACACCAAGGAGCCTCATAGAAGCATTGATGAATTGATCCTTGATTATTATTCGCGTTGAAATCATTATATAACAATATGTATTCCGCTATAACGACCCCTGCTTCGGCGAGCACGCAGTGGCGTTCAGCCGTTGACGAACCTTGGCTCTACACAGCTGAGAGGAAAAGACGAAGAAAACCCTACTGACTAACGATTAATCATTAATTCGTACGTCGTCGCCTTTCTAGAATATGTGCGGCCATTTACTACGATTATCCAGTAGAGCTGTGATTGAGACGGGGAAAAGACTAGATACCGCAAGATACGCCTACGTGCCACGACGAGTGAAGACGAGTAGCACATCAAACGTATATAAATCATCCATTTCACTTTCTGTCTCTCTGTTATGCCTTGGTTCTTCAGAGACACGGGCATCAAACCGAGGATTTCGAGTAGAACCCCTAGAACGCCTAGCGAGGTTTTGAACAATCTTCCAGTACCCGGTTCACCTCCGAGTGAAAAGGCGGGATTGTGAAAGGTGGCAGGACGAGTTTCTTCGCGAGGCAATACCTTCTCCCCGACACTGATTTTCCATGTAGGCCAAATTCCCTAAACTCCCCTAACTGTGTACCTAACCAGATCCACAGGTGACCGGACCTTTAGCTGCAAGACAACGCTTTCGGGCTTCTAGCCCATGTTCACGAGTGCAGTATCCCTGGCGAGCCACTTCTCAACAGTGGCGGGAATTACACACCGACATCGGCAACCCAGAGTTGCCACGATGCTCTCAGCCCGAGTAGATAGCACATGGATCGTGCCGCTCTAATGCTCCTGTATTGAATCCCGATGCTGACCCCGAAGACATGGGGTAAGATGATGCAAGATGCAGCTTGTCGTCAATGGAACGAGCCTAATAGGGTTAATAACAAGAGGAGAAGGGCAATCAACATGCGCCACGCCTCGATGATGGTGCGCTCCGACACACACACGACGACTTGCCCCCTTTTTGACTGCATGAAACTAACAGTCGTGAGACCGGCGATGCCCTCTGGCGGGGATACCGTGGGGGGCGCGTGGTGCCAAAGAAGGATTTCCATTAAGGGGAGAGGACAATCACGGTGGTCCTTGTCTTACGCCAGACACCCGGACATCCAAATACCTCATTCCTTAGACTTTCCGAAGAGTCGAAGATGATCTCGCCCCCAGAACTATTCTACGGGATGAAGCCCCCGAATCTAGAAGTCGGCTCGGGCGGGCACCAGGTGGCAAAGCACCCACCACCAGGGAAGCTCTTCTCATTCATAGGATCGGCTAGTTCTCGCAGCCCATGTATGTGTCCGCTGACAAAGAGCTCGGATGCCCCTGAAACCGTATTACCAAGAATTCCCTCAAGTCTCGACCCCGTGAACAAACATACAGAGGCGAGTATCTGGGAAGCAGGCCCTAGACTAAGCATCCAGGACCAGGCTTGCCTGCCTCTATCGTGGCCACTGGCTTGTTCCCACGGTGGCAAGTCGTGGCAACCTCAAACGCCCGCATCTTAGGCTCACCGCTCCCTAGCCATTTTCTTTGCGGCATTAGCTATCGGCGACGTTGCATTCCCGGATGGGACGTTGCCGGATTACCAGGAGTAGATAATATTGGTCCGGGGTCGAGTACTTGCAGTGGGTAAGATTGGGTGTTGAGTAGGTACAGTTGTTAAACTTTTCACATGGAGTTGCGTTATCTACTGACGTCAATAAACGACGGCGTCCCTCCAAACGTAAAAAGGGGTTTGACCCTTGAGGGTTCGGGCGATTTGATAGAGCACCGGGGCTAGGGACAGACGGTTGGTTTAGTCAATGCAACGTATAACGGGATTCAAGCATACTTAGCAATACATGATGACCATACCAGATAGACGAGAAGAGAAGTCGGCATGTCCCTTGGGAGAGTCTTATGGCTGAGCTATCTGCTGAAGGTCTTGGCCTCCTGAATTATGCACTAGTCGCTCACGATGATTCGTATAGACTAGCTTTTGTTTCGGCTTTTGTTTCTGACATCTGGATACTAGGGCGTCTATTATATCAACAGAATGTTGAATTCCTCTTCCCTATTCCGACAAGACGACACCTCGGCCATCCTTCTTTTTGAGGCCTTAAAGTTTGGGATGGCCTGGCCCTAGTCTACTATAGCTTGACCAGGCCCACGTTCAAGATACCTTCGATCTTCCGTAGGTCCTCAAGCACATCCTTCGTGACATCCCCACTTATACCCAGGATCATGAGTGCCTCGTCTTCACCTTTCTTCTCACTCCCCCCGGAATTAGTGGTTTGCGCAATTTGTACGTTAAGCCCCGCAATAGAAACGCAGGGCTGTTTCGAATCCAAGCTTGCGACCTGCATGAACCGAATATTAATCCCATGCTGCCCAAGAACGGAGCCGACACCACCAATCTTGCCAGGCTTGTCGAAATTATTCAGCATGAGAAGCGTGCCCTCAGGCGAGAAGCTAGCACGGAAGCGATCCAGCCGTGAGATGTAAATGTTATTCCCCGAAACGTAGCCCTCAATGATCTGGCTTTCGGCCTCGCCACCTATGTCCTCGGCGTAGAGTGTCTTGCCTTCCACTCCCCGTGGTATAGGTAAGGCCTTCAGTGCAACAAGGCTAGCAAAACCAGAACTCTGTTTATCACGCCCGGCCTCGTTGGGCTCTCTTATCTCGCGAATATTAATGCCCTTCTCACGTTCAATGGCCTTTGCGTTGACGATGTTGACGTGTCGGCCACCAGTGTCCGAGAACGACGATACGAGGCCCCTAATTAGAGCAGCGCGTAAAGGCCCGGAGTTGGAGATGTTAGCCAGGTCGCCGGAATACACAAGATCGAAATGCCTCCCGCCAATGCCCGCAACAGATGTAGAAGCCGAGGCAAAATGCTGCGCATACAATCCTCCCATTCGTTCAATAAGTTTTGCGTACGGCTTCAGGGCGCTATATTCATTCGGGAGAATCAGAGGCGCATTGACGGCTGAGGTCGGTAACTCGCCCCTCAGCACTGCTACGACTTGCGTACAAACATCGACGGCGACGTTCTCTTGCGCCTCTACGGTGCTAGCACCGAGATGTGGAGTCGCGACGACTTTCTCGTGACGCAATAACTCCCATGCCGGCGTGCCTTGATCCGGAGGCTCCTTAGTGAAGACATCCAGGCCCGCACCTGCGATGATGCCATTATTGAGGGCGTCTAGAAGTGCTGCTTCGTTGTAAACACCACCGCGTGCAACGTTGAGTACACGTGCGGTGGGCCTCATAAGCGCAAACTCCGCCTTTCCAACGAGATCGAGAGTAGTTGCCAGAAGCGGTGTATGGATCGTCAGAAAGTCGATATCCGGAAGCATATCCGTCAAGCGGGGTACTAGACGCTCAACGCCTGTTTGCCGGGCGAGGTCGGGATTTGCAAAGGGATCGAAGGCTATGACTTTCATGCCGAGGCCGATACACACTTTGCACAAGGTGTGCCGTCAGTAAACGATCCAAGGAAACATAGACAAAGGGCAAGAGTCATTGGTGGGAAACCCCAGAATTCCCTCCTGAGCGTACCCAAACGCAGTAAAGGGGGCACGGAGACAGGAGGCGTGAAGTCAACGCAGCGGTAGAGACTTACTTCTAGCGACCTTCATGCCAACCTTGCCCAACCCCACAATCCCCAAAGTCTTGCGGCCTACCTCAACACCGACCAGTTTGCTCCTCTCCCAGCGTCCTGCCTTGACCCCACCGTCTGCGCGTCCCACATTCCTGGCCGTGGCTAGTAGGAGCGCAACCGTGTGTTCGGCCGCGGCAACAATGTTACCGGCCGGCGAGTTCACAACGATCACACCACCAGCCGTCGCGGCATCGACGTCGATGTTGTCTACCCCAACGCCGGCCCGCGCGACGACGCGGAGACGGGATCCGGCCGCCTTGAAGACCTCGGCAGTCACCTTGGTCTCGGATCGAACAATCAGGGCGTCGACTTCAGGAATGAGAGTGAGCAGCTCTTGAGGGGAGACTCCTTGTGGACGGAAGTCTACTTCGTAGTCCCCGGACAGCAAGGCCAGACCGTCCGGTGATAGTTTTTCGGGCACCAGGATACGGGGCTTGTGGTGAGTTTCGGCGGCCATGATGATGCAGCTGGAGCGCTCGGCTGTTGACAGAATACTTTTGGTATCTTAGGCGAGTCGGTCATATATAAGAGAGATGAGAAGGAAGCGTATATAGGTAGCTATGGCAAATCTGCTCGCAGCCCACGGTTTCTTCCGGAATGCTGCCCCCAAGAGCAGTGTTATAGCCCACGCCTGAGGAAAGGTAAAGAAAGGGAAGGTTACGACAGAATCTCAGGGCCGGCGGAGAGTCGAAGGAGCCCAAGCTCTCATATTAATAAAGGCAACGACTCAGGCGAAGAACAGTAAGTCGCATCTCGCACTGGACGGCGGAAAAGGAGAGCACGACCCGGGATGGCTCTGCGCTAGGTCCATGTCGCTGGCTCCTACCTGATTGTTATCTCACCGCTTGCCGGCCGAGTAGGCCGAGTACAGACTCGAGCATGGCACTTTCCATCCCTTGCAACTGCATCCCGCCGGCAGACCCCGCACCTGCCCGCCGCGCCGTGCATCGTCATGTCCATGGTTGCGTCGGGAAACCGCAAGCTGGCACTGGCTCCCACCTGGCGCCGGGCGTGCTTGGCATGCTGCGAACCCCGGGGCAATGCGGTTGCCTCGTGTGGGAGCAGCGCGAGTATGACCGCAGCTGATGACGTGACGCGGGGTCTGAGCCTCGGAAAGAGCCAGTCAATTCGAAACACGCCCAATAATTGCGAGAATGGAGGCAGTTCCGGAAGAGCTGCTGAAGCACGATGCGCTTACGGAATACAGTGAGGATGCAGTTGCAGTGTACGATCCATGCACAGAGCAGCGAGACCATCGTCACCGTGCACTGCCCAGCACTTGCACTATCCGATTCCGGCAACAACTCACAGTATACTTAGCACAGTCCGTACTATCGATCAACCATCCCCGATGCTTTTCCGATCGTATTCGTCACAATCGCCGTGCAATTCGCAGAAACGTCTCCAGCCTACCCATTCCCCTACTACCGCAAGTACCTAGGTATATCCCGTGCAATAGACCAGTCGACGTGCCGGGCAGCTTAGGACTCTTTGAACCGTGACGGCTCTGGTCTTCAGCATCCCGTAAAGTCGCCCGCATGCTGCGTGGCTAAGGTAGCGATGCATACGCAATTGATGCTGAATGCTACCCACGCATTTATCGACATATTGTCCAATCGCCTTCAACGTCAACTGAACGGATGTATTACCTGCTGGTAGTATACGAGTCCGCGGGAACCAACGAGTATCACGGACTGAACAACTTCACATCGGCCTGCTGTATTACTGGGCCATCTGGGAGCGTCACTCCCCTATAACCCCCGTCGATCCATCCTTGCGCCTGTAGTCCGGGTCATTATACTCTACTCGGCGTTGTGTGTTCGGAGCTGGTTGGCCGCTTAGGTATGCGACGTGGTGAGCCAGGATCCACACAGCGACACGGCAGCAGCCGTTTCAGCGACGCCACCACCGCGGTCCGCCCCGCCCGCGCGGGCTAGCATCCTTCGTCGTTCGCTGTCGTCCCACTGACGAGGGTCCTCGCGCTCCTACTGTTCAGCATAATACCGTCTTGCTGGGCCAGCTGATATATCCGAACACACCGAGCGAGGTTATGGGGAAGCGCTGACCCCGCGTAGCCGATTAGTACGCCGGGCCGGGCAATAGACCGAACACGATTTGGAAACACCCGCCGGTGAGGTCGGCGCTCTGTAGTTACGCTTTGGGCGGGGAACATGGGCTCCGGGCGCCGCTTAGCTGAGCTTCGACGGCACACGACAAAATCACCGAGTACATTCTCAGCACGGGCAAGTTAATACCTAAGGTAGGACCCACCTGAATGTCGTCGTTTTACTGTTCGGCAGATCATATAGCTCGGCCATCCAACAGACTTGGGCACGAAGACAGGGGATCATAAGCGGGTGGTACCCCTGGACGGCCGAGCTACACAGTAGGCCGACACGCAGGGTAAACACGTTATATTAGTGTATCCACAATACCAGAAGATCTTACAATCGCAACACTCTCTCTGTCTTCTGCATCATTATTACTCTTACCCTTACTACTCTAGACAAGGACTTCTGCTAGTAAAGCACCATTACGAGGTATTCAAGAATCCCTCTCTACCAGTTCGGGCGGTGAGTTTCAGTGATCGCAGCTGTTCGGGACAGTCTTCTCCTCTTCGCCGACATCCTTCCGGTGCGAGATTGACCTTGCAAGCGACGTATATTCCGCTGGAGGGGGCCGCCTACCTCCTACCGACGTTATTTCTCAGTATGGGGTGGCTCCTTTTCGCCGACGTACTTTCCGGTGTGGAAGCACTGCACTACGAGACGTGAAGCTACCTACCTATTCAAGACACCCTTCTCCTCTAGCATGACCAAATCCTACTTCTGGGAACACCATGTGAAGCTAAACATAACGCCTCGAGACCTAAGTTCCTCTTCATTGACGGCGAGTAGCACGCAAGAGCCGCCGCAACCGGATATTCGTGCCACTCCAGATCAGGATTTCATATCTGGTTGCGCAACATCCGGTTGCTCCCGACACGGCCTTCGGTTGTACCAAAATCGTCATGGGGGCAATCATTGGCTACGGGAGTCCAGTCCCACAACCGTCATGAAAGCCCATGACGAAGCTCACTAGCGGTAGCGAGTACTCTCTCTGCACCGGTGCCAGAGCCAGAACTGCCGCACAATCCAATGGCTCCCTGAAGCCCCTTACGACGTCATGAGCCCTCACCCATCGACCAGAGAATCTTCCGGGCGCTAGGTCATCAGGGTAGTACCACAAGATACCCGACATGCACGGCTTTGTCCCGGCCACTGCCAGCTATCATAGACGGCGGGGGCCTCGATGAGTATCACCAGCATCATATGAATGCACCTTAGGCCTAGTGGCGCACTCAATAGCGACAGAGTACATGACAGGTTCTGGCACCTCAAGCGCCAATGATATAGGCGACTTGTAACCCGAAACGGACCCAAACGAGGAAATCCTCTCAAAAAAGGGGCCGGATTTATATTCATCAACGCATTGCCATTCTGCGAACGACCGACCCGAGGGTAAATCCAAGCAGATCCCAGGGTTCTTCGAGACCATGCCGCGCAGCTCCGCCGTCCAATAGTGGAGTAGCTAATTGGCTATGGCCGAGTGGCGAGACCGCCGAGCCGAGAGTCTTCTCACCAGTCAACGGACGCCAACCAACCGACTCGCATTGCTCTCGGCCGATGCAACTGCGCATTTCCCCCGGGGCAACTCCTCCAGCTGGAAATTCAAAGCTATTATTAGACTTGTGACACCGCGCACCACGTCGGGGGAATGCTGCCGCTGCTTGCTTGGATTCAAGTCAGCCACGCCGCTGTCTATCACACAGGTGCCAGGGCGGTCAGTAGGTCACGAGACGATACGAAGGATGTATTAGAAGGCAGCTCGAGTGAAAATGGACTTTGCAGCCACGCGGATGAAGATCAGATACGACGCAAAACATTGCCTAAAATTTAACATGGGTGGCAAAGTCTATCTTGGGCTTCATAGGTGATATACTCTGCTGGAAGAACCGCCGAGAAAGTGGTCCCAGCAGCGCGTTCGACCGCCAACAGTCGCGAAGAGAGCTGGAGACCCAACATACGAACTCGGCTCTCCACGGCCCTGACGAGTCCATAGGACAGTATCGGTCTCACAACTATATCCGCCCGGAAAGAAGCTGATCTTGTCGGCAGATAATGGCTAAATGATTGACTACGGGATCTACCTATTTATAAGTGACTCGGTAGGTATTACGATGTATAGCCTACCTATAGATTACTGGCAGTCATTTCTCGCACGCGTGGGCCTCGGATCTTCCGCCCCATCACCCATTCTATCTAGTATGCATTCTATTCATCAATATACACTATTCACGCCGTCCGACACCTATATCCCACGACACCCCTCGAAACTCTCTACTACTCCATTAAAATGTCTTTTTCAGAATGTCTAGACGTCATCGATGCCCTGCCTACAGCCGGAGATACTCTCTGTGGCCTCCAGCCATAGCATCATAAGTTGCTTGATGACTATGATCGATGGCACATATCTTGCTGCTTGGAGTTAATGGGTCAAAGAACATCTTGAATAGAGTCATCAGCGCGTGTCCTAGTGATCCATTAGCCCATACGCTAAAGTACAGATCAAGCCAGAAAAAAAGAAAAAAAAAAATCAACGTACAACACCGGGGATTCGCTGGTCGTCACCGACCCAACTACTAATCCGGCGCTCGGCCAGCTTATCTATGGGAGAGCGGACGGGATCCCGAGCTTTCTGGCGGCTGTGGTCGTACGTGACTGTTCAATCCACTGAGCGCACTTATATCCCCACCTTGGAGCCTCTCCATCCTGTCGAATGAGACGGCCCACGAAAAATCGTACAACGCCATGGGTCTTCTGGCCATCACTGCCCTAACTGCGAATTCGGCTCCGTCTGGAAAGCCCTTAGCTCCTCTTTAGTGGATGATCGCGAACCTACTAGGTAGTCTAGTAATCAATTCTCTGGCGAGAGATCGTGGGCCTGCGTGCTCGGTTGTCATATGGGCGCTCTATCATATGGCCGCCCACACATACGTAGCCACACATACCAAAACCACCGAAATATTAGGTATGTAGCATATACTATACGCAAATCACCTCCTTGACTCTATTGCGTAGGTACGTACCATGGGCGTCGCCCGTGAGGCCCGACCTCCCACCACCGTCCGCCTCGGTCTCAATCCACCTTGTTGCCTCAGCCAGCCTAGTTACATCTCTGCTGCCCAGTTGCAGGGTCGTCGACTCGATGCGGCGAATCTAATATGTTATTCAACTTTATGCTCTGACATGTGTGGAGTCCCGCCCGGTACGGAGACTGCTCCTGTAGGTCTGTAAGGAAATAATGTCTAGTCGCAAACCGGCCCCTGATCCTGATGAGGTCTGGGGATGCTCGTCGAGGTCGCTGTTAACGAATCCTTCCTTCTTGATTATGTGGGCGTCACTCTAATGGAAACCCTCGCACATGAGGCGAGGGGGGTCGCTGCACTTGGCATACAGTATAGCTGCCGAGGACTAGGTCACGGGGGGTTGAGAAGGGTCCGGAGAGAATCTGAAATCTATTAAAGGGTGCCGGTTATTCTCCCAAAAGAGCTTCCCGAACATAGGCAGCGTCGGTTGCAGCCGACACTCATCCACTGCCGTCTCTATTTATATGTACAATGCTGCCCCGGTGATAATACTCCTAGTGCATAACTAATGTATGTCCGCACATACTATGTGTGTGTACGGTCCCGGGCTCGCAGCTTTACAGCAGGTAGGCCAAGAGTCATGGCAGTGAATTGCCAAGGTGAGGATAAATTGGTGAACTGTGTTCAATAACTCACCCCTGAGGTGGGCAGACACCTTTACTACCGACATCAGATTTTCCATCAGCCGGCTACGTGGATGCCGTACCTACTCCATGCCTGAGATTCACAAGAGCATGGGATTGTTTACGGTTAGGACTTGCCTACTACGGGCAAAGCACCCAAGTACGTCGGCCAGAGATTAAAAAAGGGGGAGAGACGAAGCAGCAAAAAATGTACAACACCGGAGATTCGCTGGTCGTCACCGACCCAACTACTAACCCGGCACTCACCAGCTTATCTATGGGAGAGCGGACGGGATCCCGAGTATTCTAGTGGTTATGGTCGTACATGAGATTTCTTGTCGCTGGCGGAGATTATGTGACCGACGGGAATGTTCGCGATTCCCGGTGTTGGTGTGATGTCTATCTACATGGATAAGTTGCAGCTTTCCGCTCCCTTAACGAAGACCTGTTTGAAGTAAACCGGACTTCAAGATCCACAGTAACCTCAGTAAGGCGACCAGTTTATAGGTATTAATTTGCTCTTCCGTGCTCAACATGCGCTTCGAATTACCTCCCCCCCTTGCCTTCTTATGTTTACGGCTATACAAAAAGCCAGAAATCTGACATGAATCGTAAAGGTCGTTATGCCTCCACCCGGGATTTAACGGGGCCCATTGTACATCTCCAAGCCTTCAGCCGCCTGTGTAATATACGCTTCCCATAACTACCGAATATCTTGCCTGGGTATACTGCATCCAAGGAGAAAAAAAAAGTATTCATGAGGAAAACCAAGTTCTTCGATGAGCAGCCTTCCGTTGTCTTCGTCCTCCAGCTCCGGATGGGTGATATTGTTTAGGATGGTGCTCGCTTCATGTGATATGCTTCGGGGTCGGAAAGTCTTCTCATGGCCCATGGGACTTAGGTAAGAGTAGCAAGCATAGCCCTCAGCAACTTCGGCGGTGGACCTGATTGCAAAGAACAATTTAGTTGGAAGCAGTCCATGGAGACTCGCCCGGGGAGCGAAGACAAAAGCCATGTGAGTGGCGCCCACCTTCACTTGCGATACTTGGGCACACTAATGGACATCCTACCTTTCTTGTCCTTCTCGATGCGCACCCCGCGCCTTGGCTCCTCCACTCTCTCAATTTCTTCCTCGTACACAACGAGCTCGCCTGTGGGCAGGCGTTCAGTTCGCACGAGTTCGCGGCCTCTGCTCTGGCTACGATGACGATGCTGATGATCGATACGCCTGTCGCTAATGAGCGTCAGAGGCCCGACCAGGTCGTTGTCGCTGATCTCGCGCACGCCCGCTTCGACGACGACTGGTGCCCGGGAGGTAAGATAACTACAGCTGACAGAAGGGCCGGTGGTCGTATTGTAGCTCGTGTAGCCACGGGTCGGCGAAGCCTCGCGGACTATTGCCTCCTTCGCAATTTCGATCGCAGGCGGTGCCGGTGCCCGGACCACCAAAGAAGGCGGCGCGGGCGGCGGGATAGTGAAGGCCTCTTCTCTATGTTCTTCAACCACCGCGCCTGATATAGAGCGGGCCGCGGTTAGTTCGGCATCGGCCTTCTTGTAGTCATCACTGAGCTTCAACAAATCGTCGATGTTCTTCTGTCCCAGCGCCTTTTGGATGATGACCGTGTTTCCCTGTATTCTGTCAGTGCCGTATTCTACCGGGCGTTGGGCTCAGGGGGATCCATGGATTGTATGGTGAGGTAGGGCCGTATGTGATTCGACTTACTTCTATTACGTGAGGATATTGAAGGTCTGCAATCGCCCTTATCGAGACGAGACGGATGGGTATCTTCGTCTTCCCCTTCTTGGGGTACTCGCTCTTTGCAGTAATCGCGGTGCCCCCGGTTTCGCTGCTGCTGGAGGAGGTGTGGGAAGATCGTGAGCTGCTGTGCCGGGAACTGCTGCGATATCTGCGCGCCCGACTCGTCCGCGATCCACTTCGCTCTCGGTGTTTCCTCACCCGCACGATCTCTCTTTCCCGTAAATTGTCAGGATAGGGGCGCAGCTCGTCATCATCGTACCGGTGTGACTCGGGGACCCTGATCTCTTCGTAGTCCTTCTCTGCGTAGATCCTCGTCGGGGGCAGGGCACGGGAGCGGGGGAGGGGAATGGGCTCGTATGGTTCTGGACGGTGATCCCTACGGCGAGCGGGAGGGGAGTACTCATCACGGTCGTAGAGGCGCTGTGCGGGCCGTCGATCGAAGGTGTCTAGGGATGATTGATGTCGCAAAAAGCCAGTTGGGTGACGAATCGGCGAGGAGTCACGATATTCACGATCCTGTTCCGTCTCTAAGTATACTCGTCTCTCCTCGGGGCGAGGAGAGGGGCGGCGCGGTGGTGATTCATCGTAATACCTCCTCTCGCGAGGAGGGCGATCTTCCCAGGGGCGCGGAGCCCTTCGCTCAACGAATCGTTCATCGACGACAGCCTCGCGAACCCGTTCGCGGGATTCACGCGGAGCTTGACGAGAGGGTTCTCGAGTAGAAACACGAGTAAAAAAACGGTCGCGCTCTTTTGCGCGATCCCTTTCCTGGGCTAAGCGCTCCCCGTCCCATCGTTCGCCGTAAGCCAGATCATCGTCGTCAGATATGCGACCGGCCATCTCAATCTGCCCGGTGGGTTGTCTAAGGTAGCTGGTTTATATATATGTCGTAAAGAAATATGATAACCGCGATACTGAATTAGGATTTCCAGAAGAAAAAGCCGAATATACCGGGCAGAGATGGAGCGAGGATATCCGAAGCAAAATGACCGTTTGTCTTTGTCTGTGCCGGTCTGTTCTGGACAGGCAGGCGATGACGAGGGGAAGCACGTAACCAGATGGCTGATGACGGGGCGGCTTGGCTACCCTATGTAAGCTGGCAGCGTGGTGGCATAAACCGGCAAGTATACTTGGTACTTGTCTCCTCTCTGGATCTACTCGCCGGGCTCAAAGCCGTGTCATGCAAACCAGACCAGAATGACCCGCGTGCGCCGTCCATTGGGCAGATGACCCGAGCTGGCTCGCTCCACTGACAGCACGAGATTAACAGCTCGAACCGACGTGCGATGTCGCTTATCTACCGGATATAGTTGGCACATCTAGATCGACCCCGTTTCGCTTCCGGGTTATCGTGTCTCCAAAGCATCCCTGGGTCTGGTAGCAGATTGGGGGTATTCAGGCGCTGGAATTTGGGCAGCGTTTGGGTTTGAGCGTTTGGGTTTGGCCGCATGTAAGTACCATAGCTGCCAAGGGTTCCGGCCCGATCCGGCCCGATCCGGCCCGCCCATGGATGGCGGTCCGCCAGTTACGAGCACAGCACGTGCTGTTGGCAGCGTAGGCACTAAATCAACTGTCCCTCCAGAAAGTTTCGTTCACTTCCGTAGCGGAACATGCTGTGTACTAATAGGGATGCATTAACACTCTGTTTTTCGGAAAAGCACGGGTTTAAAATACCGACCCATACAGTCAAACCTGCACAGAAGAATATCTGGGGAACGGGAGATTTTATGCTTATACGGAAGTCGGATTTAAAATGGATGCGACGTGTTAGTGGTGTTATAGTGGGCTATAGCGGCCTTGGAGTCGCATCCATTTTAAATCCGACTTCCGTAGTAAGGGAATTCTAATATGTGTAGACCCACTCCGAGCGCGAGACCCGCTTAAAGTTTATCTCAGCGCTCAGACCACCTTCATGGCCAGTTTGCACGCTGACTAATTCGGTACATACGAAAGTGGGTCTTTTTAATTAAGTGGGTCTAAAAGTGGGGAATTGGGCAAACTGGCCAAGAAGGAGGTCTGAGACCATGATCAGAAAAATCCGACACCAGGCATACGGAATGTATGGTAAAAAAAAGCACTTAGGTTACGTTTACTTCGACTACGCATTCAGAAAAAAAGATATTCATTAGGGGACAAAGAATTTGTATAATTGAATGGTCTCTATAGCTCGTGGTGTTGACTATGTAATTTTCTGATTTTTTGTTGTGGCCCTGACCCCAGTCAGAAAAATCCGACATCAGGCATACGCGGGTTGTGAAAACACTCCTAGTAGACCAGTCTAGAAATCCACCTCAACCACCCTTAATTAAATAGAAAAAAACATGCTGAAGATAATGAATGGTATCCCATCTTCAGCGTGAAAACCGAATTGCGATAGCATGTGTGTTGGTTGTGTAATGAAGCCATCTACAACAGCAATATCGAGTATTTTTGGTATGCGCCAGCATGCGGCCGCACGCTAGAGCATGCTGCCGGGTGTTGCCACCTGCCACTGCTTACTGACTGATGCGGTGGTGTGCGGTAGCGTGCTGTAGCACACTGACAAGTGCTGTCAGATTCTGCCTGATGCTGCTACATACTGCTGTCTGTAACCTGATTGCGTTGGTTGCGCTGTTTCCGTGGCCTGGCTATACTGCTCGTGGCTTGGTTGCGCCGCCCGTGGCCTGATTGTGTTGCTGGTTGCGCTGTTTTTGTGACTTGGCTATACTGCCCGTGGCCTGGTTGCGCTGGTTGCGCTGGTTGCGCCAGCATACAGTAGAATGCGACAGGATGCGGCAGGATGTGTGAGTATGCAGTTGCATGCCTGGCATCAGTTTCATCAAATCGTGGTCTCAGACCAGTTGTGTGGCCACCCCTTCGTTTAATTCTGATTGGTTGAAATTTAGCGTAGTGGATCCTTGGAATCCAGATGTACCTTTTGGCCACACAACTGGTCTGAGGTCTGAGATAACTTAAAGTCATGTCGCACTCCACTTTCCCACTGTTTTGACCCACAAATTCACTTTGGAGTGGGTAAATGTACCCACTTTATGCGATTCCGGGTATCCACACATAAGAATATGTATGGTGACTAAGCATCGAAATATATTCCATAGTCCAATACCGAGAGATATTCTTATACCCATACAAAATTTGGGCGGAACGCGGAATCCAATTCTTATAGTTAGGTTATTCTTATGCGTCATATTCTTCTGTGCAGGTTTGACTGTACAAAGCAGGTTTCAAACGCTAGAAAATTAGCTTCAGGGCATGCGCTATAGAATGTACCCGTGCCACGCCCCACTATAGAGTGTGGCGCTTATGTCTTCGCCAACGCACCAACCCTATACTACCTTACGGCGCTAAGGGGTGTTTTGAAATAGCTTACTGTAAGCGGTTTAGCCTCGAAATTGCTTATATCATCATTTTCATGTATGAAATGCATTTTCAAAGACAAATGCGGTTACTGTGGCTATTTTTAGTGCAACATCATTATAATGTGTGTAATCATTACTATAGTGAAGTTATTTTTATGTGAAATTCATTAAGAGACATTCGTCATGCATTTTGGGAGAAATTCACTAGTTTTCTTGAAATTCATTTTCATTTGAAAATGATGACCTATACCTATTTAGGTAGTACCTGCCAAAAACAGCAGTTATTTAAGTCAATAAGGGAAGGTGCTAGACACTTTGGGTAGTAGCTATACTATTTTTTCCTTTGGCAATTTTCCTATCCCCCTCCCTCCCCGTTACATCTTTTTTTGTGTGGGTGGATAGGTAGGATAGGTAGGATAGGTAGGATAGGTAGGATAGGTAGGATAGGTAGGATAGGTAGGATAGGTAAGATAGGTAAGATAGGTAGGAGGATGAGTAGAGGGATAGGTAGTAGGGGGATGGGAGTAAGGTGAGAATGGGTGAGGGAATAGGTAGAGGGATGGGTGGTAGGGGGATGGGGGTAGGGTGAGAATGGGTGAGGGGATGAGGGGGGGTGAGTGAGGGGTAGGGGTGGGGTAGGGGAGGGGTGTGGAATACTGTTTATTTACATATTCTCTGTTAATATCATATAATCAAATTTTGTCTGAAAATGCTTTCGGGTAGCGGAAATACATTTCATTGAAAAGCTATGACCCCCTGAAATTGAATTTCATATTTCAATTGGCTGACTTCAGGGTTTTCCCGGGAATTGCTTTCCACACTTGAAATCGCTTACAGTAAGCTATTTTAAAACCCCCCTTAGCGCCGTAAGGTACCTACGGGTAGATAAGAGTTGGCCCATCACGTGATGATAATGTGTATATACTGCCTCCTTGGTATTAGCAGTACGAGAATTTACATCCATTCTGTAATCCCACCTAACAACCATATATAAAAGATCTCGTCGCGTGAAAATCGTATGCAAACGAAATGATACATATGCGCATCCCATAGTCATAGGGCTACCGGTGTGCTCTTATCACATGGACAACAAGCAGGTATAGCCTAGAGGTGGCGTCCGGAATACTCCACACCTATCTACTGAGGTGGCAGATGCTATGCTATGGCACCCATATAGGGTACCATTAAGGCTTTGACTGTTCGATTTTCTATACGTCTGTACTGTGATTTGAGAAATTCGCCAGGTCGAACCCGGATCGTCTACGTCTGTACTATCATCCCTTTACAACGCTGTTCGGCTGGTATCATGGCCTCTGACGAACGGCAAAACCCGCCGCCGCGCACAACCTGGGCTTTGATTCGGAGCATGGCTATCAACCTAGCCCTACCCTTCATCAACGGCATGATGTCGGGATTTGGCGAATTATTTGCACACGAAGCTGCCTTTCGCCTAGGATGGGGCGGCACAAGAGTATGTTCTATCGAACGATCATCGCCGCCATACATCGTGTATGCGGCTTTGCTACAAACGTGACTGCGTTTTTTGGGGTGTTTTTTTTTTCTATTTTGGTATTTGTATAGTGTTAACGGCACGCCACAGGTCTTCCCTCCATCACGACAACGCGCTTGTCCCATAGACCCGGGGATTGAGAGTGACGAGGAAACCGGGAGTGCAACCGAGTGGCATAGACGATTTGACCAGCTTGAAATGATGGCATGTACGGCTCAGCCCCGACGTGCCATCTTATATGAGTCCATGTAATGGGCTGAGGTATGATGTGAGACAAGCCTTCGGTGAAGACCGACACGAGCGGTCCGATATTGGGGGTTTCCGTGGAAATTTGGTGTATGAAGGCCCCCTTTTCGCTTTTCCAACCCGCCGGTTTGCGGTAAGCGTCCTGGCTGCGGGTCATATAATGCCCTGTCGACATGGCGCCGGAGTTGTTAACCTATGTGTGAGCTGGATCAATTCACCTGCCGGCTTTTCTACAAGCTATCCGGCGTCTCGAGTCCTAGACGACAAATAGGTATCACACAGGGTCGGGCCCCATATATAATTTGTTCGCATGGGGAGCCCAGCTCGTGTTTCGTTTTCAGGCCGAATCGGTTCGAATAGCGAACACTTGTCGAAACTCGTATTAGCAATAATGGGCTCCCACAACATCTTATAGCACCTCGCTGTTGCTATATACGTCTACGTACGAAACGGGCTTGGATAGGTCTTTACTTCATGGTCCGCTCAGGAATGCCGCCCGTGAGAGCTACGATATGCGTCCGGGAAATTGAAATATGGCGCTTTAATCACCTCATTGCTACCTTCGAGTCCTTATAACTGGGGAGGATGCCGATTACGGGGACTCTCAGGAGCTGACACCATGTGCATGCGCTTGGGCATCGCTTGTGGTTCGGTTCCGATTGGCTGTAAGAAACGCGCTCGCTCCAACAAGTGGTGGTGATATAAAATTAGCAGTGGCGGGCGATGCCGCAGATATGTACTCGATAGATTCATTTAGCTACAGGTATATATGCGGAGGGAATCAACTATTCTTTACTACAATGAAACCCGTTCGACCTCTTTGCCTCGCCTCCCCCCTTTTCCTGTCCATCCATAGATAGCCCCCGATGACTAGTACAAAGACCACAACGCCACCCATTACAATACCGGCAATCAGCCTAATCCGGGATTGTCCCGGGACCATCCCCTTCATCGCCGCCTGTACCGGTCGAACTTGAGCCCGGATTCTCGGTGTCCGTTGACGGTTTCGGTAGCAATAGAAGAATAGAATGTCGAGCAAACTGAGCACATATGGGAGACCAATAGGCAAAACCAACAATCAAAAACACATTTTCTAGGCCAGAGAATACCACCAGGTGTTTCGAGCAGGTTGATTACCCAGTTGAGAAAGGCTTTACACAGTTAGCAGGGCAAAAGATCACCAAGGAGACTATCTAGATAGTATATAGTCAACTGCCTAACAGGCGTTTCAATGGATTCTTGCGTGAAGATACTTTACCGAGTTTCGCACCCGCACGGGGAATTGACTTACCAGGAGACTTAAAGAGGAGCTGATTATACTCACAAGCTGAGGCGGGAATGCAAATTGAGAGATGGTATATGTATGGCACCAGGTCCTCTCACACTACTATCTACCTCCCTGGCATTTCAATATCACTGCAATCCAGCTGGTGTCTATTTACTATTATTGAGCTAAGTTATATAATATCAGCAGTTTACCCGTGTCGCTACTGCGATTTCGGTTGAAACGCTGACCGTAATAAATACTTGAATACAAACGATGCATCTCCGCTTTGCCGTTAATCACACGGCGGCGATGTTTTTTTTCAAAGCTTGTTGTGTTTCGTGCTGACACTGGGCGGGATGTCGGCATCGCTCGTCCCCCACGTCTTGCTCTCGTGGGGCCCAAGCGTGAGCTCGAGCGTGCCGCCGCTCAGGAAGAAGTCGTGTGTCAAGTAATTCTTGGTGTACGTCTTCCCGTTCAGCTTGGCGCTTTGGATGTAGATGTTCTCGTAAGAGGCGTCGAAATTGACGTTCTTGATGGTCGCCGTCTTGCCGGTCATGCCGTTGGTGAGCGACACCGAAGGGAAGAACGGAGGCGTGATGAAGTAGACATCCTGGCCGGGGTTCGGGAAGATGCCCAGCATTGCGAACGCCACGAATGAACCCATGGCTCCCGAGTCATCGTTGCCAGGGATACCGGCGGTGGTGGTGTTGAACTGGCTTGGGATATAGTAGTGCACTAGAAACACTCCTGGTCAGTAATTGCCGTCTCGTAGCCTCGCTAATACGGAATGGTAGAACATGAAGCCTGCTGGAAGAAAAACTAAGGTTGGGAATTACTTACCTCGTTCCGCCGACTTGGCTGGGCGGCCTGCATAGTGGTACTGGAAAATGGGGAGGAAACCTTGTTCGTCTCCGACGTAGAGGAGCCCGCTCTCGTGGAAGAAATCGAGCCGACTGACAAACGTGTCCGGGCCACCAAGTGTTGTGATAAGAGCTGCCATATCATGCGGAGCGAAAAAAGTGTAGAGCCAGGCGCTGCCCTCATAGGTCTCGTGTCCACTCGGGTTGAGGTAGCAAGAATCGAAATTGTTTAGTGGCGAGCAGTAGTCTGGATCTTGGAAACCGAAGGTGCCGTTCAAGTATCTGGGCTGTACGAAACCAGTGAAGTTGGTGTCGACGCCGTTGATAGATGAAGTTTGATCCGACTTGTAGAGATTCTTCCAGTTTCCAGATCTCTTGGTATACTTCTCGTAATCCTGCTCGTTGCCTATCATCTCGGCCATCTCGGCAATGCAGAAGTCATTATACGCGTACTCGACAGTTCGTGATATGCTTCTTGTGAATAGGCCAGTTCCGTCGGTGTCAAAGTCATCGGCGGGGATGTAGCCGAGATTCTTCCAACTAGCCAGACCACCTCTCCCTTCGTAATCCCAGACTTGACTGAGAAATAGATTAGTATGACCTCGCTGTTGTAGAAAATCCATCTGACTTACGGCTCGACTTCGGCGTCCTTTACTATTGCCTCGTATCCTGTCTTCCAGTCGATATCTTGTGTAATATTTTTGATATATGAGTCGACCAATACCACATCAGCATTCGAGCCACCTTGGGTCCAACCTTTGCACAGGGACATTCGGCAGTCCGGGAGCCAACCTTCGTGCCTGTATGTATCGATCAAGGAGCGGATCATAAGACTCTGTGAGTAGGGATCGACCAGCGTAATGAATGGGTGAATAGATCTAAACGAATCCCAGATGCAGTAGTATGAGTCGTAGTACGGCTCATCGCTCTCCCAGAGCGGATTTTCGCCCGTATAGTCTTGCGGACTGATCATGGCCCTGTACACACCGCTCCAGAAGATGGTCTGTAGATCATCCATACTTACTGGGCTAGTCGAGGAGGTATCCTTCCCAGCTTCGATTTGAATGACGCTGAGTTTATCCTCCCAGGCTTTCTCGGCGGTTGCGAGAGTATTCTCGAAGCTGAAGTCTGGAATCTCGGCCTCGGCGTTTTTACAAGCTTTGTCGGGACTGATGAACGAAAGACCAACGCGTGCCGTCAACTCATCGCCCTTTTCAAGCTCTTTGAACCACGTATACGTGCCTGCGGGGATCGGCGGAGAATTGCTATCTTGCTGGAGGGTGATGTTCTTCCGGTCGTTACCGGCGCGAGTGTTGATAAATACACCGGTGTCACGGATCGCGCCCCCTTTGAAATCCGCACAGTAGTGGAGGGTGTATGTCCCAAAGCCGAAAGATGGGTTGAAGGTTCCTGTTCCAGTCATCCGGCCAGTTTCGGGATCTACTGATGCAGAGCCATTCTTGCGGGTATCGGGAAGATCGGTCAGATCAACGATTAGGAGAGGGCTCAATGGTCCATCAACTACAGCATCGCCTGTAGCATTACCGAAGAAGGTGAACTTATATAAGGCGGTATGATTCGACGTAGTCATCTCGGCATTGATACCGGACTCCAGGCCAATTGCAAAGTAGCCAGGACGCGCAGACACGCTCCCCTCAACAATGGCGACAGATCGTTCAGTTTTCGGGAACACGCAGCCATCGACGGCGTCGCCTTTACATCCCGGGGAAACGAAGATGGGGAAGTTGGCTAACGAAGATGCGCCTCCAGTACCAGAGTCGTGCATATGGGAGAACCCTGTGACTGGGCTCCCATTGGAAGCATAACCAGCCTGGTTGTCCTCGGTCACGTCTGCCACCGCTTTGGCCATGCCTGAAAGTTTGTCAGCAGGGAGGTGTCTGGCGTCCACCTCAATTCTACTTATAGAGGACGAGGAATCACAGGGATCACGGGGATACTCACCAAAGGGAAGGGTTGCCCCGGCAAACACATGACCTTACACTCCTGTTAGAGACTCGACGCAGATGTGATGGGGATAGCATACCGCCATTAAGAGTGCCGATGAGGGGATCGACAAAATCATAATTGCCAGTCACGTTTGCGGTGCCCCGAGAAGCCAGGGCTGCGAGTGATGACTGCAGCGATGCAGCCACGGTAGAGTATACCAGCAACGACCGGAAACCCATCTTGCCGGCAACAACCTCTGATACTATTCGGGCTTCGAAGAGTGTGCGCAAGGCCGGCGAGAAGAAGGTCATATACGATCACATGCAGCGTGGGGTCCCGGGGGCTTGAAATACCCGCCCTCGTTTAGAGGGCTCTTCATGATCTCCATCCGCAATGCGTCCTTCCGGGTACGTGCTCGGGATGATAATGCAGACTTGCAGAAATCCAGCAGGTGGATTCGTAGTGGACGGTAATATGGGACACATGGGGTAGATGGGGTAAGATGGGGTTTGGGGTCCATGGAGGCTACGTAGATCATTCTCGATCCCCAGCCTCAACTACTCCAAATGCTGTGATCTTGCATTGAGGACCTATCATGTACTTGGTTGAAACCGGCCTCTCCCTCTCTCACCGCAGGCCGCCTCTCACCTTACACTTCCTCGCCGGCATCAGCGCTGGTCCTCAGCTCGACTACACGGAATTGTGATGGAAAAGGCTCTGATCAGACCGTAAAGACGAGGGATTTTAGTAGTACCGGAAAATGTTTCCCTCGGAATAGGTATTCTCCCGGGCCTGCTTACTATATGTGTACGAAGTATTTCATAGGTAGTCTAAAGATCCACACTCATTATACTGGAGTTGTGATGACTTGAGACATTGAAATAGGTGGCGCAACGAGGGCATCTCACCAAGCCAACAGACTAGATTAGTTACCTAGGTAGGTAGCTATTCAATCCTATGACAACGGGCTTTTTTGCAATATTGTAGATGCCTCCAGGCCGGGCAATAGGGTCAACACGCTGTTGGGCAATTGAACGGGCTGCCCTGAATAGGGTGGTGGTAACCGAGGCGGTAGGACTACCCACCTGATGAAAGAGCCTGCCAGAAGTGGACATTGGAATTTGGACGGGCTTTGTAAGAAAGGTAGGTAGGCATATTACCCATGAGTATGTGATGACGCTGGTTTTGGCACGTGCCGAATCCGCGCGGGCCTGTTACTGATATCTGTACTCTGTACTTTCAGTATCTACATGTAGAGACGGCCGGTCGTAAAACCTCATTGCGCAAAAGAACAAGCAGAATGTCCCGACTCCCAAGTTCAGCAATTACGCGGCATGATTAGTAAGATTTGGTAAGTAATTAGTAAGTATAAACCACTTATACCAGTTACCCCATCCAGAGCCTTGAGAGCGCTGCCTATTTCTCTTCGTACTTCGTACGGGTCGGCACAACACGGCATGGACATACGATAGCAGACAGACAAACGGCCCCAATGGACTGCGTATCGAACGATACGTGATACTTAAGAGGCCTAGAACGGTTGTCGCCAGTACATGCGGCGAATCACCCAGTGGGGTAAGTCGGTTAACTATGTCCTAACGGTCCTCTATACCCGTGGGGGTTCGGTTATTATTTTCAGGAGCGACTTTTGGGGGCGACGAAGGGAAACTCGTCTCCTTTCTTTTCCACTAGTACCCACCACAGTACGAGGATCTTTGGGCTAAGTAAGGCATTGGTACCGACGGCTGCCCTCAGGTTGGGGGAGAACAATGAGGAGGGCTCTTTCGCCGAGCCGCGCGTCTAACTAAGCATACCCAGTTACCACAAAGAGCAAAGCGACAACAATGGTGTACTCCCGTACTGCTCACCGTACTGTTCGGCCACCTATCTAGAGGCACTATCCCCATTCCACACAAATGTGTGGGGTTGGAAGAGTTTTCTCTCTACGCTTCGGCTATTGAGCTGCAGCCGTTGCTTCACGACACACGTACCAGCGGTATGGGCCGGGGGCCTTCTCCCTCCACGAGCCTCCGGGAGGACCGTACCATAAACCCGGAGCACAATATACCAACGAGAAAAAGCTGAAGGGGCTCCGCGGCTGGCACGAGACCTCCATCGAGGGAGCGGCACTGCATAAACGCTCGGCAATGATGTTGGAACATACCGGTTTTGTGGATTGTCACGAACGTCTTAGGCACGCAGACTTGTTTGGATAATCACCGCAGCAGTCGGAATTAGGGAGTCGAAAGAATCCCCGAAACACATTCTTCTGCGGCCGACTAGGTACAAAATACGCGTCACAGACCGCGGCCCAGTGCCAATCAATCAGTTCACTATGGTATTCAGTGTGAAGTACGGTATGCGCATTGCGCGAAGGCTCGCATGCGAAATGGGCCGGCCAAGCTAACCCATCGCTACGAGCCCCTATTAGAAGGCCCTCGGCTGATTGATTGATTGATACGTGGGAGTTGTCTTTGATTGGAGCAACACCACGCCTCCAAGAGCCATGCATCGCAGGGTTAATTGGGGATTCAGTAAATCATGTTTCTGACTCCATTTGATATTTTACAGCCTTCGTTGCAAGTCATTGTCCGGGCCATATGCTCGTGTGGCCTGGAAGTAATGGCCTAATCTTCATGAATCTTGCCCTTTCTATACTCTCCCCTGAAATTGTTGAAAGAGCTGCTCTCGATGCCTGGATGTGCCGCAGCTTATGCTTCTAAACTCGGCTACAGAAGAACACGTCGAGTTTGCTCTCCCGCTGTATTGCCGTGATTGTTCGAGTCAACGCGCCCGAATCGTTCTTGCTAACCCGCAAAACCGCCATGTCTCGACGTCATTGCCGGAACGTCCACGCAGCGCTGCTCTCTCAAGGGACTTTAGTCATCTGATGGACCTTAGCGTTATTCGGGGAACCGCGTGGCCCCTTTGGTTAGCCTTTCGACGTCTCTGAACCGAAGACTTTCGTCCTGCTTTATATGGTGAGAGTCCCACGTCGATTCGCGCTGCCGGATAAGTCTGAAGAGGGCTTACCAAGTCGATTTGACTGCATGGCACACAGCATAAATATGGATTGCGGCTCACAGCATACGGCGAATGTACCAAGAGTATTTGCCAGTTACCGACTCTCAACCATGTATACCACTTGTTCAATGTCGGGGCCCGAAATGCCATTGGCCAAGCCGGCTTCAATTCGAAGCTATTCATGACCGCGGATGCATTGCAATGCATTACATACGGAATTGAATCCCCACGTCGAAAAAGAAAAGAACGGGAGTGGAATATTGGCCTTTCATCGCAGCCCGATTATGCCGAGATGCGCTTGACCCTCGCTAAAATCGTATATAACTTCAACCTCAGCACGGCCGATGATGAACCGGCTGTGTAGCTAAAAGCATATGGAATCCGGGATGGGCTTGCCTTGCACATTCACATGAAGCCTGTTACACCATACGCGGTACCATTACGAGTTACGAGACAATTGCCAGTGAAATGTGAGACTTTACGATTACAGTTCGCTTGTTAAGATTCACCAGTCTGAACAGCCGATGTGTTAGCCATTCGCCGTGCCTACATTTACGATTGCAGGTCGGTTGTCGAGATTCACTACTTTGGACAGCCAATGTGTTAATCGTTCAACGTGCCTATACCGAACAGTTTGCCTGATTGCACAACATTGAAGCGTATTGCAATACATTTTATTCGTTTCCAAACTCCATAATATCACCACAATGTCCTCGTATGTAACCCAAATCTCTATAAATTGGCCAAGGATCATCTTACAACTTCACCAAATAACCATCTCTCAAGGAACGCCAGGAAACACGGAACAGCAAGCGAGACATCACCAAATCAATCGTTGGACCATCCTCAATCATGTGGCAATTCTGGGCTCTTTTTGTCTTTCGATATCTGAGGACAATCATCAGTATCTTCACATACTACCTCTCGAAGCCGAAAGCTATACGATGCCCGCCTAGATACTCCGGAAAGGATGTGTCCGTAATCATTCCAACAACGTTCAAGTCTCCACCAGAGCTGATCAAGTGCTTACACTCCATTGCAGCTTGCTCACCTTCAGCCATCTTCATCATCACTAGCCAGGCAAATGTTGAACTTGCCGCTAAGTGTGTCTACGAAAACGCCATCGATGCCACGGTCTTAGGTGTTTCGAAGTTGAACAAGAGGGCACAGATCCTGAAAGCCGTACCCTACGTTGCAACCCCTATCTGTGTTCTTGCTGATGATGACGTCTGCTGGCCAACACGCTTCCTCGACTACATTCTTGCAGTCTTTGAAGACCCAGAAGTCGGTGCAGCCGGTCCACGCCAACGTGTTCGTCGTGAAGACAACCCAGACGGATGGAACTTCCTCGGGATCAGCTACCTTGAACGCCGCGTATGGAACAATTTAGCCACGAACACTCTTGACGGATCTATCTCCACGCTGTCCGGAAGAACCGCCGCCTACCGTACCGAGATCTTGCAGACGAAGGAATTTTCCGATTACTTCATCAACAAGGCTTGGTTCGGCAAGAAGCTCAACTCCGATGACGACAAATGCCTGACCAGGTATGTGTACTCCCACGGATGGAAAATCGTCATTCAGCCAGATCCTCGCTCCACCATCGAGACCACTGTTGAGCCCGACAAGAAGTACATTCTTCAGTGTCTCCGATGGGCTCGCGCCCACTGGCGTGGCAACTTCGCCGTCATGCGCGGCGAATCGTACTGGTGCTCGCCACGCTACCTCTGGGGCCTCTACTACATCTACATCGGTCAGTTCCAGACGCCGGCCCTCCTTTGGGACGGGCTATTGTTCCTCTCCCTCTCATCCAGCCTGACAAACGCTTCGACCGGCACCGCCCGTCTCGCGTACGTAAGTCTTGGGGCTTGGGTTTTCTTCACTAAGTTGGTCAAGCTAATCCCCCATTTCTGCAAGCACCCGTCCGACATGAAGTTCATCCCGCTGTCCATCTTGTTTAGCTACGCCCACGGCTTCTTGAACTTATATGCGGCCTGCACACTGCATGTCACTGGGTGGGGCTCGCAGAAACTGAGCGAACTGGAAATTGCCCGCGAAGACACGAACATGATGATCAAGTTGAACGGCGATGCCAAGAACGCAGTTTAAACACCAGTGGAGAGCGAGAGCATACGGCTGGTTGGCGGAGATACAGATACGTCGCAGTCGTTTCGGGATGGCCCGACTTGGGGACGTACTCAGCGATGATAGCGCATGGACGGACAAGGTAGAACGTATACCTTAGACAGTAATAGATGTTGTGTTTTCCACCCCAACTCGATATGGTTCTTGCCTGCTTGTGAATAATCGTGAGATCTCAGTAGTTAGCGTTGAAAGCGGATGAATGGCTTGATTACCACCCAGTATAAACTAACTTAACCATCGTTTTCCTCATAGGGGAAGACTGTTTCTTATAGATCGAGCTGCTAGAATACGCCTATCTATCTACATAGTTACAGGCAACAAAGGGGAAAGCGATTGTTCGGTCGCTGAAGCTAGTCTGTCTTGAACATAGCGATTTAAGCTGAAAGCCGGAACAAAGAGCACATAGTGAAAGGGCAGTCTTGAAGGCCCGGAGCAGGCAGTGGTTCTTTACGCCTAAATTCGGTGAATTCATACCCCCTGTGGGCCA
Organism: Xylaria intraflava; assembly: GCA_022385655.1. Lineage (NCBI taxonomy): Eukaryota > Fungi > Ascomycota > Sordariomycetes > Xylariales > Xylariaceae > Xylaria > Xylaria intraflava. The sequence goes on from MU279773.1 coordinate 148,476, forward strand.
GTTCCCTGACATCTTACATAGGCAAGCCGGTATTATGAGAGAATAACGAAGTATAGAACGAATTGACTGGTTCGACATGTAGTAATCTATATATCGGCAGAGGAGAGTCCAGCTCCAGCCTTAGACTAACAAGCGAATTATTACCTACCGGCTACGGGGTGGGTGACAACATATCTAGAACGCCGTTTTGGCACGAATTTACGGAACTTGAACTGGTTTTGAGAGCGATCCGTCACGATACGAGTGGAGAGCCGGCATGCCATAGGTAATTGGATTCGCATTTGACACAAACACAATAACGCTGTGTCGTCAAGGTATAATAAACCCTATTTCTAATACTAATCGAATTAGACCTGGCCCCAAACAAAGCCCTGCCGGGTGATATTGCCGGCGCCCTCCCAGGTCTTATTGATATGTTTGGGTGGTATCTGGAAGAACTGCCCTGACTTCATTCAGCTAGAATCGCTACCGCGGGCTGGGGGACTTGTTCCTGATGAGTCGGGCGTTACTGAGGTGCAAACCTACATACTGTTCAATCAATAGATTCGACTCCTAAGAAACCCCGTGGTAAAACCTTTTTATTTTCGCTCTTGGTATTCATTAACTAAGTATCATCTCATCGCTGTGCTTTCCCGTACAGATCAAGGTTGATATCTTCTTCCTTATAATGATCTGTTATGATTGTATGCAGGTTATCTTGCGAGAATGCGCCACTGTTGGAAATGGCTTTAGCTTCGGACTCATTGCCCCATCTAATCAGGGTAGACTTACAGGTTCGTGATGTAGGTGTCGACTTGATGGGCCGGAAGGCACTCAGAAATCGCGTTCTTTATGTTGACGTGCGACACCATTGATCCGTCCGCAAAATTGACATATTTGGATGGATTTCCCCATTCGACCTGGCTTTCCGGTAGGAAAGCGCTCTCGGGACTGAGTTTGTATACGCCGCCTAAAATGATGACTGTCTTTCGACGCTCTTGCGCGGCCCGTGCGATAGCGGCGGCGCCAGAATCGACAATAACGCCCCCTTGCGCGGTTATGGCTCGCGCGCCTAGAATGACCTTGTCGACTCTTGACATGTAGGCCATTAGGCCAGCATTGAAGACGGTGACGATGCTCGAGCCATTAGACGTCATTGACTTGAGTAATGATGCATACTGTTCCTCCGCACTCACGGCCGAGGACGAATCGATTACTAGAAACACGGTAAACTTCCTCTTCGACGCGGCTCGTATGAGAAACTTCTGGACTGTTTTTGACGGTTGGTACACTAATATATAGTCTCCTGGGTAAATAAAGATGTCGGCATTTGTCTGGACCTGTTCATCTACCATCTTGATCTCGTCCATGATCTCCTGAATTCCATCAATCACTTCGGAGCGCAAGGCGGATAAATTAGTGGCTTGAGAATTGATGATTGGGGTCGAGGCACCTGAAACCTGGCCTGGGGTTGAAGCGTTTGATCCGATAGAAGAGAAAACGTTGGGATCGGACAGTAGGTTGAACATAGACTGGGTTCGGGCAAAGGATCCTGGGGATGCGAGAGCTGGAGGCCGTACAGGTTTCGTAGGAGAGCCTGCATGCATCAGCGCCGTTGCTGGAGGAGAGGTGGTTCGGGGAGAGTCGATGGCAGCATCGTTCCGGTCTTCGGCAGCTTCATCCCGAATCAAACCCAGAACTCTCCTCACGATGTTTCCAATAACAAGCTCGTGAGGCTGCGCGGCAACAAGTTTTCTGCCAACGGACTGAATTCGACCAAGGAGCTGATCAACATTGGTCCATTTGTCCCTGGCGACGACTTGAAGAAGAATATGGGCGGTTGCTGTAGCACAAGCCTCAGAGCCCTTGACCTGTCGCCTTTTCAGAAGACTAAAGGTACGCCATCAGTCGCATGTCCCCGGCTCACTCGAACTGAGTAATAGCGCGATAATGTGTTTGCTTACGAGACGAGAAATTCCACTGAAGCCTCGACGGGGCGACTCTTCAACGTATCAAGAAATCGCTCGAGGCTGGGCGCATGCCCCCCTTTAATAATAGCCATTGTCCCAATAGATGCCGTCTACCACAGCTGTATGGACGGGTTGGGACTTATTTAGTTTTTCAATAGTCGCCGCTGTCGCAAGATTAGATGGTCGCTTCGTACGCCGCAAAATACCTATGTTGGGGCAGTCCTGGAGCTTGGATGGGCCGCACTGATGTACCGTAGCTCTACGTCATACCCGTCGCAATGATGGGAATCTTGAAGAGAGATGGGGGGATGCGGTGGCCGCTGAGGTTGGCTGATTTATGCTGTAGGATACAATTATGGTGGGAGGAGGGAGAAATTGAGCGAGCGCGTGGTCGTTGCGAAGTATGAGTCAAAACCTCAAAAAGTTGAAATGCGGTGGTTACATGAATTTGTGCTGAGTATTGCGGGCTGATCGAGGGGTTCCCCGGCGGTAGGTTAGGTATCCGTCAGGTCCCTATTAGCCCCAAGCCCGCATTACGTAATAGGTACCTTACAGATCCGTTATGCATTTCGTGCATATTAATTAACTAGGGCAAATATATAATATGTATATATGCAGAATACAAGGAGATTGATATGTGCTTAAGGGGGCTAGATAATACGTTACCGGGATTTTTAATCGAATATACACGCGCAATGCTGTTGAAGAAACATCATACCTACAATTTGAAGAGGTACCTATCAGCCCGCAAAATGTACTACTTTACGGACGTGTAGTTCCAAGATACCTGATCAGCCGTAGCGATGCCATGACGACTTACATTGATAAGTATTGTCAAGGTAATCTGTAATGGCGGTATGTAGGTTCGATTGGAAGTCTGTCCAAATGCATTCTGTACGAAGTACCTAAGATAACCTGCGGTTCAAGTTCTCGATAGAGGATAGGTCCCGCTCTAGGGGGTACATGTCGCCCCCTAGGCGTCTCAATAGCGAGGTCAGGTACCTATCACGGCCGCCTGGCGGTCTGGGTAGGCCCAAGTTAGCGCCTGTGGCTCCTTATAGGCAGGCTTCCCTTGGCTCGACTGCTTACGGCGTGGTGAAATCTCGCTCTACGCCTGTATCTCTACTAAGACTCTCTACCTACACCGGCCAAGCCGTCGTCTGGCGACTTCGTATTCCAATAGTCCGCACGGAATCCTTTTGTAGAAGAACAGATGTGTTAGCGCCTGCTTCCGCTTCGCTGTTCATTCTCCCCGTGCATTGACCCTCGACCGAAGTTTTCGTCGTCCGAATCACGACCCCCGACCCTCATCCCCTCAACTCTCTCGGCACGTCGTAGCTCGGTTCTACCCAGTCTTCCCAGTCCATTCTTGGCTGCGAATAGTCTGTTTGATCCGACCCGTCTGCCCTGACGTCGAACCCAACTCCAGCCCCCTCATTCCGTCCTGCTGGCTTTGCTCCCCTATCTCGCGGCCTTGGTTTCTCCCATATTTACGGCTCGTTCTGCTTTCGCCTGGCGGACCCGAACGAGTCTTGATGGAGTGCCGATTGATCAGAAGATGAACTCCCTGAACATTATATCCGCGCGAGTCTCTCCTACATCAAGCTCGGCCCCGTCGCGAACGAATTCGCTCGGCCACATCGGCATTGCTGTTACACCGTCTGGCGAGGGCGTCATTTCTTTGGAAGAGACCGCGACCAAAGACCAGAGCGCGACGGCAAACGAACTGGACGACCGACATGCATTCAACGAGGCAGATAATGCTTTCTCTGAGTGCGCCAACGAAACGTCGCCCTTGCTAGAAAAACGAGAAACGAGAGAACGAGAACAGGACAGCTGGGGTCACTCCTGGCATCCCTACCCTGCGCGCGTAGCAAACGGGTTTATCAGCTCGATACATTGGGTTCTGTCCACAATCGCTGCCCCCGGTGTATATCTAATTGCTTGTTTGTATGATGCTAATGGAAATTTCGCTCCACTGCGTCAACTGAAGAATCTGTTCAGTGCGTATGGTGGAAACCCACGCAAGTTTAGTGCGGAGTCCCAGGATATCGCCCAGAACGAGAAAGAGATGGCATCAAGACGTGATAGTCAAAGCGCGAGAAACAGGCGAGAGCCCATTGCATCACAGCCTGCGATATCATCAGGGTCGTCGTCTTCGGGCGTTTCCTCCGAGTCGGAGTCCGATGTGAGTGGGACGACTGATAAGAGCCGTCGCCATGCCAGGTCAAAGTCGCTGCAACCGGCCGAAGAATTCGCACCCGCTAGGAGGTCGATTCGGATCAAGCTTCACAACGATGATGTCATGCGCCGTGGGAAACATAGAAGGGCCCAGTCCACGAACACTCCCAATGTGCCTGGAGATGGTGATGTGACGGACGAGCTCTCCGCCCACCTCAAGTCCCCTACTTCCCCTGTCGGTGCCTTGACAAAGTATCCCAAAACTCCTGCTCCTCCTAGGCCCCTAATACCGAGGCGGCAACCATCCTACGTTGCCTTCGAACCGCAAGATCCAAAACAGCTAAAGACTTTGATACTAGACCTTGACGAAACACTGATACATAGCATGTCTAAGGGAGGTCGGATGGGCTCGGGACATATGGTCGAAGTGCGACTGAACACAGCATACACCGGAAGTGGAGGTCAGCCAATGCTGGGGCCTCAACATCCGATTCTGTATTATGTGCATAAGCGGCCGCATTGTGATGAGTTCTTGCGAAAGGTAAGGCACTCCGAAGAAGCGCTGTATGCCATGCGCTACCCTCGGTACATGGCTAACCTGGGTGAGCAAAGGTTTGCAAATGGTTCAACCTGGTCGTCTTCACAGCCTCCGTACAAGAGTATGCCGACCCTGTGATCGATTGGTTGGAATCAGAAAGAAAGTTCTTCTCGGGACGGTACTACAGACAGCACTGTACGTTTAGGCATGGGGCGTTCATCAAGGATCTCAGCTCGATAGAGCCGGACCTAAGTAAGGTCATGATTCTGGATAACAGTCCATTAAGCTACATGTTTCACCAAGGTATGGCCGTTGCCCCATATTCCTTCTTTTCATGTAATTTCTGTTCGAGTTGCTGATGACCCGTGTAGACAATGCTATCCCCATTCAAGGATGGATCAGTGATCCGACAGATAATGACTTGCTACACCTTGTACCATTTCTAGAAGGATTACAATACGTGTCCGATGTGAGAGCGCTATTAGCATTAAGAGGAGGCGAAGACGGACAGCATGTAACGTGACGCTGCCTGGACGAGATACTAGTTATTGAAATTTTAATAATGACCACCATACTGATTGAACAGCCACATTTGTGCGATCCGCAATCTATCCTTGCCCAATACGCCTTACTGTCTAAGTATCGTGATATTTTTACGAGTATATCAGCGTTAGATCGAGTACGGCCGAGCGGTTGTAGGATTTTTAGACGCTTTCAGCCCCTTATAGATAGGCCAGCTATACTTCGAGGTAGAGCGGGTGGAATAGATATATTCATCCTGCTTCATGAGAAACAGAATCCCTCGATTTCGAACTTCGACCGCAGTAAATACCTAGCAAAGCTCCGGTCCCCGTACGAGTATGTGGTTGGCACAGATGTGGCGCATTTGATTACATAATACGGAATCGTGGCTTGGCTGTGGCTTATCCCGATGGATGACCCCCGCCGTGCTCCGAAGTCTCTTACGTCATAATACGCCCGAACAACCATCCACCGTATTGGCCGGGATATACAGTCTGTAGACAGAAATGTGACTTTGCTCACTTCTTGTAACGAGAATCACAAATCACAAATCACGATCATGTTTGCATGATGTAAAGAAGCGCCATGAACACGTTTCTGTAAAATGTCTCGGTGTTACTTGAGTCCGGTAGGTAAACAATGGGAGTCCGGAACAAGAACGCCCCCCCTGCCGGAATAGCTATTCGAAATCGTTGCTATGTCAGTCCGAGCTCTATGTGAATAGATATGTCGTCATCGCATCGCCCTCTGCCCTTCTTTTGTTTCTTGCAGCTCCTTATAAAATCCACGGCTCTCCTTGTCCGGACACAAATCTAAAACTATATAATTCCCCCCCAAGGATAAAAACAACGCCGGCTGATCATTGTGTTATCCTCTGTAACTGCAAATCATCATCGATCCTATCCGCCATCATGTCTCTGCATTGTACGTTTCCCACTTCTTCGTCAACCAGTCGCCCGCCCCTTTTGATTCTTCTGGCCTGGTCCAGCTGCAGAGCTTTGTTTCTGAGATCTCGGGGGAGTAGGATGATTCGAAGAAGAGTTGCACCGAGGCAAAGCGAAACGGTAAACAGGATGAGAGTTCGAATGACTAACAGCATCCATCAGATTTCCCGCCCGTCAAGCCTTCGGCTATCGCCCTCGGTACCATCTTTAACCACGGCGTAGAGCTTACTGGTACGTCCACCTTAACCTGTCGCGGCCTTTCCGAGCCTCCGCTTTGCTCCCAACTACCCACGCGATGCACGAGCTGACTTGAAGGAAACCAGTGCTATCGCCTCTCTTTGGCCAGACCTATCAGCGCGCCAAGATGGCCGACACGAAGGAGGAGTTCCTCCAATCCAGGGAGGCTACCGGCGCCGCCGTCGCCTGGGGCACCTCGCTCGTCGGTTCCGCATTGCAAGCCTACGGCGTCGGCGCGCTCATCAACGCCACCGGCACCCTGAGTTACAAGGGCGCGGCCTACCTTGGTTCTCTGATCTTCCTCGCTACCTCTGCGCCCAACGTAAGATCTATCTCAGCCCCGGCCCGCACTCATCTCTGTCGCACGATTGACAGATGTCGTCAACACGATGACTTTTCATCATGCGTCGTAAAACGTGAAGATGTGGCTGACACCGAAGAATTTCTAGTACCTTAATCAACTGTTGACCGAGAAGCGCGCCGTCGACACCGTCGCGGTAAGTGCTTTGGCCAAGGTCGTCGAAACACTCGGTCTCTCCTTGTTTCTCACCTGGTGGGGCACCCGGACCAACCCGTTCGACTAAGGAGCAGTCGGTGTATGTTTAGTCGAGCAAGGAAACGGCAGTTTGACTCGAGTGTTGAGCTCTGATGTTATCATTTTTGTCTGTCCCGTATACGCGCGCAAGATTTGGCCCGGGAGGAATTTGCCTAAAAGGAAACGGAAGTGTACGGTATTGCTATTCATAGTCAGCTGAATCACAGTGGGGATCGTCACGTAATTAATCCCGGAGCCCTTCACGATCTGAACACGGTATGCTTTTTGAAATGCTGTATATTAATGTCCGGTCCCTGAAGCGGCAATTGACATGAAACCCCTTTCCCTTCCGGAACGCCGATGACCGTTGATTCTTGGTCTATGTCGAAATGATGTGTATATAAAATACACTGATGATGTCCCATACAGATCGTGTTATCGCGATGGCTGATGCCAATTCGAGGCATAGCTAGAATCCGCGGTGTATACTTGATCTGTGCAGTTTCGCCCCTCCAGAAAAGAAACTGCATAACTGCTCACATGGCTCTTTTCTGCTGCTCAGCGGCAAGCTCCCAAGACATCCGGCGTGATAAGGTCATTCATTCTCACGTGTAGCAGGCCTTCGCCCCTTTTCATACAAGGAACTTCATCTGGGCTTTGGTCTCCTTCTCGACCAGCTTGACGAGGTCCTTGTAGACCTCGGCAAAATCCTCCTCGCCCTCTTCTTCCTCGATCTTCTCGCCATCCTTGGCCTTCTTACTGCCACCCACGCGCTTCTCGGTCACCATGACGACACTGGTAGGCCGCTTGGTGCTACCGGCGGCGCCGAGTTCGGCGCGCGACGTGACAAAGATGTAGGGTACGTTGACGTCCTCGCAGAGCACAGGAATGTGGCTGATGACATCCATGGGGCTGATATCGCCTGCAAGCACGACGACGCCTGGGAACGAGGTGTTGCTTGGACCGGCGGCGGGCGATTTACGGAGGGACTTCACGACTTCTTTTACGCCGCGCTTGAGGGTCTTGTTCTTGGCCGCTGTGGGTAGAAGGGGTTGCGGTGTTAGCCAGAGACCTGCCCGTAATCATAGGGTTCCAGGAGAAATGGGAGGATGCCATACCTTTCCGCACGCTTTTCATGACCTTCTTCGTGGCCTTCTCATCGGCCAGGGGCTTCGCGAAAGGCACCAATGCGCCGACTATAGGGAGTCCGGCAGCGGTCGTGCTCGGCTTTTCTTCTTTGACGGCGGCATCTTCCTTGACGGGAGTACCGGCAGTTTCCTCCTCGAGCGCGGCGGTGACAGCACTCTTCAGCTTCTCCTTCTTTTCTTTTTTCTCCTTCTTCTCCTTCTTCACCTTGACAACGCCGTCTACATCGCTGCGCTTCTTCTCCTTCTTCTCCTTCTTCTCTGGCTTCGTGGCCCCCATATTTGCTTCGTGGTCACCTGCTGCGGTTGGTTGTACTTTGAACGGCTCTTGTCGGTTTTCCGTTTGCTGATCAGGCGAGCAATCGTTGGGGATTCAGACGTGGCGGGCTCTCAAAAAAGATAGGTGGCAGTCGCCCGGCTGTGATAATACGTGAAGAAGAGTGGCGCGCGTTGATTTATGTGGTCGTGGTATTATTTTTGTTTTCTCCCCGGGGTTGTTTTCCAATTCGTTGCCCCAATTGCACCGGGTTTTGAGCTCTCAGTGAATCTTTTCAGAGCTCGAAATTTTTCTACAGCAAAATGCGCCGCAGCTTTCAGCAGGCATCAATTGAACCAATCAGCGAACGTGCTGCGATGGGGTATTTTCCGCTTTGTGGAACGTCCGGTGGGTCCATTGGCTGGTAGACCCACAAAATGCCAAAACGGGCGGAAGCAGAGCGGAAATCACATTTTCTGTGGAGACCACCTGCCCTACATACAGTGTACATAGTAATAAATGCACTGTACATAATTACGTACTCACCTGACCGACTCCCTCCCTGCCGGACCTTATCCGCCGCCGTAAGGGTGTACAGCAGGCACTCCATCCCTATAAGCCAGAACGGTGTCGGTTCACGCACGTAATAATTCAGCCTCAACGTCGCCATAGCCTCGAAACTTGCCAAGGAAACTTACTCAACAGTGAAAGAGACGTTTTCATGCTTTCAACGAGGCTCAAGTTACCGGGAAATTGTGCAGCACACAGACAACTGCATTGTAACTATTCTATAGTAGCCGGCTCGATCACACAGTTGGACGTCGAAAGCGGGCTCAAGCAGAACGGGGCGGACAGCCTTAACAATTGCTGATTGACAGCAACACTACGTAGCCATATAACTATGCCCTCTTCTATCTAGTTACATCGAATTCTTGCGATTGGGTCCGGAGGGTGCTTGACAGTTTAAGTTACCTTTTCAAGTTTAAAAAGAACAACAAGAACAATTCCACACCCTATGCCAACAACCTGCTAGTACCAGCCCTGCCGGTATCCAACTGCCAACTCTAGTCGGCCACTCCACCTGACTAGCCACTTGAAGAGTCGCGACCCGCAGACATTCGCTAAATTCCACTCGCCGACGGTCGGAACGGTTGGCCTATCGGGTGACCAGAGGAATTAGGCATACCGGTCTGGAGCATACCCGCTCCGTACTGTAAGCGCTAGGTACTATGCCTCAAGTGGTCCCTTCGTAAAACTTTTATCCCCCGGCTCCGTTAGATCCGTCGAGAATTCAGAACAAACCGCAACGTGGGAGGGTTGATTCGTTACGAGGAGATCGTGCCCTCAAAAGTCCTAAGAGCGCCTGGAAAACTTTACGCCTCACCCACACCGCGCAAATTTACTCAAAACTCCGGCAAAAGATTGGCTCGATTCACATTACATACCCCGCATTCGCCAAGAGTGTATAGGTGGTTGGATACAAATACCGCACATTTGACGGAGACTTTAAGTATGAGTCCGCCTGGCCATGACGGAGAGGTTGGCCCTCCGACGAACTCCATCGGTCTTGTTGGCCGCGAGTCTAGCGTCCGGGATGAGAGCCAAGCCGCCAATGCCGGGGCCGGTCCTCTGCAGACGGATGCCGAAGCGGTGACCACAGATTCTAAGCAGGTAATTAGCTGGAGGGATTTGCCCAGGAAGGACCAATTGCTCGTTCTCACACTTGCTCGACTCAGTGAGCCCTTAACACAGACTTCCCTACAGGTAGGCATACATACCGGACGATAGGTATACTAGGCTCTCCCCCTTGCTGGCGGTGGCTAACGGGCATGAAGGCATACATGTTTTATCAGTTACGATGGTGTGAGTGACATGAAATATCATTTTCTTTGTCTGGATATATACATGATGCGCGCGCGATGTGCTAGCCCGTTATATATATCGCACCTTGGGAGAGTCGCCGGTCATAAACCCATCACGTGTCTAACTCTTGCTCAAAGTTGATCCTACTCTTCCGGATGCTGTTATCTCCAGCCAGGCCGGTATACTTCATGCTAGCTTCACAGCCGCCCAGTTTTTTACTGCCCTGTTATGGGGTCGTGTAGCAGACTCGAAGAAGGCTGGACGCAAGACAGTCATCTTAATCGGTCTCCTAGGCACGCGTAAGCCAACCATTCACGTCACGGAAACGAATACATATCGGTCATACTCACAGAATCTTTGTAGTGGTATCATGTCTCGGTTTTGGCTTTTCCAGGACCTTTTACCAGGCATTGTTTTTCAGGTCCCTCGGTGGTATTACGAATGGCAACGTCGGTGTCATGAGGACTATGTAGGTGTCTCCCGCGTAATACGTGTATGTTGTAGCCTGGCTTATATACTGCACAGGATCAGCGAAATCGTCCGTGAAAAGAAGTAAGTCGAGATGACTACCACTCGGTTGAGATCAAGCACGTTGGGCATCTAATTACTGTATAGGTACCAGTCTAGGGCTTTCCTAGTCTTGCCAATGACTTTCAATATCGGAGTCATTATAGGCCCAATCCTTGGTGGTATACTCTCCGACCCAGCCGGCTCTTACCCCAACCTATTTGGAAACGTCGAGTTTTTCAAAAAATTCCCGTACGCGACGCCCAACCTCGTCAGCGCTGTGTTCTTGGGTACTGCCATGTTACTGTGTTGGTTGATGCTCGAAGAGGTAAAGCCCCTATTCTTCTACTCACGTCGAATGGCTTCTTACTCACGCTTTCAGACCCACGACTTGCTCCGAGACGAGCGCGACTTCGGCATCATGCTGGGTAGCAGGCTGAAGAGGCTTTTCCTGCGTGATAAGAACGCTATAAAGTACACTCTACTTAACTCGAATAGCTCGAGCTTTGGCGAATCCTCTGATACACCGCGCAACTCGGTCGAGGAAGCGCCGAACCAACCGGCCAAGCGCCGGCGATATACGAGACGGCTGCCGTTCCGGCGCCTTTTTACTCGCAATCTGTCTTTTACGTTCATCTCGCACTTCTTCCTGGCGTTCCATGTGGGCACGTTTAACTCACTCTGGTTCGTCTTTCTCTCCACGCCCGTATATAATCCCGCCGATCCGACCCCGCCGGGCTTCAAACCGAATCTCCCCTTCAGGTTTACAGGTGGCCTCGGACTCCCACCCCAGTCCGTCGGTCTTGCTAGTAAGTCAACCGTGTAATTATTTTCTTTAATCCGATTATCTGCACCCGACTCGCACCTCAATCATCCTATATTCCCCTTCCCGAGACAACCGCCATCTAAATAAATCCCGTTTGAGATGGCATGCAACTAACCTCGGGTGACGCAGTGGCACTTCTGGGTGCGATCGGAATTCTCATGCAGCTATTCCTATACCCGTGGTTGTCGGCGCGCCTCGGGACGCTGCGCTCGCTGCGTACTTTTCTCATACTATTCCCTATTACATATCTTATCTTGCCATTTCTGTCCGTTGTACATAGTTCGAGCCCACCGCCGAGCCCAAAGACGGGCCTGGCTATCTGGGTTTCTATCGCGGGCGTCCTTTTCGTTCAGGTTTCGGCACGCACGTTCGCCCTCCCCGCGCAGACTATCCTGCTGAATAACTGTGTGCCGCATCCAAGTGTGCTAGGTACGGTCCACGGATTGGGCCAGAGTGCAAGCAGTCTTGCGAGGACCATTGGGCCTGTTACTGGCGGATGGCTTTATGGCCTGGGACTAAGTCATGGTCTCGTTGGCGGTGTCTTTTGGGGTATGGCTGGCGTAGCAATTGCTGGGTTGGTAGCCAGTTTTTGGGTCCGAGATGGCAATGGTCATGAAATATGGCTAGAAGGCGACAAGGAGGACGATCTCGATGGCGATATATGATCTCATCAATGAGCGATCTACCTAGATTTTGGTTGGGGACTAGACTAAGAGCATTAGATATTAGATACGATAGACCTCCGATCAGATTGGATATGGATGATGTGTCATGAGGCCTTCATGAAGCACACGAAAAGGGATGAATTATCGATAGTTCTATAGGCATCGCTGAGTATGGCTTCACGGAGTTGCAACGTCTACGGCTAATAACCCCATGGGCAGAGTCGTGCACGTTTTTGTTTTCGAGCTTGGTATATACCGATGTTATGGCAAGGCAGAATGACTACGGTGAAACTGGGCCTGCGGAAGAGGATGCCTATGGCCACGCACTCTTACAAAACACATCGTATATCGTACCCGATATGACTCGGCTTAGAAACTTAATCAGGGCGCAGCTGGCAAAGGAGAAAAGACATCTGTAGTTTAATTGTGACGGTAGCAACGTATAGTGTAGGTACGGTATTCCGTACTTAACAAGGCCCCCTCATCGTTGGGGGGCACAAGTTACCCCTTTTTGCTAGATGGACGGTTGCCGACGCCAAGCGGACACGCCGGATGGCGTTTTGGGGGGTCAACGTGGGTGCTACTTTATTTTCACTACCATCTTCGGTGGGCGAAAGTCGGCTGATCAATGGTACGATCCATGGCAAGAATGCCAAGTCGGAAGTCCGATTCAAACGCGCTGGTTATCTTGGCCCAATATACGGATAGAGGGCCATGAAGTCCGGGATAGATGGATATGCATGTAGCGGGGTGGCCGACCTGACCGACACTTTTGAATCCGACTTCCCCCATGTCCATGTCCTTCGGGAGGCTCTGGGGCGCGAAGCTTGATCGCTCCCTGCAATTCGTCCCGAAAAAAAAGCCTGGATTTGGGAGCTAGTGCAAGTTTACAACTAGCGTCCTGGTATTTTATCGCTGTGACTTTGTTTGTCCCGACTCTGTGTTCACTGCGATCAGCCGTCGTCAGTCTCTCGTACCTCATTCCTATTGCTGACCGGCATGGGTTTTCCCGGCTCCCAATCGGACCCCATCACCCGCCATCGACCTCGTTCCACCACCTCCCCCAGGTCATTCTCATGAGACCGTGCAATGCCTAGTGTGATTTTCATGCGCTATGGCTATTCCGTCTCGACAAAGGTTAAATACCTACATACAGGCTTCCGTGGGGGTCAAGCCCCCCGGCCCCCTGCGCGGGAAGCACTAGACATTCTGACTCTCTTTTTGTGGCATCCAGGATTGTAGGTATAGGCTACGGCAGTGATTTGCGACGTACAGTGTCGAAGAAAGCCATCAGACAGAAAACCGACGGGGGCAAGGAAAACAATAACATCACAGTGAGTTGCAATGATGAATGGCGAGCTAAACGCATTAACAAGTTAGCGAGCGCCCGTCAAGAAACTGGAAATCAGACTGCTTCTTTCTCTCATCCCATCGGCGGGTTTGCGACCAAGTACCTATCCTGACGTGATATAACGGACAGACGGAAGGACTGACCATCCTCCCCCCATCCAACAGCCAGCAAGTGGCGTGTTCTCAACCTTCCTCTTCTTATTTGTATATCATTGTATTCGCCTGACCGCTCATAAGTTCAAATCCTTCGTTCAGTCCACAACAGTCGATAGATAAACAAGATGGCGCCATCTGCTCAGCTTCTTTCCGGGGCGCAGGCCACGCCGACTTCTCAATCCGCCTTGTCACCGGGATTCTACGTACCAACTGTCGCGTTCTTCACACCTGAGGATACAGTAGACGAACTTACGACTTCTCAACACGCTCTTCGCCTGGCTAAAGCCGGCGTTACTGGCATCGTCACCCATGGGTCTAACGGCGAAGCCGTTCATTTGGATCATAATGAGCGCTCTCTCATCACCCGCCTCACCCGTGATGCCCTGAACAATGCCGGTTACGCCGATATTCCCGTCATCGTCGGTTGCGGCGCTCAAAGCACACGAGAAACCATCCAGCTCTGCAACGAAGCCGCCGACGCCGGCGGTTCTCACGTTCTCGTCCTACCCCCTGCTTACTACGGTGGTCTCTTAACAACAGATCTCATAAAGGCTCATTTCATAGCGGTGGCAGACGCGTCTCCCATTCCTGTCCTAATCTACAATTTCCCGGCCGCTTGTGGCGGTCTAGATCTCAGTTCAGACGTCATTCTCAGCCTGGCTCAGCACCCCAATATCCAGGGTGTCAAGTTGACTTGCGGCAACACCGGCAAGCTCGCCCGTGTAGCGGCCGGTACGAAGGGCACCAGTTTCCGCACTTTTGGTGGCAGCGCCGATTTCACCGTGCAGACGCTGTCTGTGGGCGGTCACGGCATCATTGGCGGTCTGGGTAACGTGGCACCCGTGGCATGCCTGGAGGTTTACAGGCTGTGGCAGAACGGCAAGCAGGACAGTGCCCGGTCACTCCAAGAGATTGTCGCGAGGGGCGACTGGACCGCTATCCAGGGCGGCTTCGTCTCGGTCAAGGTAGCACTCCAGAAGTACTTCGGCTACGGTGGAGAACCCAGGAAGCCGTGCGCTTTCCCGGTTGGCGCAAAGTTGGCGGAGCAAGAAGAGGGTTTCTTGGAGCTTATCGAAGCGGAGAAGCGCTTGACAAATTAAAGGGGCAGCACTATTATAACGGGTGATCACTTGCATACATGCGGCCATGAATTCCAGACACACGGTGGCTGATCTATCGTAGATAGCACCCACAACCACCCGTTATGCGCTCAGGACCACACACCGCCTCAGAAGCGCCTTGCGAAAGATACGACAACGCGTGTTCTCGCATATCAAGTTAGACATGATGTGCCAGAATCATTAAGATCGGATAATCCACATATATCAGAGTTAGAACAGCAAATCCCAAAAAAATCCAGATATCTCTATACATATGTCTGTGTGTCTGTGTGTGTCTCGAATAGAGATAAACGCTTGATTTTACCTATTACGCATTTATTGATCAAAAACCCTCTTGAAGAACGCCAGAAGATCATATGCGCCAAGAACACGGCAGTCCTTCCACGCCTCAACCTTCGACACAGGCCGCGCATCCCAAGCTAGCCTGGACATCCGTCCCTAGTGGCCTCATTGCGTCAATAGCTCTTTGGCTAGGCAGATCGTTTCTGCATAGATGGCAGTCCACTTAGATAGATCTGGCAAACTCCACAAGCCGGCCGCAGGGTATCTAGCACAGCCTTATTACGTACGGGCTCTGCCGCCGGATACGTGCCCGATGTTTGCGACGATGTGATTAGGGGGTTACCCCATACAGCCGCCGCAGACGCATGTAAGATTAGGAGGCGGGATCGGACGCGTTGACAGGCAGCATGTCATGTATATAATATCAAGGTACACCGCAGGAGAGAGGATGTGCCACCCATGCTATTTTTGGACGGCTGAGTAATGGAGGTGATGAGTGGAACTCCTGTTGTTTGTTTGTTTGTCGTCGGTGACTGCTTGTGTGGTAGTCACGATCTTGGCGCTACCTGGTCCTTGGACACAGTCCGAGACCATCCTCGCTTAGGAGAAGTCATGCTCGGTTAGTTGGTATCGACAAACATCTCCTTGAGCATCTTCAGGACGTGGGCGAAGGACTCTCCAGGTATTCGAAAAAAGTAGGGAGAATCGTGGGAAGGTTCGTTTACCCTTCGCCTTCTCCTCTTAATCACCAATTCCACAGTGATAACTACACGCCATCGTTGAGCTCGTGAGCAAATCCACGTGGCTTACTCCACGAAAGAGGTACCTAACCCCCCACGAGGCGTCGAGGTGGATTTGAAATGATGGGGTACGTGCCACGACGTTTCACGCGAAGGGAGCACGTGACAAAGCGAGATCTCCCTACCCCTCCTTATTCAGAGCGGCTTCCATACAACCCCGCTTACCGCCTGCCCGACTTGCCCCGCCTCCCCCACCATCCCGGCATTCTCCAAAACCCCAATTGAAATTCTACCCCCCACTCAGGCGTGCGCACGCCGTCCCTCCATCGCACGTAGTGCCTGGAATTTGCACCGAGTAGGTACATGGGTACTTACACAGCGAACCAGATATGTCCTCACTTTCACGGGAATCATCGGGCCCAGCTCATTCTTTTTCACTGTATTTTGACTCGGTTTCGTGAGGGAATTCCCCCCTCCTAGTATCCTCCAATACCCCTGAGCCATGCTGTATATCCAGCCGTAACTAACGACCGGCCTAGCTTTTACGGGTTTGACTATGCGATTGAATAGATACTACCTGTAGGTAATCATGACGTTTGGTGTCAAACTCAACCCCCACCTAACTGCCAACGGGTATTCAGCTTGCTATGTATCTACCTAAGCCTGCCCGGGCATTACATAGGGTGCATAAGTGCGAAGTCCGTTGACAGTAACGTGATCCATACCAGTCCCGGCCACTTCCCAATCTCGGCCATCTGACCTATATAAACATCTCGGTAAAGGGTTGATGCTCCTATTACCTGTTGTTACGGCGAGTTCACAGGTCGAGTGGACGGGATGGTTGAGCGAGCGGGATTTGTCATGAAACGCGTGATGTACACGGGACGTGTCAGATATACGGACTCCATGTTTGAGGACTCGGCCAATATGAAGCTGATCGGCCACACCAAGCTTCCTCGGCGTAATGAGTGGTAAGATCTGACGGGACGTGGCGAGGGTTCCATCACATGATGCCACATATATCCAACTTCATCTTCGTCTCGGTCGGAGACCGAAGCGGGAGTTGCAGAGGGGTTTAACGAGGCCCCGAGGGGGCTGACGACCACATTTGTTTCATGGGGACCGGTGGTCTGATTCTAAAATCATGATACTGAATCGGTCGTTATGTCAGCTAATAAGCGAGGCAGCATCTAGGTCGAAACCGGAGTGTAGGATTCGCTGTGCTGATGTGAATATCTTTCTTATATGCGGCGGCGACTTGGGCATATTGAATCTTGATATGTAATGGAGATCCTGTCGCTGCGAACAGTGCTCGTACCTCGGATATATATAATAAATGACGGGTTACAGTTACTATTTTAGCAAAATCATGCGTGAGAACCACCTCACAGTGAATGTGAAAACCGTGGCCTTACATGGGAAATCCATTCAAAAGGCCAAGGAGAAAACGACGCAGTGACGGACCTCGAAGCCAAAGGCGTGAAATACAATCACTGGTCATCAAACTGTGTCTCCGGAAGAGATAAGGTAATAATAAGAGACGGCAATAACCAAAGAACAGGAGAGAAAGTGAAATCTCATAAACAGCGCCCTCTGAGTCCCTGTTGTGAACAGGTAGATGAGTCGCAGCCCTTATAGTTTCCTGGTCTTTTCATTCCATCCCGTTCCGACTTCTACCTCGTACTCCTTGTCTGAATCTGGCGACTTATACACTCGGGTCCGTTCACGATAATGCCCAAAAAAATGAAAGCGACCCGTCCCGTCTTTACTCGCACTTAGAAATAAAAGTGTTGTATCGTTCTTCGCGAAGTTCGCAATAGATGCCGCATGCTTCCCAACGTCCGCGATAAGTGGATCGCCCCTTTTGCTGTGATTATTGACACTTGAACGCTTACACATATCAACGGCGTGAACGCTCACGTTGGTAGTATGTCTGGACGTGAAGGTGAATCGAGACGTGCGCGATAGCGGGGTCGCGGGGTAGACCGTAGATCATAAGAGATCTACCTTATCTCTATAGAATGGATCCGGACCGGAGGGTTGGCCGGCGTCGCTTTTAGCGTGCTTACATAAAAATATTACCGTATTGCTCGGCCACTCCATCAACTTCCGGTACCTGTTATGCGGTGGCAGTCTTACCTGCTGTTGCCGTACTGAGGGGTGAGATGGCCGAACAATAAGGCAGGACGAGCGATAGTGCCAAACCGCCGTTCCCGTCGCGGTAGAAAGAGCGCCGTGGACAAATCTGAAATTTATTTCCCGGCGAATGAAACTTTTCATGATACCAATAACACCGTACCCTTCTTACAATCTCACCCTCCCCTCCCGGCTTGGGTCCCTTCTGATATGCCGCGCGATCCTTTAATCGGCCTCGTCGGCAAACCTTCGGCCGGCAAGAGCACCACCTTGAACAGCTTGACCGATGCCACATCCAAAGTTGGTGCGTTGCGCTCCCCCGCCAGCCGTTCAGGCCGAGAAAGAAAGAAAGAGAAAGAAAGAAAGAGAGAGAGAGAGAGAGAGAGAGCCCCGACGCTGATCTGATTCCTGCGCAATAGGAAACTATCCGTACGCCTGCCCACACCAACCCTTCGCGTGATAACCAACCCTCTCTCGATTTCCGGGTGAACTCCCTACTTACACTGCCCTGACGGGGTCGCTTCAAAAGCTTCACCACCATAGACCCGCAACGCGCCATCGGCTACCTCCAGATCCAGTGCGCCTGCGAGCGCTTCGACGTGAAAGACAAGTGCCGGCCGAACTATGGGTCGTGCGTCGACGGGCGGCGCTCCGTGCCCATCGAGCTTCTCGACGTCGCGGGGCTGGTCCCCGGCGCCCACCAGGGCAAGGGTCTGGGGAACAAGTTCCTCGACGACCTGCGGCACGCCGATGCGCTGATCCACGTGGTGGACGCGAGCGGCCGGACGAATGCCGAAGGCGAGAACACCCGGGGATACGACCCCTCCCAGGACATCGCGTGGCTGCGCAGCGAGATCGTGCAGTGGATCAAGGGGAACCTCTGGGAGCGCTGGGGCTCGATTAAGCGGCGCCACGTCGCCATCAAGGCGTCGGCCGTCGAGACGCTGCAGCAGCAGTTCTCGGGGTACGGGAGCACGTCCGCGGTCGTCGCGCGCACCTTGGATAAGCTGGCGCTGAAGGAGCCCCTCGAGGCCTGGCCCGAGGAGACGGTGGACCGCGTCGTGTCCGCCTTCACTGACGAGAAATTCCCCACGGTCATCGCTCTGAATAAGATCGACGACTCCGACGCCTATGCGAACCTCCTCAAGATCACCAAACAGCAAGATCCCACCCGCGTCGTGCCCTGCTCGGCCAGGGCCGAGCTATTCCTGCGCAAGATGGCTAAGCAGGGCTATGTAAAGTATACAGAAGGAACCGAGTTCGTGGATACCCGGGAGGATCTCATCGCGGACGGCGATCCGGACGGCGGCGGGCTCAAAGAACTGGACGACAAGAACAAGGCTACGATCGAAGAATACAGGGACATGATCCTCTTCAGGTACGGCTCTACTGGCGTCGTCCAGGTCCTGTCCAAGGCAGCTGAAATATTGGGGCTGGTGCCCGTGTTCCCGGTACGGAATACGACGAGTTTCAGCTCGGGATCAGATACGAAAGTCGCTTTCAGAGATTGTGTGTTGGTCAAGAAGAGCATGACGGTGGGCGAGGTGGCTAGGAAAGTAATGGGCGACGCTCCAATAGCTTACGTAGAAGGCGTCGGGGGTGTTCGGGTATCTGAAGACGCTATTATTACGCCGGGCAAGAATGACGTGAGTGTAGTCGAGATCTGTAGCAAGGCTTCGTTGACTAACCCCTTCTACCCAGGTATTATCATTCAAAATAGGACGAGCATGAGAGAGCAGAGTACCCCCTCGGAGCGGTCGGTTGCGTACCAGAACCAGACTGGTATGCGATCATATGAACTACTACTCAATGACAAGAACCAGAATAATCGTGTTTGGTAGCATCGTGAGCCACCCTAATATTCAGAAAATTGTCGTATATCATCTCTCGCTGCCTCAAATGACACTTGAAACATCTCACTGCACGTCGCCCTGAAACAAAACAGAACGCATGTCAGCTCTCGCCCTTGCTTTATGAAGGATTCAATCATTGGTTTCACGAATTGGCTGAAAATTTCATAACTTTGTCGTTCATCATTATTATGTCCTGGCTTTAGCTGCTAGGTGACAGTACCTAACGGTAAAGCTGCCTGAAAAGAATCATTGCAATGCCGACGCATGCCACAAAACGAAGGAAACACTATGCGATGATGACGATGACGATCGATCGTTCACCACTTCCCCACTTCATCATTCCTTTTCAGAGGCAATTAAACCAGTCATTTGAATAGTTGGACAACCAAGTGGTCAACAACGATCCGTAAGCCCGGAAAACCCGATTCCACTTCATAAGTGAGAGTGGAGTTGGGTTCGGTTGGTACGTTGCCGGCTTCCGTATAATAGCGTGATGCGATCCTCAGCGATTCCATGGTTCGTGGGCAAAGTCCGGACTGTGGTATATTTCCCCTTCCCCCCCTTCTCTCCGTGCCACCAGAAACAGAAGGAATCCCCCGAACGCGTTCATTATATAGATATGAGCTGGCCATTGCCAATCAGGAGGTAAACAATGCTGACTTGGTGTTTTGCTCTCCTTCCTCCATACCGGGATTAATATTTCAGGATGATATACCTGTAGACCGAAAAAGTTAGCCACGGTTCCACTGCTTTTGTTTTTTTTTTCAATTGGGGGGCTGGGCAGAAAATATCTTGTGTGCAAGACAAATAGACGGGTCAGCTAGCCACTGGTACGTACAGCGCGTGAATGATACCCGGGATGTAACCGAGAACGGTCAATAGGATGTTGATTAGAAGGTCGGCGCCGCAGCCACGCTCGAGGAAGACACCAAGAGGGGGGAGGATGACGGCGAAGATGATCTTGCAGATATCGCTATAAGCCGTGGTCAATTGAAAAGTCCAGACACGTTATTTACTGCCACGTAAGAGCAGCGGCAGGATGCCGGTAATTGAGACGTACCTGGC
Source organism: Xylaria intraflava (assembly GCA_022385655.1). Taxonomy (NCBI): domain Eukaryota; kingdom Fungi; phylum Ascomycota; class Sordariomycetes; order Xylariales; family Xylariaceae; genus Xylaria; species Xylaria intraflava. The sequence continues at coordinate 169,347 of MU279773.1, forward strand.
GGTGAACGGCATTTTGGCTGTGATTACCTGCTAGAGATGGTACTGGAGTGTGCTAGGCAGCGCGTCGAGTAATTTTGAGGCCTGAATGGACGTGGGCAGTTGCGTGAGTGGCAGAAGTCCGTCGTGGTAAGGGGATGGGGCGAAGCGGGAGAGACAGCAGATAAAGGGTAACAAGGGAGAGGGACAGACGCGGTCTGTCTGTCAGGCCGTTTGGGTGTTTATATAGAGTAACACGAGAAAACCCGTCACCTGATTTGCGCCGGGCAGCTCTTTCCAAACAATGACGACGATACGGTACAGAAGGCGGGAATGGGCCGCAGGTGCTGGCCGCTGGCTTTGACACGCATTATGTAGCAGTTACCTAATTGCGGTACAGGCACCCCGTCACAAACCAGGCGTGTGCGTCATTCCAATCCGTCCCGCACCTTCTCGAATCGCCAGCCAGCGCATCATCTTTGTAAGCATTTATGCCCGGGTGACGGGATTTCGTCGCCTATAGAGTCCACAATTCGACATTACCCATCTACATTGGCGCTGTAACAGATTTCGTCCCTAACTTGCAACTTAACAGCGCTACTATGCTGCTGGCTGATCCAGTAACTACCTACACCGCAAGCCGTGCCGGCATGCGCAATCTTGGGTTAAACCATGAGCGCCAAGGCCTTGTTATCGGCAATCCGGCAATATCGCCATGTCGTACGTCCGCCCGGGCCAACCCATCGAATGTTTTGATGCCTTGTTCGCGGGCAATGACATCACCAGCCGTGGCTCAGCAGTCAATTAACAGGTCAAGCTTACTATTCTAGGCAGGTCCAGCCTAATTGGGCGTTAGCCCGGGCGAAGTGCCGTAGCTGCATTAGCCCGATCGTAGACATTGCCGCCGCCGATAATGCCGGATCTTCTCCAATAGACAACCTTCCCCTTTTGACAATCACTACCTATAGTTTTACCCTATTGACTCAAATCTGACATATTCTCTGCACGTGCTGCCACGCGTTTGGTCATTTCTCCTACTACATCGTCTCTGGAGTCCAAGCCGATCAACGCCACACCTTGGAACCGACTCCGAACCCTTGTCGCGGTCGGGACGATGCGATGCGACGGGGCTTCTCTCGGCGTTCGGGCGCCCGCTCCGGTTCCGTCATGTTCATCTCAAAAATATATATCAAGGCGTCACGCTCCCCGGACTCCGTGAGCTATAGCTATGTGCTTTTCACGAGGAGCCGTGGCCTGCGCCCATCTTCACGCATGGCGACTTGAGCAGCTTCAACATTATGGTGCGCGATGATAAGGTCGTAGGGATTCTCGACTAGGAGACGGCCGGGTGGATGCCCCCATACTGGGAATATACGTCGGCGTGGAATGTCGCTCCCATGAATCAGTTTGGATAGGAGGAGGTGGACAAGTTCTTGACACGTATGCCGCGCGAGTTAGAGATGGAAGCGATCCGGCGGCGATGGTTTACAGCAATCTAATAATGACTGTCAAAAGGTGTAGCAGCAAGTACCAGTATAGCAGGAAGTGTGTGTATTCAGAATGGATTTAGAACTAGAAAATAGACCAGAGACTATTGGGGAACCTGTGGTTTATATAGTTCATAGGAGTGGAGCGGACTATGGCGCTTGCCAGCCACTCATTCCAACATAACACAACAACATCACACATCTGGCGCCGGTCCAGAGAATCGTCTCCGTCTCTTCCACCAAGTCATAAGTTGCCACTTTGCGGGTGTCAAACTGGCCAGCTTCGGCCTTGCCATCGAATCTATGCTCCGCTGCCTTCTCCTCGACATACCACATGGCTGCATCACGTACCGCCTGCCAGCCGAGTACAGAGGTGCCCAAGGCTTTCTCATCTTTCTCCTCGTCTTTCTCCAATCTCATCAAGGCTTCCTTCACCCATTCGACGCAATTCCATCCCGGTTCTGGTTCTCGAACTGGCACACCCTCCAACACGGATACGAGGCGGTCCATGTTGGTGATCTTAGCAACCAGAACGCGGACCAATAGGAATAGTATATCTCGAGGCGGTTATTCTCTGCTGTTTATGGCCGGGGGCGGGGGGGGGGGCGGCCTTTTCTTAACATCTGCTCAGGTCCTGCCTTGAATGACTGCAATGGAAAATCGTAGGACGCCCGACCCAATCGTCTGCACGCAGGGAACATGGACTGGGCAGCTCACACCACGAGGACGGGACTTGTTTTTGTGAGTAGGTACCAACTAGGGTCCTCTGTCCTACAAATTCATGGGCTGACTTTGGTAGTCCTTTGACTGCTTCGAAGGTAATCCCGACATTGTTGCATAATATCTTAAATGCTCGGGTAGAATGCTCGCTGAGGTTCCTGGAGAATATCTCTCTCATTTCCGGCAGCACCTCCTAGGCGTATTCGTCCTCGCGACCAGTAATTAGTCGTACTTGCGATCGGGGAACGCTGAGGCCTAGGTAGTCTGGCTTCTATAGTAGTGGGCATCTGGTTCTCTTGCTATTCACAAACTATTTCGTCCATCGCGGAGAACCTGCCTCATCCGAGAATAAAGAGCTCCGTCTTCCTTTCGCCATCTTTTGCCGTCAGGGAACACCACCCTTCGCAACTTATCAACCCAAGGGATTAAGGGCTTGTAGCAGTGGGTGAAGTATTGGTCTGCTCTGTGAATGAAATCTCGGTCGTCATTAATCACGGCTTTCTTCAGATCTGCCAATGTCCTCGTGTCCACCTCATTCCACTTAGTAAAATCAGTCTCTCGGCCTCGGCCACATCCGTCGTAATGGACGCAAGTCCAAAATAAGACCCAGAAAAAAGACTCGAGGTCATCCATGAAAGTGTGGCCTTCGTTCAAGAGAACGCCGATTGCCATAAAGGCTCGCGTGCCGGTGATCCCTTTTGCACCTGACGCTTCTGTTCGATTAATCTTGACTGCGAGATCCAGGTCTATTAGAAATGAGGACATAGAAGACTCTGTATCGCCCTCGTTCTCGTTAATCATGAGATTGTTGATTGATATGTCTCTGTGAAGGAATCCGGCGTGGTATAAGGATTCGTGGCCCCGAATGCATCCTTCCAATGCACCGAGCAAGGCAGCTGGGGTACTTGCCTTGTAGATGGGCTTCCCATAATTACGTAGGACAATGCGTCGGTGTATTCGATTAGGGAGAGGTTCGTTGCTAGTAGGCTTTATCGGAGACGCAGAACCTGAACAAGACCGTTTACCGGGTGGGAGAAAGGCATTAGTCTGGCTAGAGGATCGCTTCGCGCCGGCAAAGCTACCTAGATGATGCGATATAGTTTCTACGGTCAAGTGCTGAGAGCCGCGTGCGCGCCCGGATCTGTAGTTGCTTGCTTTTGTGATATCCAGCCCTTTCCGGACATTATCTCGAATGTCGTCATGCTTTCCTCCCACGGAAGTGGTCTCGTGGTAATAGTGCTGCGCAACGTTTGTTACACCTTGCGCCGTTGCTTCTTGGAGCAGTTCGCCTTCGTCGTCGCGTTCCGGAGACTGCCAGGAATCTTTCACAACGAACGGTGTAGATTCGTCCCCTTCGAGGTGTGCCTTCCAGCAGATCGTCGCGCGACCTACTATGCTACGCGCCGGTCTTATCAGTTTTTCAAGAAATAGACGTTCTGTCTTTCCATCCCGTTGGATGTCGATGCATTGCCGATTATCCGATAGAAGAATCGTAGGGTCGAAGCCGAGGAGACGATCATCCATCCAAAGAAAGCCGAGAATCGTCGACACGAATCGCTGTCCATTTTGGTTGATATCAAATCTTTCCGATGCAATGCCTCCAAGCCGGTCGAATTCCCAAAGCCGCATCCAATTTCCGCACAGGGTAAAGGCCAGAACAAAGCGGCGCGTAGGTTGGACGGTGAACACTTCCTTCACGTATCTCGCTATGTCGAGGTGGGCCTTGGGTGTCGTATCGTCGTTCGGGTTGCTCTTTAGCTCGCCAGGCACTAGGATATGCGACCAGTGGTATTTTGCGGCCTTTGGGTCGTCTACAAAGCCAACATCCAGCTTGCGCTTTGCAACCGAGCCTTCGAGCGGCGTGTCGGGCTGTGCCAATGGCCTCCGCGCCAATAGCCTCCGCGCTGTTGATTTGTAGGGCTGCGCCAGTTGCAGAAAGTGTTCGATGATACCGGCAAGCCAGGCAAGAACGCTGTCTTGCTTGGCGTCTTCTGGCCATCCGGTCCAGCCTTGTCGAAAGAGTGGCTGTTGCCCTTGGGTGCACTTCTGGAAGATGTCCTTGGACGCCGTCTCGAGGTGTGGGATGCCACCAAAATAGGCTTCGTAGAAGTTCGGAACATCGATGTACATAACGCCGAGTTCGTCACTCAGTACCTTGTCCATCTGATCGCGCTTCTCGGAGGAATTCACGATGCTGCTTGTAGTGAAGCGCCATGGTGTGTGTAAGATGGCAGAGATGAATTTCCCGGAGGGGGGTGTGGATCCGGTTACGGCGTGGTAGACTTGTTCCCAAATGTCGACGTCGGGTGCATTCGTCAATACTACTCTTAGGAGGGGTTGGATACGATTAAGTTGTGCTTCACCGGATTCTAGGGAGGCTTCGAGTCGTAGCAGATCCGCTCGGAGGTTACCGCGACCAGTGCTGGAACGAAGTAGGCGAGCTGCCGGATGATTCTGTAGTAAGGGGAGAAGGACGAGCGCTCGGCCTTGGAGGACTGGATATTCATTAGAATAGCACATAAAGGGTAGTGATAGGATGGTTTGCCTTCGCGGCTAACTGTACCAAGTTCTGCTGGGTCTCGGACGACTTGTTGCAATGATGTACGCACCGCGTCCAAGTACGCGCTGATGGGGGGGTTAGTCGTAATAATCTCTAACTGGTCTTTGTCTATGACGGTGTGATAGACTTGTTCCCAGATATCGACGTCGGGCTGGTCGGTGAGGATGGCATGTAAGAGAGGCTTGATTCGGTCGGTATGGGCACCGTCCGCGGCAACTGCAGCAGAGAGTTTTAGGATATCTTGGCAAAGATTGCCATCACCCGTGCAAGAAGGCAGGCGGTAGGATGCTGCACGGTTCTGTAGCAAGGGGAGAAGGACGAGCGCTAGGTTCTGGAGGACTGGATCTCACTTAGAACAAATAGCACGAGCAGGGCAGGATGGTTTACCTTCTGTGTCAAGTTCTGCTGGGTCTGTGCGCGCCGCGTCCAAGTGTGCGCCGATGGGGTTAGCCGTAATAATCTCCAACTGGTCTTCGTCCATGATGTAGTACTGGTTATCGAAGAAAGTTGTTTCCGCGTAGGATGTTGCCGTTGTGTAGGCGCGCTGTTGCCATGGACTACAGACCCATTGCCAGACCGCGAATCCGCTAATTTACAGTGCCCGTGGTTTTCTTAGGCCCTGATTGCCGGGGCTCGTCACCGGAGGTATGTTGGCCCTTACCTGCTTTGGTATTCAAGTCTCTTATTTATCCTTATAAGAAGCTAATCTCTTCTATAAAACTGGCCCATTCCACTCCCCTCCAGAAATATTCAACTTGTGAAGGCTACTCTCGAGCCAGTGCCGCAAACGCTTGTTGATGCCTTCCCGGAATGACAACCCGGCATGTCAAATCTGGGGCCCACTACCGTCCGATCGTTCGAGTGGACTCCGTAGTAGAGAAGTCCGCATCGTCTCGTGATAGTCGGAGTCGAGGGTATATAGACCCGCATGGCCGCGTTAGTTGATGGTAGAACCTAGCTACTTTTTTCAGCGGCCCAGAGCTGCCAACCCGAGCTGTCGGAATAGGTATTTTTCGCTGGCGAGATTGTTTACTGCGCACGCGTAGCTCGATTTTATCAACTGTACTGAGTAGGTACGGAATACATATGGGGAGTTGGTCCTGTGAGACATGTCACAGCTCTGGTGTGGCGCATGATGTAATGAAGTACATCGAGATCCGCTACGGAATAACACGATGGCTTTCAACGACGGATGTCTTTCCCAAAAATCAGGCTTCCTCCCATGTCATAGGCTGCCCTGTGACGTCGGCGGTGTCCCATACGGCCACAGAACTGACACGGGCTGAATAACTGAGGTAGTGCAAATGGGAACCATATAGCCTTGATCTCTCGTCGGTATTACTCTCATGCCCGGCATTCCATGTGTGTAAGATGCCCTCTTAATATCTTTTGGGTAGGGTATATGTGTAGGTATATCTGTTCTGCTATTTAAACTTATCGATCGCATATCGATATACGGCCGTACTGGGTATATATATATAGCACTTATATCTTACACGATGGGACAGGAGTCTCTTTATAAACCTCTTTCTACTTTTTCCTTGATAGTCGCGAGAACATTTCCTATCGAAAACGAAACGAAGACAGGTGATATATCCAGAAATTACAATGTCCTCGACCAGATCCAGGGACTCTTCCCCGGCGCCCCAGTCCGAAACTGAGCAACAGGAACAGCGGAGCAAGCAGTCACAGAACACCGTGGTGCCCGAGAAATCCCCCGCGTCCTCCGAAGCTTTGGCCTCGAGTCCTCCGCACCAGCGGCGCCGTAGCCGCCGTCGCCGTGGCTTTCAGCCAGAGGATGGGATTGAATATGGTCAGCAGCAGATGGCTCGCCGTCAGCCGCAGTCGCAGATAACACCCCAACAGCAGCTCCCACAGCAGCAACAAATACAGCATCAGAATGACCGTGGTAAGAGCGATACGTTGAAGCTGAGGCTGGGCTTGAATCTCGACGTCGAGGTCACGTTGAAGGCCCGCATTCACGGTGATTTAACTCTGGCTTTGTTGTAAGTCAAATGTTCATGCCCCCTTTTTTTGATTCTTGTTTCCCCGTCTCCATTCCCGTCCGCTGCCCGCCGTTAGTGTCTTTTCTAAAACTGGACTTCTTAGACAAGGATGAGATGGCCACCGCCGGCACGTCAGAGGAATTCTACTTTTCCCTTGCCTCAGCTACATGCCTTTCACGGGACGGGTCTCGGCATAATTGACCCGGAATTCATAAGAGCTTTTAATAAATAATGGACGGGGCTTGCGCTATTCTCATATCTAGATTCGGGGCGTGGGCACTGGAGTCCTGGCTAAGGCCGTTAATACTGTATCAACGATGGAAAGATAACATGCTTTTTGTTACTAGGTCATGACGGCGAGGTTTTGCCCGTCTGGTATTATAAAAGGACTGTATGTCAAGCGACCAAGCGACCTAACTAATACGGACAAGCTGTGTCAATAGAATAATGGATGGTGTCATGACTTGCTGGTATTGATCTGTGAAACTTGGTCATGCAGTCACCGCAATGGTATGCCGCTGGGTTTCCCATCAACGGTGCAATACAGCCGGTCTATCTCGGGTATTGCTTTCAACTTTGTCCTCACGCCATCGCCCTACCTCGTATCTCGATCAACATTGACTCGCACGACGAGGAGGCTCGTCCTTCGAGTCTTGACGGCTCAAACGACGCTCGGCCTCTGCCATCTCCTGCTCATGTTCGCCATCGCCGGAGTGCGTTCGCTCGAAATCCTCAGCAGCTTCCTGCTCGCTATGTTCGAGGGCGCTGAGTCGCAAGTCTGCGTCGTGCATGGCTTGCGAGTGCTCCCGGCCCAGCGTGGCGAGAGGCACGTTAGCCTCCGTCATGGCGGCGCAATGCCTGTCGTTGACTTGATCCTGCTTCTCACGCATCTGCTTCATGACTTCTTCGAATGTCGGGTCTATATTGTACTGGAGCGGCGGCTATATGGAAGAAATCCTCGCGGGATTCAAGTAGAGGGGTGTATGCGCGGTGATCTTTATTCCTGACGCGGATGATTTCGATCGCAATGATGTATGATAGCTTCACTGGCTCGTCAATGGAACTTGTTGTCTCTGGGCAGTCAAGTGAGACTGGTGTAATAAGGTGGATAGGTAGGAGATGAGTTCCAGGCAGCTAGCTACCCGAGTTATTCTACACATGCCTTGTGGCGGACTTTACGGACTAACAAACACAAGTCTTCAAACCACCTGATGTAGAGGCCAAGATTCCATCGCGGGGGACAAGCTAGGTCTGAGGTAGTAGCTACGGGCAATATCATGACATCACATACAGTATGGAACGTATTGCATACCTTGCGTGTACTGTATAAATATGCATACCCCGCTACAGTGATACTGAGTACAGATGAGTGCTAACTGAGTGCCGATAATACCGTCCGGGCGTATTAATCCGTATTACACGTGTGGTTCTAACTTCTAACAATAGGTACGGTTCGCAGCGAATAATGACTGCCTACGGAAGTAGATACTGGGCGATGAAGAGTGGGTAGATACTTACGTAGTCCGCCGGAGCCCTCGGTTACTGTGACTGTGATGTGCTAAGTATCACCCGCGGGCCGCCAGTGCGTCACAGGTTTGCCCTACCCACTGCTCGGCCACCGGCCGCCGCTGCCCTGTAGCTCCCGCTGCTGTACTTAGACAGGTCGGGTGGCCGGGCAAGTCGGCAGGCGGACCAGCATAAACACATGGACGATTTCCGAGCTCTGGCACATCTTCTTTGACCCGATGGATCAATACTTCTGAATTGGATTTCCGTGCCCTATTGCAATAAAGGGCAGTATCCACCTCGTTTGCATGCAGAAGGGCATGCAATGCTACGGCAGGGTGTATTGAATGGCGATCTTGTAGTCCGTAGGTACCGGGTATTCCATCTAGGTACTATCTAAATACTAGTCGGTCTCTGCGGATCCCCTGGCCTTACACGACGATCGTCGACGGTAAAGCATAATTAGAATTGATATTAGCTGTAAGTGATAGTTCAGACTGCGTAGATTTGATGCTTTGGAGCCCGTAGTTGTTAGGTTATAGTCGCCGTGCCTAAGGGTGTCTATATAGGATAGTCCCGTCCCGTCACAAGGTGGTAACAAGCCGCGGAATGAGTTGCCAAGCCATGACCCCAATTCCGTTGAGGGCTTGCCAATGAATTGACAGAACGTTTCAGCCCGGACGGCGTGCTAGCCAAGAAAAGGTCCCTTGGGGAGAGAAACCCTCCGGACAGGGGGCTTACACTAATTAATTCTAGACGAATCTTTCGGGATTCTCGCACGAAGAAATTATAGAAGCTGGCCGTCAGATCCGAGTCCTGTACTGCGCAGGTGACCGCCAGTGCACTGGTACACAATACAATGTTTGCTGTGTACTTACTGTAGTGGGATGTTCACACACGATTGACTATGCTCACACGTCGTGTATGTCTATACTTCGCAAAGGGGCGTCGGACTGCCGGCAATGCCAGGCAGCAGTGTTCTCAAGTTTTGTCTCCCTCCCATGACTATGATAGTTAGATGCTCCCTGCTAGAATAGGCAGCCTATATGTGCCTAAGTGAACAGCCACGATGGGTTTACCAGGTATTGCCCGGCCTATCTATGAAGTCGTACTGAACTGCATACTTCAAACGTACGGATGAACCTGCAGCTGAGCTTTCTAGGTACCGGCGGATGATAAATTGGCATCTCCATCACAGAGGTTGAAAAGGAGAACGGCGAGGAACATGACAGCCTCCTATATACCGTAGCTATCCTCAGATCGGCTACTCCGCAATACCTCTCCTAGTACCCGGCACCCCGGAGCCCTCTGTCACATACGTAGTAGGTAAATCCCTCCACCTCCTCCACTACGGTAGCTCACCGCCAAGCCGATCGCCCTCCATACACGTAGGTTAGGTGTCTTTATATTAGCCGGAATACTTGGCGCTGAAACCGGCGTTCGTTACATTCCAAGCCCCCCGGGGTCAACTGGCTGCCAGTCCTTTCAAGGTGAGCAGGTGTCGCTTTTCACCTTGGCCCCTTGAATCAAGCACAAGTGCGTTGTCATCTTTTGGGAGCAGGCAGGGGGAGTTCTAGGACAGGGCAGTGCAGGGCAAATGTGCGGCGAACGGGCTACATTACGCGCCGGCTACGTTCTGAGCACACTAATAAGCCGTCATCTCGCACCCCTAAACGCCCCAACCCAAATTGCCGATTTCCGAATGAAAGCAGCAATCACCTACCATAGCATTTGCTTTGTCGCAGCCATCAAGGATTCACAATGACGGTCCCACTGAATAAGTTCGGCTAGGCGCTGCCGAATTGCATCCCTGCTCACATCCTCTCCCTGGGACTTGGAATCGACGATATACTAAGTACCTCAACCCCATCTGCTTCCTTGCTATCGATTCTCCTCTGCTCTCTTTTCCTTCCTCTTCTTCACCAGCACATCTGTACAAAGAATCGGCCATAATTCAGGCATTCGGTTCGAACTTCTGCTCATAACGGATTTCTCTTTCACTCGAAAGTCAGAAGTCTACAAACATACCGGAGCTGCCGCAACCTGCATCTCCCCGTTTTGCCTAACACCCCACCACCGCTACCTTTTCGAATTGATCTGGCATGGGGCTTCTCTCAATCGCCAAGACTAAGACAACTTCTAGCCACAGTAGCTTGCCAAGCTCCTATACACCCTCGTCTGACAGTTTGACTGTTACCATCATGTCAACAACCTCTTCTAGCAGCAGTGGCAGCCGACCGACGAGCCGCAACTACGATACTGGCTTCCCGGACTCGTTCGCCTCCCGCACGACGTCAATGCGGCACCCAGATGCCATCATCGACCCGGACTTCGCCATATGCTCTGAACACATAGACCCCGCCAAAACGCTACAGCGCTCGCTGATGTCGCTACTCCGTAAGCACAGACGGACGATGAGCTCTGCTAAGAGTATTGAGGGAACCCTGGGTCGTGTTTCTACGGATCATCGCTCGAGCTCGTCTGCAGCTGACGCCACTTATGAACAATCCCACGACACAAGTGCGGGTATTGCACAGCCGTTGAACGTCCATATGGACCACTTGAACCCGATAGAAGCCGCCGAGAAGGCTCTGGGTATATCGTCTCACTCTGACTCGCATCATGCGGATGATAGCGATCTGCAAGAGGGCGAAGACCGGCGGAGGAGCAAGATCTTCTGGAAACTGATGAGCAAAAATTAAAGTCAAGAGAAAAACCGAAAAAAATAAATAAAATAACGGACGGCAATTCTGCAAATACTCATGAGGGCCTGTCAAACAATGACTTGAGCATTGCCCTCTTAAGCCGAAATGGTACAAATGTGGTTACAAGCGATGGCGAATTCTTTTTTGGGGGGAGGGAATTATTTCTTTTCAGCGCGGCGTTTTTGTGATAGCGAGGTGAAGCGTTACTAGTTTCTGACAAGCGTGCCTTTGAAAGAAAAAAAACAACAACAACAGCTTGGGAAGGGTTTTGGGAAGGTTCTGGGCGCTACCGATATGGATATTCAGAGCTTCCGGGCTGGGAAAATTGATTACTGGCGGTGTGAAGCGTTTGGATCGGGGCGATGTCGACTTTGGCGCACCGTAACAGAACCGGTATGCATCGCAGGGTGTTCAGAAACGGCCGACCTTGGTCAATTGATATTCGGTTTATTCAGGTGTTGGGTCCAGCCTTCTTGTCTTAAGTATTAATTGCAACTCTTATTCGCATTCGCTTTTCGATCTCTCAAGCGCCTGGCCAAACCGGCCCTGTGGATGTTGAATTACCACCTCGCCATCCGCCCAACCTACCCTTACCAACCTGCATGAATTTTTGTCTTGCTTGCGCGCCCCTTTCCATGAGCCCTTTCCCATCCCAACGTCTAGGTTATCAACTTTACCGCCGTAGACTCTGCAAATGGAGGAACCTTGACGTAGAGGGTTCAGACCAGAAATCCCCCCTGTCTTTTCATGGCGTCCTTCCAGCTCTCACCCTCAGACCGGGAAAAAGCCTTGGTACCCTCCACCTCTTCGGCGCCGAAGTTGCCGTATAGGTGCGGACATCCCGATACCTCCCACGTCGTCACGCCGTGGAACTCAGGCCTGAACCGGACCTTGAGGACCCACAGTGTCTTGGCGCCGGTGAAGAAAAGATCGGCCGTGTCGGGGATCTTGCGGCAGCGGTGTTACTTTTTTTTTTCATGCGATGGACCTTTTGTTCTGGGGTTGACGACTGCGAAAGGACCGCTCACCTGCGTTGCCGTGCTCAGGTGCACGAAGCCGTCGTTCTGGTCTAGCTCCGAGAGGGGGTATTGTGCGGGGATCGGCGACGGAGGGGCCGCTGGCACAATCTTGTAGACGTATTTTGGTAGAGGGACGGGAGGTGCCATGGTTGTTTTGTTTTTTTCTCTTCTGTTTTACTTTTACTGCTAGCTGGTGGTGAGGCGGGCGTATACTGAGTAAGGTATGCACTGCGTCGATTCCGGCAATCGTGAACCTTGCGGTGTGTCGGCGCGTTACCTATTCTGTTTGCTTTTTGCTATGTAATAGCTCTTGAGTAATATACCACCTAGGACTATTCCGTACTTGGTCTTATTCCGTGCGGAAGACGGATTTGATTGATTTAAATGGGAACCGTAAGCTGCTATAAGTCCACTGTGACGACCAGTTTTATAGCGGTCCACGGTTCCTATTGAACTCCAGAGCTCTAATTCAAATGAGTATCTAGAGGCCCCACCCACCTAGTGGGGAATACGGTCGATTGGTGCGGTTACAGATCCCCGCCAAAACACCACATTCTTCGATTTCTGCCCAATTTCTTCACCAACAACAACCTTCTACCCTTCAAAATACCACGATGGAGAGCCAAGAAGACAGGCTTTCAGCTGCGATAGCCGCTGTTGAAGGAGGTAGTTCACAGAGGGCGGCAGCTAAGTTATACGGCGTCTCGGCGACCACCCTAGCCAGAAGGATGAAAGGAGGGCTAACTAGGTCAGAGGCACAGGAATCCAACCTACTACTCTCTCCAGACCTAGAAAAAGAGCTAGTTGCCTCCCTACTTCACTACGAAAGGCTCGGTAGGACCCTCCACCGCTGGGAAATAGCCCAATTCGCTAGCTGTATGCTGCGGGCTCAAGGCAAACCAGACCACCTTGGCAAGAATTGGGTAGATCGGTTCATTCAACGGCATCCTGACCTACGATCTAAGCCCCAGGCATCCCTAGAGGCGAGCCGGGCAGCCCTCGACCTACCGGACCGTATTCAACTGTTTTTCGACCGTTACGAAGCCCTCCGGCAGAAACACCACTTCCAGCCTTGCCACATCGCCAATATGGATGAACACGGGCTTCAAGAAGGCGAATCCAGTGGCGGTAAGGTAGTTGGCTCGGTGGCGACGAAGCGTGGTCCTCGCCAACACTCTGACGCTACGAATTGGGTGACGATTCTGGAGACTATCACCGCCGACGGTCGATTCCTGACTCCGGTCGTTATATTCAAGGGAACCAACCTACAGGGCCAGTGGTTCGGCCCGAATCCCCCCCCCTGGAAGTTCGCCTGCAATAAGAAAGGATGGACTTCCTTCGATATAGCGAATCACTGGCTCCGGGAGGTATATTTGCCCGAAACGAAGCCTGAAGACCCTTCGCAATGGAGGCTATTGATCATTGATGGCCACCGGACCCATACCGACGGCGAATTCATGTGGCACGCCAAGCACGATAAAGTAGAGTTGTTATTCCTACCTGCCCACGGTAGCCACGTTATTCAACCTGCCGATTTGGGTATATTCTCCGTGATTAAGACCTATTTCCGGAAGGCTGCCGTTGAATACGCTCACCTGCCTGGCACGGCACCGATCTACAAACAACGGTTTCTCTCCTGCTACGTAGAAGCCCGTGAGAAAGCTATGAAGCCCGAAATCATCACTGCAGCTTGGCGTAAATCGGGGATCTGGCCAGTCAACCGGCGGAAACCACTCCAAAACGAACAACTGGTCGGTTATACCGTGGCACTAGAAGAGGGTTCGAAATCTAGCACTCCGGAGGCCTCTAGACCTTCTACTAGACCTTCAACGCCACCGAAATCGACCTCTACTCCCACCCTGGGTCTCCCGAACGTTCTCCGCACTCCGTTGAGTGGATCAGACCTGCGTGCGCTATTCCAAGGCAGCGAAAATAGCCTCACTCGCGAACAGCGGTTAGCCATTCGGCTGGCAGGGAAACGGATCGATCAGTTAACCGTTCAGAATGTGGTCAAAGAACGGGAGGCTGACTCCGCCAGGGCTGCTGCCGAATCCAAGCGTGAAACAGGGAAAGTGACGGTAAAAAAGGACCCCCAGGAGGCATTTTACGCAGTAGAAGACATAGAAGAGGCCCGGGTAGCTGCCGAACAACAGGCGCAGCGCCGGAAGGAGAAACGGAAGAAAAAGGGCAAAAAAGGGCAAAAAAACGGAAGAAGAACTAGCCGAAGACCTTCTGGAGGACTCAATTCTACTAGAAATATAGGAATCTACGGCAATAGGTGGTCTGAATAGCTTCATTTTCTGCCCAATATGGTGAAAATGCCTCTCTGTGCGGGGATCTGTAACCGCACCAATCGACCGTATTCCCCACTAGGTGGGTGGGGCCTCTAGTCCTTATAGCTCTGCCAACAGGATAGGTGCTATTATTGGATCTTTCGTGAGGGCTAAGTATTGCACCAGCGACTAGGTAATTTCTTACCATCGAACGGGGAAACTCTACATGTAGTTACATGCTACAATGTTATGGGATGAACGGCGGACTGGTTGGCTGTGGACTGATTCTGACAAGCAGTTGATGGCTCTCTGGATGACAACTGAACTGGTCGGTACGAATCATTTTAATTTCCTTGCTCTCCGAACTAACCCAGTATCTAGTGACGCTGCTCGAGGAGACGAGGCCTATTCCCGAACAGCCAAAAGCGTAGTCCCTCGGACCTCAACATCAAATACTACGACGTTAAAGCTGCCGTAGTATAAGTAAACCTATGGAAGTTGACAGGATGAACTGGACCGAACAGTTACATTATGTAAATAACTTCAATATACCGATTTGCGTGGCATCTTGGCATTCCTTGGCCTCCGCATTCTTGGAGCACCGCGCGATGGCCAATCATTTGCGGCACGAGGTCCTACGAGATGCACAGTGTGCATTCCACAGTGGGTGCAGATGGATAACTGCCCCCCGGTCCGGGGCAATAACAGCCTGTAATGCCTGAAGTACCTCCCCGGACCGGTCAGGTATCTCTCATGCTGAAAAGCGAGCGGTAGATACCTCACATGCCCGCCTGATACTCGGCCACCCATGGAGCGATTGGTAAGTACAGTGTACAACTACTTCCAATAGTAATTAGGTACGTATCAAAGTACTCAGTACGCAATGTATCCACACCACATGTTTTGAGGGCATTTCCAGACGGAGCCCCTCCTGCGCCAGTCCTGGGCCGGTCTCTTATATCAGGTAAAGCGCAAGAAACCTGCTTTCTTCATCTGGCCGGAATCAAATACATCGCACGAGAGTTTGTCTTCGCAACTTCCACTGCGCAGCGGCAGTCAACCTACCCGGCTCTACCCAGTCCGCATTACGTAACCGGCCAAACTCTGCGCAGACTCCCAGCAACAGCCGAGCGACCGAGCGACCGAGCGACCGACGCGGTGCGCCCTCATCGGCCTTCATCGGCCCTCGTCGGCGCCCATCGAGGGGTCTCTTTCGATACGTAAGTGGTTGGCATTGTCGCCCACTCACCCCGCCACCACCACAACCGCCGGGATCACCATCCATGTCTGCGAGCCGGAAAGCTTCACTTCTTTCTTTTGACTGATTTCCCTGCTTCCTTGTCATACTACCCCCTCCACCTCCAGGACCCTCCAGACCTCCACCTCCACTCCTACTCCCACTCCCACTCCCACTCCCGCTTCCACCTGTCCATCCCCACCACCACGGCAGAACGGCCGCTTGGTTACATGCCCCAACAACACCTCCACAGCACTAGACAACACCTGCCCGTGTCGGCGCTGGAGAGCGGCTGCGCTAAGGGGATCTTTTCATTAGCCTAGCAAGCTACGACTCTAGCTTCGTTTGATCTGTCCACCTACCCGACCCGTATACTCCTACCGCTCTAAGGTCCCTCTTCTACCATTTACCCACTTCTTCCCGCCGTTCCTTTCCCGGCATCCGAATTTCGAAAACCACCGCTTTCCCGACCTCGACCTCGACCTCGACCTCGACTTCGACCCCAATCTCGATCTCGACATCCCCGCTGGCTGTGCTCCCCTCCTCAAGATGACTTCCAGGGGCTACGACGAGGAGGAACTCTCCATGTCCCTCTCCCCGTCCCAGATCCGACGGAACAACCAGGGCCCCAGAATTCCCGCCATCAACATCACACATCCACCCAAAGCCGATGCCGCCGGCAACAGAGCTCGAGTCGCCCAGGCCCAGGCGCGCGAGAAGTCCAAGGCCGAGCAGCGCTTCGGCGCCTACAATGTGCTCACGACCCTGGGCGAGGGTTCCTTTGGTAAGGTCAAGCTCGCCGTCCATAGGTCGACCAACCAGCAAGTAGCTCTTAAGATTATTGCGCGTAATAAGTTAATTAGTAGAGACATGGTCGGGCGTGTTGAGAGGGAGATTGAGTACCTGCAACTCCTCCGTCATCCTCACATCATTAAGCTGTAAGTCTCGTAGCTTTGCGCCTTGTTTTCGGGTTCGTGCGAATTTGACTGTCCGCTGACTGCCGTGGCGTCTAGCTACTCCGTGATTAAGACCCAGAATGAGATCATCATGGTGTTGGAGTATGCCGGTGGAGAGTTGTTCGATTATATCGTATCGCATGGCAAGCTGGATGACCAGCAAGCACGCCGGTTCTTTCAGCAAATGATCTGCGCCGTCGAATACTGTCATAGGCACAAGGTGGTCCACCGAGACCTGAAGCCCGAAAACCTGTTGCTCGACGACCAACTCAACGTCAAAATCGCCGATTTTGGACTGAGCAATATCATGACGGATGGAAATTTCCTCAAGACGAGTTGTGGCAGCCCCAACTACGCCGCTCCCGAAGTTATTAGTGGAAAACTGTACGCCGGCCCCGAAGTGGACGTCTGGAGTTGTGGTGTGATTCTATATGTTTTATTGGTGGGAAGACTTCCCTTCGACGATGATCACATCCCGAGTCTCTTTGCCAAAATACAGCGTGGCGTATTCACTATTCCCCACTGGATTAAGCCGGAGGCGGCAGATCTGATCCGCAAGATGCTCCAAACGAACCCCGTCCAGCGAGCGACTATCGAGGAAATTAGACAAGACCCTTGGTTCTTGAAGGATTTACCGGCATACCTTGCGCCTCAGGTCGAGGAGTTTTTGAATACTGGTGTCGATCCCAACAAAGCTATCCGGAAAAGTGACATAGCACCCAACGCCCCAGCTCAGGTCCAAGAGAAGTTGCACGATGAAGTAACGGACAAGATCAGTAAGACGATGGGTTATGGAAAGCGGGATGTCGAGGAAGCCCTGGAGGCTGATGAACCATCCACAATCAAGGACGCTTACATGATTGTTCGGGAGAACAAGCTGATGCAAGTGAATCGTAAGTGTTGGATTTCTATTTTGGGCTGTGCGTCATTTTGAAGCATCACACATGAGTTTGGGATGCACAAACACGTTTGCAGTATACTTGCCGGCGGCTTTTGCATTTCGCCCCCCGGGCAGATTTCCAGTTCGTCAGGTCTTTTGTTCAATTCCCTCAATACGACGTCGTAGCGTTTCTAACGTGTTTCTTAGCTGCTTATGGTACCGGCGCCGAAAACCCCTATTTTGCCACTTCCCCGCCAATTGCTGACCATGTAGGACAAATGAGGAGCATTTCAGAAACTATGGGCGATGTGTCGCCGGGTAAGCGAAAGCAGGGACAAGAAGAAGCCGAACATATACACGAAGCCCAAGCCAGTCCACTTGCAGATTCCACTCGATCAACCTCGACAGTCACAAGCGCTTCGCCTCGTGGTTATGTTAGTCACGTTGGTATCCTACCTACAAGTCTCCCTGGACTTCACAGAGAGTATCTCGAACGTCAGAACGCCGATATCGATGAATCCCTTGACGCACCAGTTCCCGATGTTCCTCTCCAGCCCAGGACACCTGCGGAACAACAGGAAGCAGCCCGTCGCCTCAAGCCACACTCCAAGAATATCATACGTCTTGACGAGAGCCAGGGTCGCCCTCAACAAATGACACCGGTCGCGTCTAAAAAGCCGAAACCCGTTCGTTGGCAGTTTGGCATTCGTTCCCGAAACGCCCCGTTTGAGGCACTTCTGTGCATTTATAAAGCTCTGGCTAAGCTAGGCGCAACGTGGCTCCAGGATGAGGACTATGCAAAAGAAAATAGCGAAGAGCCCGAAGCACAGTGAGCTCAATAAACTTCCACCTTTGGGCTATCAACCCACTGACCTTACAAAGCAAAGGAGCATATCGCAAAAACCAGTATGATGGCGTCCCTTTGGAGGAAATCGATTTAGCGACCTTCGATCCCGTCGAATACTACAAGCTACCCGCGGATCCGTGGCATATTAGATGCCGGTGGAAGAAGGACGGTATGCAAAAATGATGACAATATAATACGTCAATTCTAACCATGCTTTCCTAGATATCCGCAAAGAGTCTGTCTCTTTTGGACTCTCCAGCTCCGAAGCGACATCCGAGGCAAACACTTACGTGTACTCCGTCATGGACAGACGCCAACAGAACTTTGTCTGGATGAATATGGAAATTCAAATATACGAGATGGAGCCCACAGTCTATCTCGTGGACTTCAAGTGCTCCGGCTATGAAGGAGCTGACGGAACGATGCTCGAAGAGAAGGACGTTATGAGTCCCTTTCCCTTCCTTGATATGGCTGCCAAGCTGATTATGCAGCTTGCCGAAGCCGATTAGGAACATCGTAGCAGCTAGGTCGACTCGTATACCCAATCGCCATCGCCTTCCTACAACGAATTGGAAGTCTGCGCTCGCTGGATTCTGATACCGAGATCTAGTTTGTCTATGGTTGTGCTTCGGCTTTACCCTCCAGCCTTAGACGGGCTATCAATTGATGTCTTCTAGTCCGTCTGCCACCCATCCGGATTCATTACCTACCTCCCCCATGTTTGGTGTGCCCTAGCCTATGAGGGGCCTGCCAGCATGGAATCGCATCCTTTTCGGCATTCTTTCACCATTCTTCAACGAAATCGTTTTAGAGAAATTTTGACTGCGTCGGCCACGACGGCACTATATGTTTGGAAAATACACCTGCACAACACATCCTCCGGCGGCGAATATGAATCGATACCGAGTTGCAACGCATGTACGGATTACGAGGAACGAGGATTTATGTTTCGGGAGTTGGTCTTCGAGAAAACCCGTGAGGGCTGGAGTTTGATCTTTATGTTTTGATCATGAGAGTTGAAGGAGGGATGACTTGGCGAATTGCATGATACGTGGGTTAATGGATGGATAAGGCAGAGATTCTGCAGGGCTCAAACATCATATCGAGGGACGCGATCGTTTGCATCAGGTTCGATCGCAAATTGTACAAAAGTCTTGGCGAGGCTGGCTCATGTTGCCTTTTCACGAATCGGCGTAAGCGGCACGGATTAGATTTGTTCGCGCCTCATTCAAATCGGCTCAAATGGGCTCGATTCTCGGTGAGCCTAAGTACTTAGGTGACTGGATTTGTTTGCTTTGTTGTCATGAGCCTGAAGCATGCATTAGAAACTGAACACGATATGATATATAGCATAGACAAGTCACCAACGGCGGCTGTTTAGTTTGGGGTCCATTTGGAAATATGTGGACACGATAGCATTCCGCTCCTCCATTCCGAAGCAATTTATAGAATGCCTTGACTAACTAGAAACCGAACAAAATATCAATATTGAGGCCTTTCCGTTTCCCGATGCAAAGATGGTCTGGCCGGCGTGTGAGAGATACCCAGACTACCATGCCACGGCCCGTTGGCACCCATCGAATCAGCTGATGAATCGAATACTTGAGAGATATATGGTTTGCATGGCGACTGGATGCCGGCTGTTCTCTCTTCAGACCCCGCGTTCAAACAATTCAGTCTTGTGCTTATCTATGAGCCAAGTACCACGGATCACGAGTCTCTCCTGACCAGCGTGGAAAGCTAAGGCGTGCTGCTCTGACAGCTAAAATTGAGGGCCTTCCTGCCAAAACGGCATCTATGGCCGCGAGAGGAACGAGGACCGGCGCTCGCGGAACTTCATACAGAATAACACATCGAAGGAAGGAGCTCCTAACTCTAGTTCTACCTTCCTAGACCAGCCGATTTTGCCGCCGCCTCGCCTTCATCGCAACAACACCATTTTCTCCCCTCTTCACCGTCGTTATCACCGCTATCCCCATCTCCACCACCACCATCATTATCCCATCATCATCATCCCATAATCGAATCACCGCCAATATTGGCATTTCTGTAAGTCATATTCTTTCTTGCAACCCAATATGCCCACCCGCGCCAAGCGGCCCAGACTCTATCCCTCAAAATTGCACAGCCTTTCGGCTCATACGGCCCCCGCATCACTTTCTTCATCACCGCCTTGACTTCGATCCACGCCGGCTCGTCTCTTTCTCACGGGTATCTGACATATGAATTTAGTTAAGGAAATATCACAGACATCACGACACAATGCCTAAGTGGGGCGACAAAGCCGAGAGGGATCTGTTCCTCATCATGCGCTTCATAGAGCGCGGGAACGGGGCAGTCCCGAATAAAACCTGGGACAAAGTCGCCGAGATCTTGGAGGTCATGGGACATCCGAAATTCACCCCGAACGGCATAAGGTAAGAACCCACCACGCCGGCCCCCCCGTACTGTGCTTTCCCCGTATGCTAACCGTGACTGCCCCGGTAGCCAGAGATGGTATAAACTGCTCAAGAAGTTCCAAGACGAGTACCATCAAGTCCTTGGCATCGACGCCGGCGCCGGCATTGGCGACCCTGCGTCCTCCCCTTCGGGCCGAAAGACGAAGCGCAAGAGACAAGTCAAGGAAGATGACCTGGACGATAAGCTGGACGATAAGCTGGCGAAAGCCGAGGACGACGACGAAACCGAAGCAGCAGCTGATGTCGAACCGCCCGCCACCAAGAAGCTGGCAGGCATCAGAATGGGAACCGAGGCGTGAGTGGAATACAACAAGGCACCACCGAGATTGATTTCCCTAGCTTAGAAGCATATGCTATCCGCCAATCCTTCCAGACATTGAGACAGAGAAGCAGGAGAACAAAAGGGTATCGGGCGTTTGAATTAACAATGAGATTGTCATAAGAATACTGCGTTATGCTATGTATCGGATCACAAACACAATTTGCAGGCGATGCTTTACTGCCCTTCTCATTTCGGACGGCCATGGCGATATTTTGTCATCGCGATGAGCCGGTAGCTAGTGAATACCAAAACAAAACTTACGATAGCTTAACCCGCTGTGAGCAAATCGAATGCTTTTGCCATAAAGGCGTATGAGTCTAGAGATGAATCCATGTGCAAATCTTCTCATTTCTGCCGGAAACGATATCGGTCTCTGTGGTATGTATGTGCATACGCCTTCATCCAATTCATATATTAACGCTATCTAGGCATGTTGCGATGCTGATGGTCTAACGAATTCCCTTTCCGCTCCTATTAGGTTGTGATGAGCAGCGGATCGCCTTAAATCTTGAAAGCGAAGATCTGGTGCCTATAGGACTCTATTCCCTACCTGGCTGCGTCGCGTTTCTTCATTCCCGCCCCACCTCGACTTTTGAACGCAACTGCTCTGAAAGGATTCAAGAAAGGCAGCCCTTACTCACTAAGGGCCTTCTTGACCCGGCGGCTCGGCGAGCCATACTTGAGCCATTCCTTAGTCATATAGAAGACCACGAGAAGTTGAAACCAAGCCATTCCGCCCCAAAGCCGTACTGTCCGAAATAGCGAATTGGAGCCGGATGCCCGCCCCCGGTTCCTCATGCTGAGCTCATGGGCTCCGCCGTTACGTATCCGGTCGCAGGTTTGATGATACAGGTCGATCTCGTCGGTGATGACGCCGGAAACCTCCTCCGTCAGGACGGCCCATTCCATCCACTTCTCTTCGTCCAGGGTCCACGCGTAGACGGGAATTCCCAACTGCTTCATGTCGCGGAGGAAGCGGGCGCCGAGCGGCGTGGCGAGCGTCTGCCGCATCAGACTGAAAGATATGTTGGGGATGTCTACCAGGCAGCGGGCGTACATGATGGAGAAGCCCAGGTGCGTGACGCGATACTCGGGGAGATACTTCATGCTGTACTTGATGTATGTCGCCTAACAGAACCGCGTGAGCTCCATGAATGAATACCCTGGGGGGGGGGGTTGACTTCGAGATTGAGAGGGACTGCTTACATTCCAACAGCAGGGGGTAATTCTGGTGTTCCAGGGCTTTTTACCGGGTGCCGAGGCAAGCGTCTGGGCTATTCTCTGCATCATCCGCTCGGGATCGTCGTCGGTCTGGGCGAGCCACCTTGTTAGCGACCGTTGCCAAAAAAAAAAAAAAGAGACCGCTGCGGGGAATTTACTTTGATGTCAAGCATGAGCCATATATCTTCCCGCCCCGGCTGATCCAGGAACTCCAACAAGTCAACGAGCCGGAGCATTGGCTGGTGAGGCGCCTCGACAGTCCGGAACTGGCTGATCTCCGTCCAAGTAAGGTCTCGGACTTTGGTGCTGTTGCCGAAACAGCGCTGAAGCGTCCCGTCGTGACTGAGCACGATAACGTCGTCACGGGTGAGATGGAGATCCGTCTCGATGGCCTCTACACCCGCCGCGGCCGCGGCCTCGAAAGCCGCCATGGAGTTCTCGGGGGCGATTGCGCTGAAACCACGATGAGCGATCGTCTGTGGCACACGCGTCTTTTCATCCGCGATTCTTGGGCTGCCCTTGCCATGTTCCGGGGCATCAGAGCTGGTTGCTGCTAGGCCTTAGCCCCTGACACGAGCTGGCGGGTACGGATATGTGTTCGCAGCGCACGAGGGACAGTGGCATGTAAGGCTTACTAGATTTAGAACCCAGCAACGGGCTCCTCTCGCTGGTTGCGGCCGCGGGAGAGTGGTTCGCTGCTGACATTTCGCCAGTGACAATCTCGAATGACAAGCCCACGATTACACACACGGACACGTATTCGCGACGCGGGTCAAAACACAGATCCGGCACAACGCCCCAAGCAATCGTATGGGAAGCCCGCCCGTAAATAAGATGGGTTGTAAGCTCGTCTATAGTCTCATGGATTAGCGACGGCCCGTCACGTAAATGACGTAACGAATACAACCGCGTCAGACCCCCGTCAGCCTATCTTCATTGGACTGAGCGAGAGCTGAGCGAGAGTCAGTTGGAGTTTGAGACCGCCGACCGGAGCGGAAAGCCGAGATGGGGGAGATGAGGGACGTGGTTCCGTACCGTATGGTGAGCCCCCCCCCAGCCAGGCAACGGGGTCTCGCACAGTAAGATCGCTAACCAGGTATTAAGGTTTGTTACGAGTAGCGACCGGACGGCGGGTGGCTTGCTCAGACATTTTCCCAGGCCGACGTGACAACCAAGAGTGCAACTTTGACGGTCCGGTGGGTGAATCTGCATGCCGGCGATCCGCCCAATGTGGAGAGAGGCCTTCGACGTCGCAAAAGATCCAGGACACTGCTGGTTTGTTACTAGTCATTAACTGTTTGACGTGATCCGTACAGAAGCGATCATATCAATAGCTGTGTGGATTGGTATGGATCATGTTGCTGACCGTATATATCCGGACACTGCTGCGGCCCGTGGGTACGTACGAAGTACTAGGAATTACTCCACGCACACCGCATCATAGCCACCGTTATTCACCATGTATTGAACTCTAACGCAGATCTAGAAGGGATCGATATTCAAGGTTACGAGGACCTTTCGATTCAGTCGACAGCGGTAGTCAAATGAGACTGCGAGATCGATCTCTCCTATAGTACAGTCATCCAATTGGTCCGATCATACGACGTACATACCTACACCGTGATTCATCCGACAACCCATTGCGAACGTGCCGACCCGTCCCGTTGAATACATAAGCCCCAGCGTTGTTACATGCCTATATGATACGGATAATTCCACAATCCCCGACGCCCCATGAGAAAGCATCAGCCATAGAAATGGACTCCGACGCGTTCATATCCAAAGGCAATTCGCCCAGTGACCAAGAAACCAAAGGCCTAGGAAATAGGGATACATCGTCATAAGCCCAGGCCCACGTCAGAACCCGCTAACGCCAATGACCCATCGTGACTGTTTCGGTGGGGTACCAAGCCCGTCGGATATTCTTCATTCATGGTGAGATACAAGTCGTTCGAATGATCATCTCCTGAGCTGAGGCTGTCGTCACTCAGGCTGAGCACGCTCCGTGACCCGGCTGCGTTTGTACCTGCGTCTAGATCTCCAATGTTGAAGGTGGATAGATCCCAAGAGTCTGGCGTCCATTCTGCGCAATTCGGCGCTGCACAGTTGGGCGTTTCTAATGACAAGGTTGGCCCGCCATATATGGCATCGTATATGTTGATTTGATCTCCATCCATAGCACCTAACAATGATTCCCACTCAGTCGTCGTGATACCACCTCCGGGAACACCTTTATTTGTTTGAGGCGGATATAATGAGATATGTGGGTGATGAGAAGGTGCAATAGGTAGCGACTGGGAGGACTGGGAGGACTGGGAGGGTGGTATGCGGTCTCGGTTCGGTGACAGTGGCTGGTGATTAGGCGTTCCAGTGTTATTAAGCGAAAGATAGTCTACGTTTGATTTGCCCTTATGTGACGGTGACATTCGCATCATCGTTTGTTGAATCTGAGAGATAGACAAGGGATGAGTGCGTCGTGATGTCGCATGCTCTGTGTTGACTTGACTGAAAGAAGCCCGAGTGTTTGTGCGATAAGGCTCTGGCCTTATAGTCGAAGGGCCAGGCATGGTCATACGACGTAGTTTCTCTTGCTGAGATAATAAATCTGTCTCACTCATGGTAGTTCCGGTATGTCGACTGTATTGAGGCTTCTTCTTAAGAGCGGTCGCTGGGGAGGCTTTCGGCGGCATAGCCGCCGTTGAACCTGGACTTGTTTCCGTTCGCATCGGCCTCGGTTGCGATGGTTCACTAACCACAATCAACGCCTTTGCAATTTTCCCTAGATCGGAAATGCCCGCAGCTCGAGCTTTTTGTAGTGCCACCAAAACTGCACAAGTCAGCCTTTCTACATCTTTCATGAGCTTACTATCAAGCTTGAGTTCTAAACTTTGGTAAAGCAAAGTCATCCCGCAGAGAACAAGAACGTCCGTCTTATTTAGGCAAAGGGAGAACGACATGCTCCTCTCTTCAAGCAGTTGGATAATCTGGATCATATGCTTGCTTGAATCAACCGTTGCCAGCAGCGCCGGCGCGGCCTTCGCCCCCAAGCTTGAGCCAATAGCTGGCCTATAAATAAGTGTGCGGACGTAGTAGTACGCCAGGGCCTGCATATGTTAGGCAACAAGACCAATACGAAGGGAGTATAACCTACCAGGATCGGAGACCTGCTTCCCGTGATGTCCGTCGACGGCTTATCTTGGGCAAAGTTGAGCTTGAGATGGGTAGGCAGAGCCTTATCCCACGCTTCCAGTTGTACATCAAGTTCTGTTATATGTTGAAGCGAAAGCTCGTGAGATGTGGCAGCAGGATAATTTTTCTCCAACACATGGGCTAGAATTCGCGATAGCTTGAATAGAGCTAAAGCGCTTGATATCCTGGTATGCTCTCCCGGGAGGCTAGGCTGGAAGCCCTTCTCCGTCACGTATTCATCGTCTGTATCGGATGGATACTCTGTATGAATATCGTCCTCTTTTAATAGCTTTGGAAGGCCAAGTATTGCAGCCGAAAAACTACAAAGGTCAGTTACCAAACAAAAAATAACGGTCGCTGAGCATACCAGTCGAGAGTATATAGTGTCCAGAAGACCTTCTTTCGCGTTTCAATGGTCAAAGCTCCGAATGAGAATCGTTTCTGGCTCTGGTGTAAGCCCAGCCGGTGAGACAGACCAACGGCAACGGCCTTGTAATGCTGGAGACGCTTGTAGTCTGCTCGGATGGCGCAATATACAAGAGCCAACACCAAGCACTGGAGTGTGTGCATCGTGTTATCCATGATGATAGTATTCAATGCCTTTTGCCATTCTAATTCGCAAGCTGCTATCTGCTCCAGGTCAGGCATTTCGCTTGAGAGGGCGGCAATACTAAATACTAGGTAGAGCTGGGCAAGCTTGTGATTGTTCTTGATCTTATCAGAATCGCTAGCGAAGTTTTCATAGAGATGAAGAAAGGTGGGCTTATGAAGAATAGGGAAAAGCGGCGCCCACTCCTGGAAGTAGATGTTTACACATCTATCGGAGAAGAGCCGAGGTGGGACTCTCAACGACTGGGATGGGGGTTTCGCTACTAAAGGATGGCATCCCTGGATGTGAAGGAATGCCTCCAAATTGAAGTCCCCGCAAGGTTTCCCATTCTCTTGGATCTTGCGCTTGAAAGTTTCTGGCAACAATGTCAGGAATAGGTAGCACCGATTGAAGATATTCACAGAACTCACCTATGAAGGCGCGTCCACTTGAGGACCCCATGAAGTAGGAGTCTGAGTTTTCAACGCCAAGTAATAGTGGTGTTGCTTGCACACGGAAGACGTCTAGTTTCGTAGGTGGGCTCACGTCCTTCTTCGGCTCTACCGAAGGCTTCGGACTTGCGCTCGACCTAGCAGGCGGTTGGCGATGACTATGCATCTTGGAGAGCATATCAATCTTCTCGTCCTTTTCATCCAATAGATCCTTGAGGTCTCGGACTTCGGACTCCAGCTGCCTCACTCTCTCCTCCAGGGACTCGGTATAGCCGCGGGGAAAAGCGCGTCGGCTGAGCTTGTCGCTGGTCTTGCACTCGAAGCCCACGTTTGAGCATTGTGAACATGTCGGCCGGATCCCATCGCAACGTATCTTCTTTGAGCGACAGCGATCACACGCCTGAGCGATTCGGCTTTGAGAGCTGCTGCCCACCTTGATCACCTTCATCGGCAGTATCCCCGGCATCTTGGCGAGCAATCACATCCAGTGCGAGATGAATCCGGTGGGCTCACACGTACGTCCAAGTCGGGATAAGAAGATTGTTTAGTAAGCTATTGTCGCATAGAGGGTGGAACATTCCAATCACGACAGATAAGGAGGAATCAACGATGCGGGATAGTATTTCAATCGCTCCAAATGGCAAATCATATGGACCACCGAGTCACGCCCCACGTCTGAACTTTTGCCCCGAGATGAACAATTGTTTTTTCTTTCCCTTTCTTTAACGCACAAAAAGACAGAATTGATGTTGTTTCGCAGAACACGCACAGTCGCGAGCCGGAAGAATGATCGAGACCGCGGGGGAGCAGTCGTGGTAGTGAGCGGTTGAGGAAAAGTGGAAATCGAATTGGTGAGGTTGATTGAATGCGATGAGCGATTATCAATGGGGGAGACAACTAAACTACCTAATAATAGATAGGGCGACCGCAGCGTTGGCAGTCCAGGTAGTCAATTTCCCCAGATTACCTTCTGGTAGGTATCTAGGCCACCGAGAGCGCTCATAGGTTGTATTTGTGCGGAAATTGGATGGGAAAACTGTTCACGTTGCGTACGCCAAGAAATTGAGCCCCGTTATGTGCGCGTCAGCCTGCCCCGGTTTCTGCATAGCCCTAGATTTCAATTTCGAGATGGGCAAATATGCACATAGCGGGTGCAGATGTCTCCTTGGCGCGCGGAATATAATTTCAATCTGACTTCCGTAATCTGTACAAATAGCTTGGCCCCAAGGCTCGCTGTTTACACGTACTGCGTATGTTACCGACCCTGCCCGGCCATTGAAGAATGAAGGCCGGAATTTCGCAGACGCCCCCAACACTGCTAATACTAGTTGGGTGGGGCGGCCGACCGCAGTTGACGGCCCTAAGTGTGCTAGTGATGAAGCACGTAACGTCGCAGTTCTTTTATTCGGCCAGCCGCCAGGCTCGGCCATCCAGGGGCGCCACTCGTGCCCTATACGGTATAAATTCTTAGGTTAGGTACCTATTCAGCACGCGAGTATGAAGAGTGGCCAACTCATCTGGCCGGCCGAGAAATCGAGCTGTGGCGTTGCTCCCTGCAAGGTTCCCTTGATGGGTCACGAGTCAGGTTTCGTCGCGTCACTTATTATAGTGTGTTAGTCCCAGAATCACTGCCGGCCTCTCAGCAAATGTGTTAACGATCTACCTAATAATAACAAACAGCTCCAGGTCTCCAGTCTACCTGACTTTGGTATCCTGTCTATGCTTGTACATGGTATAGCTAACGAGCGGTCTCTTTTCTTTTCTCATCTGCCGGTTCTGTCTCGTTCCTCTTGCTTTTTTTGCCGGCGTTCTCAAGAACCCCTTCAAAAGGAGAAAATAGACAAACCGGCTACAGTTTGACATGCGTACACTTTATTCTCGTCATCCCGGAATAGTATGTCATTGCCGTTGCAGATTACTTCTACCTATTCACCGAACAAAACCCCACCCATGCCTATTATAGAGCCAAGGTAACAGCGAGGCATCAGAGGAATGGAGCTCTCCTTTCCGCTAAGGACTGACCTTGTATCGGTCTCATCTTGGACTCGGCTACGAGATTAATCTTTCCCATCCTGCCCCGATGACTACGGAATTGTTTCATAGAATCACTGTATGACCGGGCATCGGGTTAGTGTACAGCATCACAGAATCCCATGCCGCTCAACCCGACGTTCCTGGTCCCATTTCCGTCTTCAGTACTATTGGTCACGGGGACGGAACGAAAGGGAGACGTTGCCTAATATGTAGCTGATCCTTTTTCCTCTATTCGACAGGTGACCCGGCCCCTAATTCGTTGACACCCATCAAATTGGTACTCAATATGGCAGTGGCGCCCATCTTAGCAGTTATTCTCTTGATTCACAGAACGATGCATTATAGGCACAAGAGAACTCATCCTTGGTATGTAGATCTCTTTTGAGAGACCCCGAAAATTTTGGCTGCCTAGGCAATGTTTCGGTAGGCACGCGTAAAGTGGTGTCGATTGAGTCTCTGCTTTGGCTAACTATACGAAGGGAAGAATGAGAAGCAGGTACCGTTGTAGCTTGTAGGTATACGTTCTCCGGAAGAGCAAGACACATACAGCCTACAGCCTACAGCCTCTGTGGCGCTCCAGAAAAGCTGTCCGTATGGCTCTACACGAGCTTCGGGGACTGATATATCTTTTTTCCCGAATCCCAAGAATTTTACCTGCAGAAGACCAATCTTTCTGCATCCCGTCTCATCTGGTTTCCGTCCATACCCATCTAGACATCCTCGGTCCAGGCGGTTTTGAACCACGATACCAGTGGTCTGTACGGAATACATACGGTACCTAATTGCGGGATACTTACCTAGGTAGGTAGTTTACCATGACATGCGCGTTTCCAAAAACCAACCGAAAGGGGCATACGGAGACTTGATCATGGAAGACACTCTTGAGAAATTTGTCAGCTTCGGGAATCATTTTTGCGCCTCTTGCCGACGAAACACGCTCTAGGCAAAGACGAATCTCCTTATTTGACTCTACGATTGGCGCCACACTCTAAATCGGACCGTGGGACACTTCAAACATCGCCGTGACGGCCCCAAAGACATCAACCCTCAGTCCGGGTTCAGGAGATGGAATGCCACAGATGACGAGTTACCGGGGACTTGTAGGCTTCCCTAGTCAAAGACTGACTTCACAGGATACCGTCGGAACGCTCTAGTATTGAAGAAGCCGGTCTATTTTGCCACAATTCTAGTCAATGTCATCCAGAGCACCGCTGGGGAGACACGGCGCAACGGACGACATCTAGAAGCAATCTTGAAGGACACGTCTCTCGCGATGAAATCATATCCTGTATGGTGGACTCGCGCTAAGCTCACCGGCATCTTCCATTCTATGTGTACTAATTATACAGTGAGGGCCCAACTGGCCTACCGACGCATAGCCACGGAGACGTTTGACTACACCGCCAATATTTGTACCATTAACACCAAGTGAACTCAGAATGAACGATTACCGGAGCGAGCAGAAGATTACCTAGGCCAGAGTAAGCTGGGTAGGCGGGCTTACAACAACGAAATATGGCGTCTTGCGTACTAACAGTTTCAGATAACGAATAATAATTTGATGTCGCATTGTCGACTGGAACGACGGCAACTGTATTCGGCGCTACGAACAACCTTGCAAGCAGTTCTTCCTATTGTTGCAGCTAGAATATATACTGCTAGATTCGCGATGGATTAGAGGACGATAATGGCGATGACGACAATTCTCAGACAGGCTAAGCCGACAAGGACCACCGCCTACAAGCGCGCAAAGCCTCATAAGATTACAAGAGTGCTATTAGCTCGTCCCTGCGTCCCCAAAGTCAGAGCTTTCGAAGAAACCAAGCTGTTCGGATAATAGTTTCGGGAAGGGTGGCGCCATAGGAAGCCATCTAAAACAAAGGCCGGCTGGCTGAAGCGCAGGCCGTGGTTATGGAAATATATGCACGCTAATGAGACGGGCACCGAGGAGCCTCAAACCCCAAGGACGAGGATTTACGTCCCTATGATATAAGTTCATCGTCGGCAAGCTGAAGGGAGTCCGACATACAGATGGTCCAGTTCCCGGGCCTAAACCCAGAAGCCGGCGGTAAGGTCTGGAGAACTGAAGACCCTCGCTGCTTCCAGCTATTGGGCAAAAGTTAACATTTCTTCCCCGTCTGTAGCTAAACGGCACTCCGGGTCAGGGATAGGCCCCTATATAGGCGGATGTACTGCCTCCTCACAAGGCTTGATTTGTCGACATGACTGCGTGGCATTTTGCACTCCGCTGTGTCTCTTGTTTCTCTTGTGATCCCACCCGTTTTCTGATTGGTATGCTACCTTGCTCGCGGAACAGCCCATGGATTTTCTTCGGTTGATATCGTCATAGCATCAGCCCTCCTGACTCGTCATGCAGCCTCGTTGCCCCGGATGCCTGTACCTTGGGATACACCCGAAAGTGGCCCCCAACGAACTCCTCTATTAACCCTGCCATGTATGTCGCTGTGAGGCTTAGTTTTGCCCCAAGAGGCGGTCCCCACGCAGAATATATCATTTAATGCTATATGAAGGAAGCTTATACATAAGTACACGAGGGGCTCTCATACCTGCGTCTTGTTTACAGTGCCGTGGCCCGTGGGAGAGTGGAAGTCCACCTATGGTGTGCGGAGGATAATATCGGAATTAAAAGACACCAATCACTTTAAAAAAAAAGTCGAACGAGGAGTACGAGCAATCTGGAAAGGATGCTAACTATTTAAGAAGACTTGCAAAACCGCCTTGCTCTAACAGGAGGTGAGCAACTGAGGTCGCGGTTAAATTCCCCACCGGAATCCGGATAATTAGAAGACACGACAGAGTCACGAGCCTTGCTGGTGGGAATATTGTCATCACCCATTAAAAATATTGCAACGGTCTCACTGCCGGAAGGCTCGGTCACGCCATGAACAGCCAGGGTCGTCGGTCCGGATCGGACCCTCCTTATGAGAGACGTTGCCAAACCCGCTGCGCAAATGCTATCTCTCACGTAATGCTTCTGTCTCATTATAGGTAGCCCAATTTCCATGTGAACCGCTCGCAGAGATGCCATATGGATGAAACACGGGCTACTGAATAAATATCGAGAAGGATATTTACCAGCCGTGGACGACGTGTCAGCAGCCCCGGCACAATTTTTTTTTTCGCAGCATCCGCTCTGGGATCAGGAGATACCAGGCGTGTTTTTAATCTACTTGTCCGTTCCGATGGCGCGTGAGGGTTTCAGCCGACGATCATCTTGGTTACTGTCGCAGATCAGTGTGCTCAGTTTGTATGCAAGGTTCTTTACACCTACCTGCGCACTGAGCCTCACCCAAACAGACTTGGTCAACTGGTACTTCCAAGGAATCTGGACGAAGACTTCGGCGCTCATGAATAGGGGTTCAATTGGGAGAAGACGGGGTCCTCGTTGATCGCGAAGGTAGTAAGATGACGAATTGGCTATACAACCACAAAATGGTGTGAAGAACGATATAGAGTGTGCTATTCCCACTGTTCCTCTAACCTGGCTGTTCATCCAGTATATATATATTTTCGTACCCTAGCCTCCTAATTCCGGGGCAGAATACCAAGGCCGAAATTGCCGAATACCCGTGCCATCTTAGCCGATTGACCGGCACTTTATTATCCAATGTCATTGCTCGTAGTTCGGAATGGATGGCATCTATTAATGAAATGACATACCGCTTATGTGGCGACTAATAGCTATTGCCCGACGCGGTCCCTCACGCACATCAAATAGAGCCACTACGTATATTTGCTTCTTGAACGTTATGGGTCCCATACGGCTACTCCAGACAACGCCCTGATCAGCACGTCGCAGTTACGCCATAACGGACGATAACATATTGATCTTGGGAAAAGGTAACATGATATAGGGTAGTGAGACGCATAACTGCGCAGACAATGCATTGTTAAAAGAACTATGTAAAGTCTTCATCTACACTATCTTCATGTTGGGGGTCGTTCATTGCGGAAAGATAGGCCACCACCGACTCATCTTCAGATAGCTGGATTTTCTGTGATTTGGTTAGTTAGTCCCGCATGAGTACTCATTATACACCGTTCATATTCGTGGAATACGTATATTGACAGTGAAAGGCAGGGATGCATGCATGCGAGGATGGCCGGAGAACTGGAACAAAAGCACGGGTTTTCTTACCTCATGTTCTATGACTTGGAAAACCCTTTCGAGGAGATCTCGCTCAACCGTTCTTAATTTCGACGCTGCTTGTATGATCTCAGGTCTCTCACTTAGAATTGATGCAATATCGTTGTTGTTAACTTCCAACGTTTCTAGCTGTTGCTGGATCATGCCAGATATAACAGCGAGGACACGAAGACGGAAAACTTGACATAAGCTATGCCCCGTTATGATGTTTGCCATGTTTCCGGCTTCTTCGGTAACGTCGATATCTTGCCACAACATCCTAAGATGCTGCGACCCGTCCGTCTCCCGCAGGACCTTGAAATGCAGGCCGTCTTCATCGTTTAGACACATCAATGGAATGAATGGTGCATCCCACCGTGGGATTCCATCATCGCTGTCAATGATCGTTAAAGTCGGCGCGGATCCGTACACGTATAGCTTCGCCTTTGCGAGTGGATCGTCGTCCATCGGCTCTACTGGTAGAACAATACGCTGGGCAGTCGAATCGGAATCTATGAAACCGTAACTAAACAACATCTCAGCGGCCGATTTATCACCCCCGTAGTTGATAGTTAGCTCGTCGTGCTTAAGGACATTCACTCCATTGCGCAGAAGGAGCACCGCTTCATCTCTTGAATTTTCATCGAAGTATGCCGTCGGTGAACTCGAGTGGTTCACCAAATCAAGACAGGGAACCATTGACTCTCCCGACTTGGGCAAGGCGAGTGAACGGGATCTGTAAAGAGCGTCTAACAATACCCAGTCGCGAAGAGTGATGACCTCATCGTTTCCGAGAATTTCATTCCACCGCGGGAGGTCTGCAGTGAGGTCTCGAATGCGATTGAACTCTTTTGTCAGTGCACTGAGCTTCGCACTCACTGCGGGCTGATGGTTTATTAGGCCTGCGCACTTGTAAGGTCTGGCGAGGGCTTACTTCAAGTGATGTGCCCCTGAGTAGGGACAACTCGGATTCTGACCACAACGTTGGAACTGGAACCTGTATGGGAAGGAGTTTGAAGTACTGAGTCCAAGCTGTGGTAGGACCTTGGCCACCCTTATACTCGGGAGAAGACAGAATAAGCTGTGTCAAGAGAAACAGGAGAATGTCTCCTCTAAGTGACTGGTGAATTGAAGGCTTAGCTCTACCTCGGTGAGTTGATTGGGGTGGACTTCAGAATTTTTACCTGATGACCAGCCGCATCGAGAAGCTGGCGAAAATCTTGGTTTTCTTTGGCGTAATTTTCGACACCCGCGGCAGAGACTACGAGGTCCCCCGGGACTGTAAGCAAGGCCGGCTCGCCATTGTTATCGCTCAGGTCTTTCTCAGCAATTAAGCCTAAGCCCCGACCCTCAATATCGGCAGCGCTGACACCGGAAAACGTGATGTTGTTGAGGAGACACCATGCCGGCAGACTTGATAACGGAAACTGGCCTCTTTTCATTCCGACCTCCTAAGCGACAAGAGTTATTGCAAGTGATGGGGTATCGATATATAGTGTGATCCGTATAGTGGAGGTGTAATCTCTGCTGGCGGCTGCGGCACGTGGACGAAGTCGTCGTTACGTCGCAAATAGTCTAAAAAAGCCTTGCTGGATGAACGATTGAATGGGGAGAAAGGGAAAACTCAAGCGATAAAAATTAGAAAGGGTAAATAATTAGTTGGCGTGGGTATGGCGAGGTGAGGTCTGAACAACTTGGGGGTGAAGTTGCTCGAACAAAACTGGATGGTTAAACGACCGGTCTGCCGCCGGAGTGCTGCCGGTATTCAACTGAACCATGCGGCCTGTTTTGGCCCGGCACAATGCCTTTGACGGCCGCATTGCGTCATGCTGTACCTAAGTATCCGTACACTCTCTTTGCTAACAGGGGGCCGGCTTTACGGAGGATTCCGGGTCTATAAGAGGTATACTCAGAAGATAACCCCATATACGTCACCGCGTATAGATGTGTAGATGGCACTGCTATATAAAACAGTGTCGACCAAACGCTTTACTACCTATACTCACTCTACTTACGGAAAATCAAAACCTGTATTACCGAGTGGGCTTGAATGTGTCGATTGAAGTGTAAAAAGACGGTACCCGGAATAACTTTGGGTTAAAGAAGGTGCATATTTGTCGCATCCCGCCATCTAACCGCATTCATCACCATTCACGAAGGTTACCCTACTATGGCTGGACTCCGATGCAACTTGTTGGAGCGGAGTAAACCAGGCATCGGATATTTGCATCGGTCCATTGGCGTTCCGTTCCAACACGGAGACCTGAGTGGTTTGGGTGCTCCTCGTAATGCGGATATGTAGTGTGTATGTTGCTTGTATGTCGGTACTCGGCTCGCTTCAACGCAACGCTTTCGGAACCAACCAAGGTCAGGAGATATGGTATACAACTACCTCTATGTCACACGTAATCTGACGGATCTTGATCCAACTTGCTAAACTCACAGAGATTTTCAATGTGGCAAAAGGTCTGGCTGAATCACCTGATGGAAACCGGTGGTTGCTTTTATTGCTCCCTTTTCTCTTCCTCTTTGAGCCTTTCTACAAGCTTTGTCCTCAGGAAGTCACTCAGGCCAAGACTGCGTGCACAGATATAAGTCAGTCGACAACGTCAAGAATGGCAGCCTGAAATGTGTTGGCGACTTACATGCCCTCGTTGGTTATGATGCGGTATGTGCCGCTAGGCTCGAATTCGCCAATAATTTTGCCATGGCTGTCAACCTCGATACTGCCCAGGATATCCTCGGGGAAAGCGATTCTGCCAAAGTCCGGCGGATTCCGGAGGTCCGAGAGATGGACATAACCACCGGCTCCAGCGCCGCCAGCGCCGCCTTGAGCACTCGCGCCGCCGCCGCCACCGCCACCGGCGCCTCCCCCACCACCTAAGCCGGCCGCGATTTTATTCGTGGCTCGTTGCGACCGCTGTTGGGGGAAGAAGGCGCCGTGCGAACCGAGTGTCGCACCGCCAGGGCCAGCGAAGACTTGGGCCTGGGACTGAAGGCCAGGGTCTTGGGCGGCATGCGCACGAAGGACGTCGTTCAGTATGGATAGGAATCCATGGTTCTCGGTCAAAGATTGGGGTGTTGGCAGAAGCTGAGTAGAAGTGCCGATGGCTAGTCTGGATATCGGGGGGTTCGTGTCGAGATATGTGAGGAAATATCCGCCGTTAGGAGCAGGATTAGGGAAAGCTTTCTAGGAGCGACGAGAGAGTGGTCAGTAGAAGAGCACTAAAGAATTACCTGGACTGGTGAAAGCTGTAGAAATTCAGCTACAATACTGACTATGTAGGGATTGGAGGCTAGAGTAGAGACATGGCGATGCGAAAGTAGTTTCCTACAAATCGTCGGCACAACCAGTGATCGCGACAGTATCATTGCAGGGACAGTGACGAAAGGACCGTCATAAAACACCAAGATTGTAGGACATAAGGCGTTGTAGGTGAGAACAATTCGAGTTCAACCATGCGATGAAGGTATAGGTCGTATGCACTTACGCCGTTTCTACGTTATGTGCGTATACAGTTATATGCATTGCAAACATATTTATACCCGATAGATTCGTATACGGAGTCTGCAAAATGCGTTACTAAGCTTGCGAGGCGGCCAGCTTTGGTTGGCCACAGCACTCTCCTGACCAATAGAAGTGCTCTCAGCACGCACTAAATTTCCCTATTGGCCCAGCATGGTGGGCGGCTAGGTCATCGGTGTCAATCGAGGTTCTATGCACTTACTGAAGGCCCGAAGCCCATTAACGCGTCGACGCGACGCCCGCGGACATACAAACCTCATCATCATGAGTACTTCCAAATGCTGTTTCTGATTTTCAGCGTCCCATATCGGTATGCCTTTTGCGCTACCGAGAAGCACAATTCGACATAATGCAAAATAGAAAAGGCCCCGACGGCCCCGACGTGGCCCCTATATTTCCTCCAAAAACACCCGGTCCTGCGACCCTGGCATCGAATCCCATCCCGTCTTCCTCCCCCGCCTTCGGAACACCAGCCCACACACTTAAGCCATTCTCCATCGCCGCGCCCTCTAAGGCAACGATATTGCCAATCCTTCTGCCGCCTGCTACACTGAGACCCTTAGCATTTCGCACATTCACCAAGAAACACAGCCTAACCCTCGCATCAACTGCATTACAAGAACTGGCCACCTTCATTGGCCGCCACTGCGGTGCGGGATGGCGCGAAGAAGGATTGGCCGAGAAGGTCCTGGAAGAGGTGGCTCGGAGTTGGAAGAATCGCAATGGGGGCGTTATTGTCGATGGGAATAGCCAGGAACTGAAAGATATCCTCAAGACCCTCGAGGGCAATATGAGCGGTGGAAAGATAGGAGCCGGCCCGGAACTCAATCGTCAGAATAGCTTTGTTCTCGACGTGGCTCAAGAATCCGAACTCTCTAATACGAGGCTCGGATTAAGGCCGGCATCAAACCTCGTACGCGAAGACTCCCAGACAAGCTTTAACATGTCCTCATTAGGAATGAAAGAGGACGAACCGGATGACGAGACGCCCAATCACCCGCGGAACTGGATGAAGGCTATAAACGCCTTTGATCAACCACGCATGCTCTACAACACTTCTAAGAAACATTTCGAAAGGTAGGAATTGCAGAGCATTAAGCCATAATCACAAACACAGGCTGAGCGAGAGACTTTAGGGATCCCTCGAAGCCTTCACTGATGCCTCCGGCCTCACATAAAACGACCTTGTTTAGGAATAGATACAACGTCATACATCAGCGGCTGTTGCGGAATGAGTCGTTCCAAAGCTCAACCGTGACCACCACCAAGAGCTTTCCACTAAAGCGGTCTTCGTCTTCAGAGTTGAGCGCCCATCAAACCCACAAGATTACACCCATCGCCAACCTCCTTGGTCGCCATGGCACACATCACATGCTTCTTGGCATGCTATCCATCCTACCTACGGGTAATTTGGCGATAAACGATCTGACTGGGATAATATCGCTAGACTTGTCACATGCAGTCGCCATTCCAGAAGACTCAGCCTGGTTTACCCCAGGGATGATCATCTTAGTTGACGGCGTGTACGAAGAGGAGGACGAATCTGCAGGGAAAGGGCTCGGCGCCAGCAATGGCATTGGTGGCGTTATCGGTGGGCGGTTCCAAGCCTTCTTTGTAGGGCAGCCTCCCTGCGAGAAGCGAAAAGTAACACTGGGAGTGAGCGGGCTCGATGGTGGCCGGGACCATACCATAGGAGGTGGGTTTGGCTGGATCGATTTCCTAGGCGTTGGTAGCGAGCGAGCTGTGGGCTCCAAGATGCGTAGACTAGAAGGACGCTTATTACGACAGTCACAACCTGACCCGGACACGCCTAGTCGTGGCCGAATTGTCATAGTGGGAGAGTTGAACCTCGATCAGCCCAGGGCACTGCAAGCCCTTCGCAAAATCCTGACTACCTACGCGACGGAACCAGAGGGCTCATCACCTCTGGCCTTCGTCTTAACGGGCAACTTCACACAACATGCCGTGATGGCTGGCGGAGGGGCGAGCGGCGGGAGTGTAGAATACAAGGAATACTTTGACTCATTAGCGTCGATCTTAACAGACTTCCCAACTCTGCTCCAGAACTCAAGCTTTGTTTTCGTACCAGGAGACAACGACGGCTGGGTGTCATCCTTCTCGTCTGGCTCAGCCGCGCCTCTTCCGCGCAAGGCCGTGCCGGATATCTTCACCTCACGTATCCGGCGAGCCTTCGCCAAGGCAAATTCAGAGACCACCACCCAAGGCGCAGCGGGCGGCGAAGCCATCTGGACCAGCAACCCAGCCCGTCTATCCGTTTTCGGGCCCACGCACGATATCGTCCTATTCCGCGACGACATGTCGGCGTGTCTGCGGCGGACATCTGTCCGTCTCAAAAGCCCGTCGTCTTCGAACCCAGACGCCGAAAATCCGGAGAGTGAACCCCCGCCGCCACAATCCAAATCGGACGCCCCCCAGAATAACGACGACGACGTCGAGATGGCCACCGCCGTGGAGGGTACGGATAGCATGGACGTCGACGTCTCAGCCGTAACCAATATGTCCACGTCCAAACCCAAATCCCCAGGCATTTCCCACGATGTCCAGACCGCCCGCAAACTTGTCAAGACGATCCTCGACCAGGGGTATCTATGTCCCTTCCGTCACGCAATCCGCCCCGTCCACTGGGACTATGCCGGCGCGCTACATCTCTACCCACTGCCGACGGCACTGGTGCTCGTGGACCCAACGGCACCGCCATTTGCTGTTACGTATGAGGGCTGTCATGTCATGAATCCCGGTCCCGTGCTCGTGGCCGGCCGTCGCGGCGTGGGCCGCTGGATCGAGTATGAATTGGGTGGTACGGGGAGAGTGAGAGAGTGCATGTCCTGAGTCTTCACCATATCGACACCAGAGGCTGGCTGGGGGATACGGATGGGATCACGGGGTTATAGAAATCTGTAGATACGATTGATTGATGAATCACATTGAGAATGGGCCGGGGCCTATCACTCGCAAATACTGGTTCAAATAAGCCTCATATATCCCAAGTGCCTGCCAAAAAAACGATCGAGTCAAGAATAAGATCGCATAACACGACTAACGGTACCCTTCTCCGGATTGCGAAATCCACATCATCATTAACAATGGCAAAGCTAACGTCCAGCAACAATATTTATCATACCATCCATTATCAGGCGCCAGGGAATCGAAAATCCCAGGCCGATGCTTCGTCTCCCCTGCCTCTAGATATTATTTTCCAGCCTGCAGTCTCTTCACGGTAATTATAAAATACTCCATGGTCCTTTGTGTTCCATCGAATCAGATATATACAATTAAGTCGTGAGCCAGGCCACATAACACATAACTTGGGTGCGCCGAAATGGTCACAGACGCAGCCCACATGCTTGAAATCAAGCTGAGTAGGATTATTGACAAGCCTGGGTTCATTCAGGCTCGAACGGGCTAGTTTTTCATCCACCCATCTCTACTCATTGATTTTAGATAACGTACTAATACCAGTTTGTTAGCAAAAACTCTGTGTCCTTCGGACTAGGCAATGGGGAGGAGGCCAAGGAGGCAACGTACGGGAATGAACAAGTATGGGACTCTTCTCTCGTACTCATTCCATGCCTCGCCATACTTGGTACGACAGCGCTCAATGTCACGCATCGTACGATGCGTAATCATGCCAACGAAGAAGACGGGGTAGAACCAGGGGAAGGGACTGTTAAATCCCGTGATCAGGCCCCAAGAGATGGCGAAGAAGGCATCGCAGGTGTAGTGAATCTTACGGGCATAGCCGTACCAGCCGTCGACGAGTAATTTGTCACCAGTGTCAGTGTCGATCGTCTTGGGGTTATCGAGATACGTCCAGGGTAAGGTCGGGAACGTTTTGCGCTTCAGCAGCGTCCCGCGCTCCTTAGCTCGGAACGCATTCTTCTGCGCGTTGCACTGGTCCCAAACAACGTAAACTCCGATATAGGCGATGAAAAGAGCAGTCAAAGCCAATTTGTTCCAGGCATACTCTGAGGGATCGTGACTAGCGAGGTACAGAGTGCAGTGACAATACGATAGTGGCACGCCGGCCATGTTCCAGAAGATCAGCATAAAACCCCACTTCTCGTAGTACATGTCCCAGGTCGTGATAATTAGCTGCTCGCCTTTGGAGCAGGCATTGGCGTAGAGATAGTGAGCCATCACCAAGAACCATACTTCACCAGCCACGTAGCCGTACTGCTCGTACTGGCGCGCCGCGGTTGCTGTACTAATGCCGAATAGGATGTACCAGGGGATGCGGACTTCGTAGAACATCTTCATGTCGATGATACCAAACATACGCGGGTTGAGTTCGGCGCCCATGAAGAAATCGTAGATTGGATATCCCGTCATACGATGTTGCCGCCCACGAGCGAGAGCCGAGAAGTAGGCAACGAAGCTGACGATGTAGCCGGAGAGGATAGCAACAGTCAGAATAGGGCCGAACTCGTCAATGAAAGTGTAGATGGGGAAGTAACCAGTAAAGTGCAGGATGCCCATCACAAGGATGGTGAAATAGAAACTGGCATAGGCATTGCAGAAGTACCGGAGCTGCTTACCACCCTCAAAAGGGAGCGGCTTGCCGTAGCCCTCGACACCCGGCAAGAAGTAGTAGCAGATTCCTTCAAAAATCATGTATCCCCAATATATCTTCCAAGCCTGCAGGGTTGGGAATGCTCTGGTGTATACGAGATGTAAAAGATGTTGAAGGAAGTCGACCAAGGATTGTCCCTCTTGAGGCAGCGGCAGCTTGCCGTCATACTGAGTGGCACCGAGCCACATATACCACATCAACAAGGGGAATCCGATCATCAATCCTAGAGTGCCGAAGCTCCCACCGAATTCAACTCTGCCGGAATAGTCAATCCTGTGGTCCATACCCGGCTTCCAGCCATCAATCAATTTGTCCTCTTTTGGCGCCGCGTGTCCGTTACTATTACCGCTCGCATGACCGTTCGCGGTACCGTTCGCACTGCCATTCGCATTGCCGTTTACGGTGCCGTCCGCATTACCGCTCGTGGTAGCAGCTACCTTCCTCGTACGAATTTCACTCGGCTGATTGTTCTTCACAT
This sequence comes from Xylaria intraflava, assembly GCA_022385655.1. Lineage (NCBI taxonomy): Eukaryota > Fungi > Ascomycota > Sordariomycetes > Xylariales > Xylariaceae > Xylaria > Xylaria intraflava. Next base: position 210,527 of record MU279773.1, read on the forward strand.
TGCCATCAGACTCCTCAGACTCAGGAGCCCGCCTCCGCTGGGCGGTAGTCTTCGGCATCCTCGACATGGCAGTGGTAGTTTCGACTGCAGAACTTGAATCGCCGTCGTCTGATGACTCAATCGATTGCATTCGGGACTTTCGACGAGTAGATCGACGAGAAGGCGTTTCAACCATGCCCTCAAACGGTTCTTTTTTCCTATGCGACGAGAATATGGTCAGCTAGGTAACTATATAAACAACCAGAAATTATGATACGTCGCAACACGTGCAACCCAGATTTGTAACTTTCCGGGGACCAATACTACAGATCGCGAGATCTGAACCGATCGCATCACAAATACAGCGTGAGAGAACGTATCAGTTCCGATTGCGACACGCGAGCTCCAGTCCGAAAAAAAAATCAAAAAAAAGACAATACAAATTACAAAGCAATACGTACCGAGGAGTTGACCTCAGAGAATATCTGGACGACATTGTGAAAGTCTATAGGTGAAAGACAGAAAAGGGAACGGGCAACGAGGCAATCGAATGGTCGTCGGATAGGGTTGGAACGTGACTCCCCCGGGTGAGAACAGTCCGAGGGGAGGGAAGTTGGTGTTGTTGCAAAGTAATTGACAACAACAAAATTTGGTGTTTTTGTCTTGGTAGTCAGGGGCAGCGCAGGTGGAGACCCGATACGGGAGGATGGCCAATCACACTACAGCGACGTCACTCCCTCACGCGTTATTACGTATCCAGCTGCAACAACCCGAAAACGGATACGGCTTATCTCAGACCTCAGCAGTCACGACCTTCAGGGCCAGCAATCCCTATCGCGGTCTGAGGTCTGAGATAAGATACGGCATAACTGCCTAGCGTACCTAGGTAGCGGGTATTTAACCTCGATACAGACATATTCGGGCATCTTCCCAGGCATGGAACGTACCTATCAATCTGAGACGCGGTGTCTATAACTCGATCGACCTGGTGAATTGCTCTTCCCTACCTAGGTAAATATAATAGGAAGGCATTGGAAGTACACGCCAACATACCTACCGCAACGGCTGGTGTTTACTATCTAGGTCGAAAGGCGACGCAGGAGAATGAGAACCCCGAGCCTCACAAACTTTCAATACTTCCCGCCATGGCTACTATCATAGGTAGGTAGGTAGAGATGCTGCTCCAGGCGGCAGATATGCAATCGTTTGCACGCACGGGGTAAAATAGCCTCATGTGAGATGAGGAGTAGCAATATAGAGAAGATCAAGGCAGTCACGCCTTAGGGGTTACCCCTTCCCTCTCAGCACGTCTTTTCCTGTGCAGCTTCCCTTCATACCGCAACTGCCAACAACGGGTCTGCGTAATCGGGTCAAGGCTCCAAAGAATTCCATCCGGCTCTGAGTCGTGAGTCCCTCATCACTCAGTCCTCTACATAAATCCACATCTCCGCCGGCCACCGAACATATGTCAGGTATTCCCATACTCCATCAAGAATGCTGGGATAGACACCAGCGCCTCATGTCGTATTGATACATCACCCACCAGTCATCAATACCACTCCTGATTTCAGTCCACTTCATTTCTCACAATCTTCTAGGGGATCTTCAGGCTTGTAGTTCCACCGTCCAGAATTTAGACGTCTATCTTCATCCGGCGATACCCATTGCGAACTTTTCTGTGATCATACCCGAGCTATCTCTTGACTCTCTGCTCTAACCACGCCAATTGGTAACCAGTGAGTATGTGGGCTCGTCTGTTCTCTCCCGGTCTCCCCACGCCTCTTCACAGCGATGTGGGCCATAAAAATACGCGGGAGGCACTACAATGTGAAGATGAGAACGATGCACCTTTATCCCGCCCGCCACCTAAGAAGCGAGTGCGTTACTCTATGCACCAAATCTTCGACAAGTATAAAACACGTAAAATCAGCAACGATGAGCTGTCAATTGATCGGTCCCGAGGTCGGCGGTATACTCGAGCGAGCCCTTCTCCAGCTCCCGAGCCGCCCATAATTGAGGTCCTAAAGCGTAGGTTTCGGTTTTCCTTTCGGTCATTGATGTTCGTGTTTGGTTCGTTTTTCGGCGGGTTCTTCTCGACATCTTCTCGCCTTCGCTTTGCTTGTGTGTGGTAAATAGCGAGCCGCAAACGTCTGGCTAACATTCCGTAGGCAATTATGCAGCACTGCGTGTGACTCTGCATTCCAAAGCCATGAAAGATGTTGCTAAGGCGGAAGCGGCTCTGGTAATGGAGGCAGAAGAAAAGATCAAAGCCAATCTTTCCAATCTGTACAAGATCGATACCAAAGTGCATCAACTGTGTGCTTCGTCTCTTGATTGCGAGGTCGACACCCAGATCAGCAGCAAAAATGACCAGCGGAGAACAATTACTATTCAGATGAGAAACGCGTTGTCCAGGTATAGGGATATCGAAGCCAAGAGGTCCCAGCAACTTGCTCAGCTCTGGGCTACCTGGGAAACCACTCAGACCAATATTGAGGGGCTCGCGAACAGGTTTCACGACCTGCTCGGGCGCGAGTCCCCCAAAGGAACAAGTGGAATATCCTCGGTGAATCGCGAGTGGTCCGACAAGGAAGACCTTGATATAGGCCGCCGAAGTAAGCAGTTGGTAGAAGACATGGCATCATGCGAAGAGGTGAGGTCCTCGTCCGAGTCTGACTCAATGCTATCCGGCTCTCTTAAATCACACAAGGGAGCGATGTGCTGATTAAGTATCAGGAATTTCAGGAAAAGCTCAAAGACGAAGAGACCAATATTCTCGAGGCGATGCTCAAGTGCAGCCTTGGATGAGACAGATGGACGTTGCTGCGTCTCTGGGTCCTCGATTTTGTGATGTCGGAGGCGCCTTATGACCATTGTCAATGCTCGAATGGGGAGGATCCGCCGTGATTTGTCGAACAAGCTCAACATTGCGACCACAACGATTGATGATTCTTCGCTGGCTATAGCTAGCAGTATGTCAAAGACAAGACGAGTTTTAATTTGGCAGTGCAGATGCCGCAGTGTAAAATCTTGAGCTTGAGAAATATGGGAGAATAGCTGGCATACTGGGCATATGGGCTTTTTATTAGTGATACCTTCTCGGGTAAAGTCAGTCCATCCATATTGCTAACGATTGCAAGCATATTCCACAAGCCCACCATGCATGAAACGTAAGTTTTATGCTGAGTCGTGTCCAAGCAAGGTAACCTATTTTTAATATGGCTATGCATCACGGACTCAGGGTTCGGGTTGAGGCCATCTTGTGATTACCGATTAAACAACTCCGCCTCCCGCAGGAATAGAAACACTTACTCGGTACACAAAACGTTCCCAACACGTAATACCGGTATCCTTCATTTTCGCCCGACCAATCCAGTACACCCCAAATTGCCGCCTTAACGTGTATATTCACAACTATGCATGCAAACTCGCCTGTTGTAGACCAAGAATGTCTGACGAATCACGCGCTGATCCGATTGTCGCCACGGTCCGTCCCCACGTCGACTCCGGACGCGCACTACACTGCTCCCATCACCATGCACTAGGCAGTTGGCCAATTGCCCGCCACGACTCCGTCATGTGTTGAGTAGGACCTTTCGAAAGCCCCGAGTTCTCTCTATTCGGGGAAGAAAATCTTGTCTGGAGAAATGTCCGGTGGACTAGCCCGGATTTTCACATCATGCTGCGTCATAGCATGGGCTGCCGGCAAGTCAGCTTGGGATGAATTAGGCCCATCTCAAAGTCCAGTTCGCATCAATTGGTCGAGACCGAGGCCTTCGAGTCGCATCAGGCCACTGGGATCTTTCTCCTCGCGGTATTTGGCTCTCCACACACGTGCCCAGAGCTGAGATAAGGAAGAATAGACGGACATTTCAGTGCTCCTCTGGTACAATAATGCCCCAGGGATGATCCTCCCTGCCATACTTGATGTCGACGAGCCATTTCTTGAGTCGCTGCGTGATGCAGCCGCCCTCACCACCCTTACCGGCGGGAATCTGGATGTCATTGCCGCGGTGGTGGATAAGCGAGATGGGGCAAACAAAATACTACAGAGACCCTACGTCAATCTTCTGATTCAACCTTATCATCGCAAGGTAGGCTGGTACGATAGGGGAGGGAGGAAATGGGCTCCAAGACTCCAAGAAAAGAAATGACGGGTAAAACACTTACCGCTGTACCAGACGCGAATGACTCGACCAAACGGCCCTCCGAGCTCGCCTCCATAACATCATCAATGGTGTACTTGCGCTCGACAACCTCAATCTCGTCACCGAGACGCTCCCTCGCAAGAGTCAGAACACTGCGTCGAGTAACGCCGGCCAGAATAATACGGTCATCCAGTGGAGCGGTGACAAGCTCCGTCTTTCCCTCGCGCGTTTTCCAAACGATGAAGAAATTGCTAGCTCCCGCCTCTGTGCACTCTCCGTTCTTCCCATAGAGCCATAGGATCTGGTGGAAGCCCCTCGCACGCGCCTCCTTCGTCGCCAGCAATGAGGGTCCGTAATTCGCGCCGACCTTCGCATACCCGAAGCCGCCCGCCCACGCGCGCACCATATCGTTGGGGGACGTATGGAGCTTCATGCCGCCTGGCGGTGAGTCCATCGCGGCCATGTAGCTGACGATGATGTATAACATCGCTTCCGAGGGGGCCTGGACGCCGAGCGCCGATTGCGTGCCGATCATGGTCGGACGCAAGTACATGAAGCTGCCGGGGCGGTCGCGGGGCAACCACTTCGGACCGTCGACAGACATCAAGGCGATAAGAAGCTTCTCGAGCTCCTTGGGCGGGAACGACGGCAGGCTGATGCGAACGGAGGACATCAACATGCGTTCGGCGTTACAGTCGGTACGGAAAAGCCGTAGCTTGCCGTCGTAGCCACGGTACGCCTTCAAGCCCTCGAAGCATTCTGTCGCGTAGTGAAGCACTGACGCCGTTGGCATCAGGCTCAGGGGCCCGTACGGCTTTAGTTCCGGCGCGGCCCAGCCCGTCTTTGCCGACCACATGGCTGTGATCATGTGATCGGTGCAGATGGTACTGCCATTGTTCGACGTAACGCCCACTGCGGGGATTTCCCGGGGATTCTGGGTGAAGGTGTATGTGAGTTTGGAGGCGTCAAGTTCCTGGACATTGGGTTGCGAGACGCCGTTGCTCGCCGCGCTGGTGCCGTTGCCATTGGACAGCCCGTTTTCGACTGTACGATGCTCAATGGCCGAGGAGGTCAGGTCAAAATCCTGCTCGCCGTCGTGGGCATTTCGTGGGACTGCTGACGGGGCCATGATGACGACGAGGAGAACGTGGGTTGGCGTGAGTAGTATGGAACTGGGAAGAGACTCAACTAATTATGATGTATCAGGCGGTCTAAGAAGCGCCGACAATGATGCTTGGGACGGCAAGATGCCTTCACGTTAAGCTTATTGGCTGAGTCTATATGAACGAACAAAGGAAAAAAAAAAGAAAAACGAGCGGAAACTTGCACGATGGACAAGCATGAGATCGTATTATACCCCGGTGAAGCTTCATTGTGGATCGAATAGGAGGTGAGTCAGTCACAAGTGCATACCCGGAGGCCAATCAAGGCGGAGGTCGTCTCCCTTGTTGCAGAAAGGGCGTTTACCTTTCCGTAATCCGTAAGCCTGGACGTTGGCGCGCTGCCTTCGTTTGTTTGTGTTTTTGTCTCTTCGGTATAATTACGTACATAAAACCTATCAAGTATGGGGTTTATCAGAGCGGGAGAAAAGAAATTTCACGCTGGCCCGGGATGTAGATAGCTACGGGCAGGTTGTAGCGTCGATAAATGAATCGCTTCTATCTATTCACTCAGTAGGTAGATCGTTCGGGAGCCCCTGCTCTGGCTCTGGCACTGGCTCTGGCACTGGCGTATGATGACGCAGGATGGATAGACGTAGCAAAGCAAGTTCATGTCCTGCGAGCTCGCTCCAGATTAGAAATACGGATGCAGACGCGGATGTCTACTTGTCCCGCTCGGCTGCCCAGCAGAGTTGCATAGGTACCTCCTTACATACTATTGTCTACTTGAGTACGGACATGGTTGACATCATGCAAGCCGGCGTTCAGAGGCGCGCCAAGGCGCATGCGTCTCTAGCTCGTTAGGAGCAGGTAGCGCGGTGAATGGAAAGGGGGATCCCATCATCCCGGAGGCTCGGCTGGCGGCGGCAACCCTATGTTGACATGTGCCTCGTGGGTGGAGCACGGAGGGTGTTGCTCGCCTTTCGCGTATAATACAAGGGCGAATTCCGCTTTTGGTTCCAGTCGAGCCGTTCCGCAGCCCGGTCGTTGCTCGACTGTGTAGCGTTGCCCGGCAAGGAATTAGGTCTCCTCTGAGCCTCTACAATGCCGACTTGCCCTCACAGCCATGGGTAGCCGGGAGTCTTGCCTCAAGACTTTCAGCGTGGGTTTAACCTAATCGAAAAGGGCCCATCGAAAAAAACCGGTGACTTACCTACACTAAAGTTAGCATCGAACCCATCGAGATATCGTTTACCGATCCGGCCTCGTGCACCGCTTATCCCGACTTGTTGTTTATTGAACCGCAAAATGCCGAGCATTGCCTTGATTAGCCGTGTCGCGCGGCACGGCGCCGATAGCGGCTACGTGACGTTTCAACAGGCATTTACCTAGAATGCAGGCAGGTGGCACCTCAACGCTGCGTTAGGTAGTTGCACCTGCCCACGAAGTACCTACACTATATCTACCACCTGGGCACCGTTCCCACGCTCCAGCGAAAGGGCCTTCCATGGGCTCCGTACCTTAGCAAAATTCTTATCTCTTAGGCATTGCATTGGCTACCCCCACACGCGGCGGCGGATGCGACGGATACACGTGCGCAGAATCCCGAGTCTACGTTAGCATTGCCCCCCAATTGCCCGGCCTGGGCAATAAGCTTCCTTACCCTACCGCACTCCCCAAACAGGACATTGTATCGTTGAACTTTACGGCATCCGGACGCATGACGGGCTAGGCGAATCCGGAACAAAGTGGCGGGGGCAAGGATAGGTGGTCTACGGAATATAATACAGATGTATTAGGTTGACCGGTTGGACTGTCTGAACGCCTTCTGCGAATGGATACCTAGACTGCCCCGAGCCGTTACGGCATAAAAGTGAGACAAATGCCTCTACCACTGATTGATTGTCCACCATGATAGTCACGGGAACCTAGATATTGCGCGCACTGCCCATCCCCATAGTATTAATACGGTATTAATACTACTGTATGCGGTTCTACTGTACTGTGTAGCTTTAGATCGAGGAGATAAGGCATTCTTTGGAACCCCAAGGCTTCTCCCCCATTTCGTCACTGAGAGTTAGAATTCCCTTGACAATTAAACACCTCAACGGTTCGCCATGTTCAATGTCAGTGACATTTATTTTTTTTGTACTTTTTGAAGTTATTGTGATACACTCTAGGGCCGGTGTTTGCCTATGAGGTTCCCGAAAAACAAGCAGTGCTCTCCATCCGCCCGCAAGACCTGTACAAATAACACCCCCTTTTTCCTCTCAGACAGTCCCGGATAGGCCCTGCCAGCACGAGGACAGCAATTCCCGAGGTTAAATGCCTGAATAAGACAAGATAAGACAAGATGAATAGAGCACTCACGCATCTGCTTGTCGCAATGCCTGACTGGGAAACCGCAGAATGCTGGCGGATCATATCGTCCAATCACGATATCGAGCTCCTCACACGGTAGCTACAAACATGCCGCCGTGACACACGGCTGGTGTCAGAGCGCTCGGGCCATGATAGCCCGACATGTCCGGTGAATGCGCTGGAGGAGCTGTGGCTGCCGTGCTGCTCTTTCCTTGCGGGAAACGCCTCGGGTGTTGCGTCCGACATGTGGCTTCATACAGACGAAGTCTTCGTGTCTCCTCGATCAATCGCTGCCCTGCAAATAGCCACACGGGTGATGTAGCCGGGCTGAAACATCAAGTAGAATCAAGACCTCGATCCAGCATGTCGGCATTGATTTGCTCTGTCACTGTTTGAAGCCATCGAGAAGTCTGTGACTCCCGCGCATCGTGGTCTGTGTGGTCGTCGGCGATGAAATCGAACCCTTCGAGCCCCGCCCCTTAACAAGGTGTTAGTGGTCCACTGGGAGAACTGCCTCACGATCCGCAATGGACGATGCGACCGGGAAAGTACCAGCAAGTGCCAGGAGGTAGCCCCGTTAACCAGGTGACAGATCCCGCGTCGACAGTGCTGTGAGCAATCGCACCATTTGCACTCGTTTCTTTTTCCTACTCACTTCCCTGCCTTCTGGTAATTTGCGGGCCGCCTCATTCGTTACCTCAGATTTACAGCGAGGCCACCCGCTTGAACCATCTCAATCCCTTGTCGCCCATTGACCTCGGCGAGCTATTATCTTCAATTCCATCTTCAGGTGTCCGCTCAAGCCCAGCGCTTGGCGTGGACCAACACCAAGGGCGCGATGGATGACGTTGATCCAGACGTTTCTAATGGCTCATGCTGGGCCAATGTCAATGTTGCCTTAGCGGAAGAATACATCCCTTGCGGAAACGCCGCAGACGGCAACAGCTACGCTTGCTGCCGCTATGGGGACAACTGCTTGTCAAGCAACGCGTGCTATCATTCCCACTGTCAGTTACTCTTAGGTCTCATGCTTGAATCTTCGGCAATGAACTGACATTTGGCGTACAGTCGGCATCACGTATCTCGCAGGCTGTACCACTCAGGATTTCAGCGGTCCCGCATGCCAGAATAAAGGCATCTTCGTCAATCAGTCTTGGTCAGTACTTACAGATTCAATGCCTCCGTACCTCTTCCCAACTCCCCTTGCGCTTCGGCACAGCTCCTTGGACTGGTGATATCTGCCTCAGGGCCGAACTTGTTTCTAATCTAATGACAGGGTTGGCCTTACGCGCTGTGACCCGGACCAGAACTGGTGGGCTGGATGCCCTGAAGAGAAGAATATCGTTGGATCGAACCCACCAACCCCGAACTGCAAGTGCTCGGACGATGCATTACTCTTTGAGGATGCCCCAACACTCGAGAACATAGCAAGTCTACCTCTCAGACTTGGTGGGACGATATCCTGGTTTCCTGGCCACTCACCCACAGTGGCTACGCGTACTGGCTCACCTTTACCCACATCCTCCCGGGCAATGTCTTCAATAACTATCCCCCCTACGAGCAGTGATGGACCATCCCAATCGGGCCCACCTGTGCCTACCTCAACTTCTGCCGTGCCTCCCGCTACGGAACTTTCGACGGGCGAGAAGGCAGGTATTGGCGTCAGCATTGCTGGTGGCGCTCTGGCTATCGGCTGTATTATCGCCATAATGGTGAAGAAATGGAAGGAAAAGAATGGTAATAGCGACCTGCCGAGTCCCCAACACCGCCTGTCGCCAGTACAGCCTGGCCCCGATCAAAACGAGCCACCCGTGCCTATGTTTTCGGTACTTGGAGGCTTCAAGGCGGAACTACCAGCTGACGACCCCTTAACAGCAAATGCTAATACGACGCTGTCTCTGGAGCCAAACCCCATCTCGCCGATATCAACTGGATCGACGACTACGCGCCAATATATTCCATACCGACCCGGCGTTTATGGGCCCGATAATCGGTACTCTACAGTCTCGCAGCTTTCCAGTCAGACCCAAGGATACGCCGACAGCACTGTGAGCGCGCTCTCACCCCAACCGTCGGGGGAGCCACACAACGAAGGGATTGATCAGTCTAAAAGCGAACGCCCCGACACGATTCATGAACTTGAGTGATCCGGGGTCTAGCTGTGAATCCCTACTAAGCCTACGGATATTGGGAATTGGGATGCAAGCATGGTGAAGACGGCCGTGAAGCAAAGATAGAAGTTTGAGGCCTGGAGCAACGATAGGCTTTAGGCAAAGATGATTCCAACTCAGCCGATTTTCGGCTCTCCTACCAACCTGTAGATAGGTGGTCACAAAGAATGGACTGCCTTATATATAACAATGCTTTTCGCCGCTGCTTGTTACGAGGGGCTCTAGTCATGGCTAAACCCGGCTAATGAGGTACGAATGTACTCTATTCACCCAATATCGACCAGTTTCGCCTACCGAAGCTGAATATCACACTGCCGAGGAAGCATGAGATGAGTTGGGTGCATGGAACTGGCGTGTCTCGTGTTATAAGGCAATACTTGTCGACGAGGTTGAGCTCGAGTAGCCGACCCAGGGCAGTTACATGTACGATATCCTGTACTAATATTTGCGTTCATAAATGCGTTCTGTCCAAGTGATCTGTACATGGCCTACAGTAGTCCGAAAATGGGCCTAACAACGTCTGACAAACTAAGCTTCCGCTGTCATGATCTACTGTCATTGCAACGACCCGAGCTAAGCCAGTAAGTAAAGATACTAGAGGCAGCTTCGTGTTGTTTGGACAAGTTAAAATGGAGAGATCAAGTTAGGCAATAGGACTTTTCAACATCTATATCTGGGATATCTCTTAAGCCGAAGGCGGTTACGAGAAAGTAAGGGGGGAAAACCCAGATTACCATCCTTCTCTCCTCCTTCCCAAGTTCAAATCCGCACAAACCAGCAAACTGTTTCGTGTCCACAGTTATTACCTGCTATCATTACACCATTGGCACATTTGCGGTGGCTCTCTGGAACTCATTCACTCAACTCCCGGGCCGTCTCTTGTGCTTTCTCTCTAAAGGCAGTTTGATTAACTACTAGGTATACTGGTCTCTTACGAAAATAGATATTAGGAACAGGCGTTCGATTCCAGAGCTAGACGATTCGAGTAAAGCATCTTGAACTAGACGGGCCGCACATAAATGATAAAAGTTACCTAGGTATAGTAGCCCGGGTATTAAAACGGGTCGGGTTGTCAACATGTTTTAGCTATTACTGTGTTAGCATCCCCTGATCGCATCTGGGGTGTTGCGCTTTGCCAATGCGAAAAAAGGTACGCATGCCCACTTACGGGCACGGCTTCAGCATATATTCTGAGTACCTCACTCTCGACCATATATGGATGGGTGAGGCTAGAGCTGTGATAGTCTTCAGACGGAGGACAGTGTTAGCATGAGGAAAACGAGGCAACGCAACAAAGCATGCGTGCGGGAGTATAACATGGCGGGGTGAATGGTGTGACTCGTGAGGCGGTAGCATTGGAGCGTAATACTGACGGAGGTCGGGCGTGGCGGCTATTCGGGTATTGCCGCAGCCTCGCATGCCATATTATGGTTAGATAATGGAGAGGGCGGAGCGCCGGTCAGCCTGCCCGTTCGGAATGGAGGCACGTACTTGTCATCGATATCAGCATTGCGCCTGCCAAAGCACCGTTTCGGCCATGAACGCTATTGCCCGCCGGGAACTATATGGGCAAGGAAAGTGCGAGGTAGGCAATCTATCACAGAAGGACCTAACCTGACCTAACCTGTGGTCGCTGCCGTCGGAGCATACGTGTTGTGGAGGAACCTGGATCGAAGTATAATCAACATCAAAAGACTTGTATCCCTTTATCCCTGACAGCTGACTCGCGGTTTTCACGATCACTCTCTAAATTCCGAAGCACAACTCCACTACCTTCTGTTACCGATATTCGCTGCATTCACCTTTCGAACCTCGCCATTCACCACCATTGGGGTGAGATGTGGTGCCGGTGGCTTGGGAGTGTAATGGTCCTGTCAGCCCTGGCATTGCCTTTTTACCTATTACCCCGTCTAGCAAGACTACGACGGCTATGCCTTGACAACAACCGAAGTCACAAGCAACATTCACGAGCAATTGTCACATCCGGCCTGACCTTCGCTGCAAAATTTACCACTTCCGTTGTCCCTGGCGCCGTTTTGTTTTCCAAGATACTCCTCGCCGTTCTCACATATCTCAACATGGCAGCCATTTATGAAGAGCTCAGGGATATGTTCTTCAATCCTAGACACTCTGATTTGGCCATCGTCTGCGATGACGGCGCTTGTTTCAAAGTCCATCGCGTTATCATATCTCTATATTCACCGGTGCTTTACAAGATGATCACCGAAGACTTAGAAGAAGGTGTAAGTCAACTCCCAACTTATATCTGTGATGCTACACAGGAGATGTGGCACTAACATATGACTCTTCCAGGGTCAAATTGTCGCACAGATCAGACTGTCAGACATACACTCTGACATTGTGTACATGGTATTGCAATTCTTATATGGCGGTAATTACAATGACTACGAGACAATTGGGTGTTTTCACGCCCCAAGCCATGTCGTATTCATGACGCCCAAGGCGATCGGGATGGGCCTTGCCAGCCTCCCCTGTGGTCCTTCACTTTGGGCGGACCCAGTCGGTGAAAGCACCAGCGATTATGAAGAAGAAGACGAGGAGGAAGAATCGTGTAATGCAGAGGACCTCGACGATCTCCAGAGCGAGTCTAGCTTGAACAGTCAGAGCGGAGATGCCGATGAAGATGAAGATAGAGACGACGAGAGAATCCGAACGTTCCAAGGCCACAATCTTTTTGACTCTCTTCGGGTGTACTGTGCAGCATCACGATTCGATATCTTGGCGCTCAAGCTGCTCTCGCGCGATCGCTTTTATCGAACCGCAGAAAAAGTTCTCATGTACCCACCTGGCGCCGACGACAAGGACGAAGAGCCATGGCTGTCCTATGATCACCAACGTGCTTATCGACCAAAGCTCGCTGAATCTATCTTTAATGACTTCCCCCGTGTAGTGGATGAACTATGGCAGACTGTACCCGAGTCTGACACGATGATGCGCTCAATCCCAGCCATTCTCATTGCCACGGGATATAACAACAATGCATTCCGCGATCAGATGAGACCGGTGCTTGAAAAATACCCGGACCTGACACTTGCCGTCCTTGAATGTCTACGAACACCTGAGGAATCCCAGGAATGAGGATTTCGCCAAGACTCCACATGCAATTGCTGAATTCTAATTGCGTACGCTAGTGATAGCACGACCACTTAGGCTCGGTTGAACGAGGTTTTGACGATGCCAATATTGTAGCATTTTCGCCGTGCTGCCGCAACTGCTATTACCACCCAAACAGGCAATAAGTATTGTACATCACGCGGGTAATGTGCATTTGAGACCAATTTCCACAGCTAATCAGGATTTATCATGGCGCAATCCTACGTTGCACTGTCGGAAGAAGCATGATTACCTACCTACCGGGCAAAACGGTTTCCTCGACTGCATTTTCTAACTCCTCTGGCTTCCCGACGAATCAACTTCCAGCTTGCCGTACCAGCTTTTCGCCCCGGACGATCCGGCTATCAACCATCCGACTTAGCGATGCATCATGTATGGAGCTTTCTAATGCTTACAACCTATCAGGTTCTCTTTTCTTATAGCTGGATATACGTCTCACGACATAGTGCTCAAAAGCTTGTACAGACATAATTTACATACTACGATTATGCATTCCGAGGCTGTGGCCACAATTAACGTCTTGTTGTAACCGAGTGCCTCCTTTGGCAATGTTGCGTGAGCTGATTCTCTTGAATGTCCGAGGTTGTTTATCGCATACCTTAGCTGATCGCCTACCGATGCCCACGGGACTCGATGTATCATTCGGCGCAGGTATACGGAATAGTACCCAGCTACCTACCCCAACGAATACGCAGTTGGTTAGAAGTTAGGGACGCAGGTAAGGTATATAATTGCTAGCGCTGGCCTTTGGGGAAGAAGCAGGCGGTCTACGGAATAGCTGTCTGTAGGTTATCCGGCCCGAGTGTAGGCAGCTATAGAATATAGTCTGTCTCGAGGACCTAGATACTACCTAGGTAGGTACGTAGATAGTTTCAGTAATAGGTAAAGAGACTGACCGGCTTGAGCAGCGCCCTGATCAACGCCAGAAACGGGAGAGATGTCTCGACTCACGTAAACATTACGTTGGTTGCACGCTATTCCGGACATTTTCGGCAGTTCATGATTTCTCGGGATCGTATGAAGCGAGGATGGGATCCTACTGTATTGGCTCCGAAGGTAGGTAATATGAATTGATTACGTCGGAGTGGGATCCTGTCTATTTTTATGAAGCTTACCACCTGAAGCAGCTGATCTTAGCGCCCACCCATGTGTTGATCGCTGCAATGGTACCGGTATTACATATTACCCACTGAGGACAAGCGGCATGTTTAAATGTATGTCTACTGAGTATGTTGGTGACTACAGAGTAGTATCTGGATACTTTGCAGTCCGACGGTTAGGCGGAGCATACATGGATGTTGTGGGCACAAACGTAAATACCCAGCTGTACAACCGTAAGCGCGGCACGATTATCTGGTCGGGTTTACACGAGGCTTCGAGATACGGGATCAACGATGACTATTGACGGGGGGAGACGTGAGAGGACTGGGTTAACGTGAATATCTGCCAATTGCTTCTTTTGCCGGCGTAGCGTACCAGCAAACTCTGTTACCGGGTGCGAACTACCTTAGGTAGTGTGAGGGGCCTACGCTACTACTGGTAGGCAGTTAGATGATCTCTGGTTGCGGCAAGTGCCGAGAGAGATAACCTATGTGCTATTAACAGCTAATAAGGTTGGTTAGGTGCGCTCTCTGTGTACGTCCGTATACTGCCAGAGAAACACGGCAATACCTTATAGCAAACGGTGTACGGAATACTAACAATGAGTACAGTAGGTGGCGCAGGTGGCGACCAAGAGATTCACGGATGCGACGATGTCAAGGGAATGGCGCTGGGGTCACAAAGCAGAGCTGTCGAGAAGAGTCACGAATATAATTGAACAGGTACCATGATATACTGCCCCGGTGTCTGTACGTATCTCATTAAAAGGAGACCGGGCACTAAGACGCGCCTATAACAGATCGTGAGGGGAGCTCCACTTTTCAACCCGCAAAACGCGTCGCCGTAAGTAAACAAACGCGCTCGCCCGCGCCCACTCTTTCCTCACATGTCACTTTTTTAGCTTTGGTACACAGAGGGAGGCGCGATCGCCGTAGATTCCCACCCGATATGCCTGCCCCGCCTGCCCCTGCCTTGTACCGCGCCACTGACCGCTACTTCCCGCTGTCGCGCGCCCGCTCCAACTTCCCGGGCAGGTATTAGGTATACCGCGCCCATCCCCCTTTCTCCCATCCCGACCCGAGAGCGAGACAGACCGTGCAATGCTACCTACTCCAAGGCAAAGAAATTCTCTGCCTCCCGGGAACCTGCTAATAACAACTCTCTATTTCTGCGTGCGCGCAAGCAGCGAAGCGTGGAAGAGGTCCTGCCCGGTACTTCACCATCTTCTTGCCCGCCCACTTCGACATCGCGTCACTGGATCCGATCACTTCTCTTCGGCGATTCCTTGCCTACCACTTATCTAATAATTGATTGTCTTGTGTGTGCGCTTGTTTGTGTCAGCATTTCAGCATTTCAGCATCTGCCTCTTCACACAAACCACCTCCAGTATACGCGCGCGCTCTCTCGGTCGCCTATCTGTTGGGGTCGGAGCAGTCATAAAGGGAACGTCTTTGCGACAATAGTAATTCCACACGCTCTTCCCCGCATACCTACCGTTCCCGGCCGTTCGTTTGCGCTGAGACACCAGCTGGGCCATGGGCAGTCTTAGTCGCCGTTGAAGAACCACGCTCGCCCTTGCATCGTTGGCATTTTAGATGCCTTCACCCGGTTAGACCCTGCGTCGCTCACATTTCTCGCATCGGCCAGTGTCCACGCCATTATTGTCCATTCTATTGTACATTCCCACGCAATTGTTTGATTAACGCCGGCGCATTGTCCAGACCGGCAGACGCCGCGGCTCGGCCCGACCGCCTGAGTGTTGTATGCGATCCGATTTCCAACTCGTCACACGCCACGTCGTTATAACCTAAACCAAGTCAAAATGTCAGACAGCGGGGGCACCTTGACCTTGCCGTCGCCTACTCACCCGCATCATCATCACGTTGATGTTCAGGCCGGGTTTAGAACTCTGAGGCGCTCTTTGTCCCGATCCCCGTCCAAGTTTTCTTTGGCTCGCACCACTTCCCAGGGCAGCTCAGATGCGGGTCCGTCGCCGTCGTCGCCGTCCAGTCGTCGCGTACAGTCCCAATATTTTGGGGCCGGAAACCCAACCTCAACACCAGTAAACCTAACCCTAGGCCACACCCCATCGCCCCTGGCAACACCCTTCCGGCCTAGTGTTAAGCTGTCACTGCGGTCTGCCAAATCAGCCTCCAGAAGTCCCCTGGGTATTTCTACAACAACTAGGGCACAAACCCGGACGCGAACATCCCCGCGCACTTCCCCGCGCAGTCCCTCTCGACGCGTCTTAACCACCACTTCTTCTGCAGGCAATTCCGCTCCACCTATTACGCCCACTGCTCCTTACGGTCAAGAGAACGTAGGTCTCGTATCTACGCGCAGTTCGGCAACGCGCAAGAGCGCTGAGAAGTCGTCGAGTCGGCATAGTATCCATCTTGACATATCCCCCTCTTGTTTGCTCAACTTGCAGCCCTTTCCAGAATCTAGTCCGTTGAAGAAAAGGAGCGATGCCGCTATGAACCTCGATCAACCCACCGAAAATAGCCCGAAAGCGAAACGGCGAAGTTACGGCCCTGCGAACTTGGGAGATAGCTTCGATATTTTCGATCAATTCAGCAAGCTCCGGAGCCCGACGGAAATGGAGGACGAGGCGACTTGCGAGTCTGACTGGTCTAATTACACTGCCGTTAATCCTGCCGAGTCCCTGCAGTCGATGACGCCCGCGCCAACACTGCGAAGAACTGGGTCACTCCGCAAGACTACACTCCAGCAACGCCACAACAACGATCGAACACCTCTGTTGCGACGAACTGCGATGACTCCGTTGTCCACCATGACTCCAATGCCCCAGAATTCGCCAGACGCGGCCATCCCCATCAACATGAATCGACCGCGATTATCTATGGATTCGTTCATGCCGCCTCCCACACAGGACGGTTCGTTCGCGGATAGTTTTCCCACCCAGCCTTCTGGCCATTTGCTTCAATCCACTCAACGCCATCCACTTTCTCGAACTCTCACCACGTCGTCGTCGTCGAACTCAGGCCCAGATGATGAATCCCCAACTCACCTTCCGATTCATTTGGAGAAACCAAGGGCGCGTATGAATTTTTCTAAGAGTCTGCCTCTTGGCGTTGTTCGCCCCAAGCCAGATCATCCGGGCGGACCCGTTGCCAGCGTCTCGACCCCTGACTACAAATACGCGAAGCCTTTTGAGGGTGCTTTCGCATCCACTGGTCTTGTTTCCAAGATGATTCGAAACCCGGAAGATAAACCCTCGATCACTGCGTTTGGCGCATCCGTTCCAGACACGCCTTGCAAGAAAGCACCGCCTAGTCTGCCCAGAAAGCCGAGTCACGGCTATGCCACGTTCCCTCCGCCGCCCCCGACGGGCCTTGCTAAGAGAGGTGGAAGGTTTAACAGACACCACGGTTCTCCGACAACGCCCTTCGGCCATAGCACTTCTGATGAACCACCACGACCCGTGCTTTTCCAGGGTTTCAATTCTAAGCACTCCCGTAAAGGGAGCCTTCTCAGTCTCTACAGCGACGATGGCCGCAGCCCAAGCAAGTATGTGGACGAAATGGATACATGCGACGAGGGCTATATGCCGCCTACGCCAACGAAAAATCAGCTGTTGAATCAGAGTCTGAGCAGCTTGTGTGAGCTGTCGAATGATAGTCCGACTGCCAATCGTCTTTTGTCTCTATCTACTTTTCCCAGTGCGGGTGCAACCGAGAAGCATACCGCATATGCTAGCTGTAAGTTGAGCTCTTTCGTCGAGCCTTGCGACAATAGTCAAGTTGAAGTTGATGACCTCAGTTCTGAGGACAAGCGTCAATCTTCAACTACTGTTAGCCAAGGACCTACCCCAAGTATTTGTCTTTCGTTGCCATCATTCAGTCAGTCAAGAACTAAGCGTGGCTCTGTGCCTCCGCCTGTACCACTCGAGATGATGCCTGGAACCGTCATGAAAACCGCTACTACGATGGACTATGCTAAGAATAATACTTTAAAAGCAGCAAGCCCTTTGGAACATCTCGACTTTGCCAAGTCAGTGTCACCCAGAACACCGCAGGGAGCCGGGCTTACCCCCGATGCTGGATATGTTTCTGTTTCCAGCAACGCTGATGGCTTCTCTGGGAATGGTGGACGAGGCTCGGCTTTGCCACCTGCTACACCTACTGCCCGGCAAAATTCATTTTCATACCCCGTGGACAGACGCGTTATCACCCCCGTTCATGGTATGAGTGGACGTGATATAGATACCACTCTCATGCGCCGTTTTGATAAGGTAGAGTTTATCGGACGAGGTGAATTCTCGGAAGTCTATAAAGTCATTGAGACGCAACCTGTCGGAGTCGGCAATACTTTCTTTCTCCATACCCCGAGATACCAGTCGTACACGCCAGCTTCCCCCCCACCTGCCAAGGTCTTTGCGGTGAAGAAATTGATTCTTCCGATTCAGGGCGACAAGGATCGGAAACTTCGCTTGCGTGAAGTCGATGTACTGAGAGCGCTTGTTGGTTACGACCATATCTTGCAGCTCATTAACAACTGGGAAGAGAACAATAACCTATATATCCAGACCGAGTTTTGCGAAGAGGGCAATTTGAACCAATTTCTAAACGAAGTTGGAGCCAAAGGTCGACTGGATGATTTTAGAGTCTGGAAGATCATGCTTGAAATGGCCGAGGTAAGTTGAAGTTAGCCATAATGACTATGTGGAATGTCTGCTAAAAATTGTCCAGGGTTTGAAATATATCCATTCCGCCGGATTTGTTCACCGCGATCTCAAGCCCTCCAATGTCTTGGTTGGCTTCGATGGAACCCTCAAAATCGGAGATTTCGGACTCGCGACATCACTACAAGAGGCGTCGGATGCCAGTCTCGACTTAGATGGAGATCGAGAGTATTTGGCTCCCGAAGCTCTTCGATCCGAAATCGATACGCCGATTGACATCTTTTCTCTTGGGTTGATTATGCTGGAGATCGCGGCCAATGTCAAGCTGCCGGAAAATGGCGCAACCTGGACTGCTTTGAGAGAGGACGATTTCTCTGAAATACCCGTTCTTACTCAGGTCGGCGATGCCGTCCAGCGGGATGCAGAAGGAATGCCCCTTGACGAGACCGAACGAAACGTGAACGTACTCGACGATGATGGAAACACCACGAAGAGTTCTCGTCGAAACTATATCATCAGAAGTGGAACTAGACAATCAGGCGACATCTTCGGCCTAAACCGCACGGGTTCTAGTCGAAAGACAGAGCTACAACAACCACCTCTCTTCATGAGTGACCCCGAGCATGCCAGCTCCTTGGACACAGTGGTTCGGCGGATGCTAGCTGCCGTACCTATGCTCCGATTCACCGTCTTGGACCTACTTCGGCTCGAGGCATTGAATTGGGTCGGCCATCGTCGACGAGCGGGCGCTACAGTCTACGAGGGAAATTGGGGCCCTGGCGACGAGGTTGTTGAACCACTATCCCTTGATACAGAAATGACCGACGTCTAATCTGGTAACTGCACCCGTCGAATCTGGGTTGAAATTCGCTAGTCTCATGTTGCTCAATATCGCGAGCGCTGGATATGGGTTGCTATCTGGGAATCGGCGTTGGTCAGCTGATTATTTGTCAGCTTTGCTGGATATATTGAGACAGTCCGCAAAGGCTAGTGGCATTCGTCTTACTTCGTTACGGTTTGAAGCCCAGTGTCATTCCGGCTTGATGGATGTATAGCCTGCTGTCTGACGAAATTCACGATACGAACGATTGGGATGGGTTTTCATTTGCGGAATACTTTAGGACTTCGGTCCTTTATCAGATCTGGATCTCGGTACGTGTTGAAAGAACACGATGCGTACATCGGAGATTTTTGATCTCATTGAGTTGCGGTCATTCTAGCAGACCGCTGACTTTACGCCACTTTACACTCGTTACCACCGATACTCGTTATCATCAACGCTCGTTACCATCGACACTCGTTACCATCGACACTCGTTACCATCGACACTCGTTACCACCGACACTCGTTACTAACTGGGTGCTACTGAAGGAAAGTCACTCTGTACACTATCACGGCACAAAAAAGGCGGCCGGCGTTTTTACAAAAGTGCTCACTTAATGGCGTTGGGAGAAGGGCGAAGGTACGCTATTAGGAGAACCTACTGTACCCTATTGCGAAACCGGTTATGGGCAGAGGGGTCTGTAAGAATAGTAGGTAAAGCACAGTCATGGGCATCCTCGCTAGACATCCTTTTTCTCTTTTTTTTTCCTTTGTTTTTATGGAGATGAATGCAGAGGAGGAAGAGTGCTGGGCTCATCAATTGGTGAGAATCCTTTAGGGCAGAAGATATTGGGCGTCATGGCCTGATGTCTACGTTTGATGAGATAGCACCACGCATGAATGATGATATGATATGACTTCGGTAACTTTGCCGTTTCTTGCAACTTGTGACTTGTGGTCTGAATGGGGACGATACTTCTTTTCATTACGTACTTTGAAACAAAACCTTTGT
This sequence comes from Xylaria intraflava, assembly GCA_022385655.1. NCBI lineage: Eukaryota > Fungi > Ascomycota > Sordariomycetes > Xylariales > Xylariaceae > Xylaria > Xylaria intraflava. Next base: position 231,001 of record MU279773.1, read on the forward strand.
TCACTAACGAGCCGCGGCGAAGGTGAGGCCTATGATTCTTGGGGTGTCTCAATTGGGGGTTAGGATAGACATGTATCGCTGCTGGCTAGTTGCTTGTGTTATTGCGGTATGCGATCACTGCGTGGTGACTGATGTGGACTACATATCGTACTGCACAGGACTCCCGCCTGTGCCTGCGCTTATCTCCATCTCTTTCTTTGCGAAGGATGGGTTAGAAAAGTCATGGGACGGGCGATGACACTTTTAGCGGATAGAAGACCCTGACTAAGCTCAGCTAAGCTATAAACATGACTTTGAGAATTGATTGACGTGTTTGAGGGATATCTACACAATACACGAGGCCGGGGAACAAGTTGGCATTGTAACCGCAGCATTTGTACTAAACCCCCGAAGCCATGGTCTTGGTTACATACCTCTACCATCCAGGAGGATTTTCATCTTCCAGCACGAGCTCTTTTTCTGCTGTTCGTAAACGATCTCGTTTGAATTCGTTATGCTACACCTTAAAATGAATTATGCCTTAAACAACATTCACCCCCGAAAACGCCCCTCCCCCCCCTCGCGCACGTCCTGGTAATTCATGAATTCATTTCCTGAAGCCGTAACCCACCACTACTGTACCTACCTATGTATGTATATAATTATTCCGGCTTTACGGCGGCTTAGTCTCTGGCTCTCTCCTTCCCCTTTTCTCTGTCCGTGCTACTGGCTGACGCCGCCGCGGCTGGCGTGCTCTTGGGCTTGCGACGGACGGGTTGGTATATATCGTTGAAGTTCATAGAGACGCCGAGGAAGCGCAGATCGACGTCGGGCTGATAGGCCAGGTCGCCGAGGAGGAGCTGCAGACGCGTGCGGAAGCGGTCGCCGAGATGCCGGAGGCGCTCTTGTAGGGCGGGGAATTCGCTGTGTGGACCGCCGGGGGGCTCATTATTGCCCATGTCCTCGCGCCGCAGGTCGGCTTCTTGCCGCCGCGTGAAGTCCGACACGGACCAGGAGTACAGGCCGTCGACGGAGTCGCGGTATGTGAGCATAGTGCGGAGGAGGTCACCGAGCTGGATCATGTAGCTGTTATCATCCTCTTCATTGGCGGCGGTGGCGGCAGTCGCGGAGCTGCCTGAGGAGGAAGCCATGAAACGCTTCCTGCGTGCTCCAAGGAGGCCCTTGTGTGTGATGGAAGTGAGGTAGGTCTTGTGCGCTTTAATCATGTCGTCCAGTGTAGCATCTTCGCGCTTGAGTTGCGCTTGGAGCTCCGTCCAGGAACTCTCGATTACTTCAAAAAGAATGTAATACTGCAACTGACCTACGAAATGGACCATTTCTGCGAGAAACCCACGTGTTGTCTTCCAGGTCTCTTGGACAATTGCGTGATCTGTCTGAAGAACGCCCCGGGAGCCTGTGGTCACTTTCCGCCAGGTGGATGAAAGTGCGAATTCAACACGTTTGATACGCCATAGGAAATTGAAGACTTTGAGATATTGACGGTTGCCCCAGTCTGACACGACCACGTCCACTGGTGCATCAATCTTGTATTCAAGAGTGAAGCAATCCCAACCGATATCACCATGCGAGAGTTGAAGCATCCGGGCATCCAGTCGCCGAAGGACCTCTGTAGAGTCATATTGGGCATTGGACCCGCGAATGGCGTGCTCGAGCTGCGCAGTCAACGTGTGCCGGTACTGGGCGCCTGCCGGTCGGTCTAAATTGGCTGCTAATGATTCCATTAAGAGAGCAATGAAGTCGCCCTGGCCCAAAAGGATATAATCTTTAAGTGCCTGAAGGTGCTCGAATAGATGAAACTTATGCGTCATGAGATGAACTAAGCGACGCATGGTGATCTTATAGGCATCGTCGATCCAGGCCCCAAGAGTAGCAGTATCGCCATAATGTAGCTCCTTAGACGAGGCTTTTGAGTAGGACTCGACCCATGAGGCATCACCGCAACTATGGCGGATGAAGTTCAGGGACTTCCCGATTAGATGTACTTTTTCAGCAAACTCCAGTGTAATAATCGAGGGAATCATAGCATGAGACATTTCGTACTTCTCATTCCAGACGTTAGTAGAGCCCGTCTTGGCTTTGGCCATTGATTCCGTGGGTATCAATTGTATGAAGAATTCAGAAAAGGGGTCTGAAAGCTCGCCGTCGTAAATCCAATGACGGAGGATATTGTAGAAAGGCCTCGTTACCGGTGTTAACAGGCGCTCTGCGAAGGCCCCAACAATGGGGTCACCGTGTGACGTTGAAAAGGAGTGGATTAAAGAGATGATTTGGCCGCCTTTCTTAGTCTTTGACTGTTCAGCAATCAGACTCAAAAGCCTCAGTCCCATCGTTGCTTCGCGAGTCCACACCACACAGCGTTTAAGAGTGACGCCAGCTTTCCCGATGCCTCCCCGAGGCGCCGTCTCATCGATAGATGATAAAGCACGTCGAATCTGGCCTTCTAGCGTGGCCACAAGAGTTAAATAAGATCGGAGCTCGTCATCGATGGCAGCTCGAAGGCTTTGATCCAGGAGCCCCTTGGCCGGAGTCTTCACGAAACTCTGAAGGGATCTGCATAGGAGTGACGGCTCGGCTAATGTGTGAAGCAAGCCAACCAGGGGGGGTGGTAGGGAGGAAGGTAGTTTCAACGAATGATCCGAGCCAAAAGGGAGTGTAGTAGAAGAAACGCCTTGTAAAGTGTAAGGAATATCCCTCAGCAAGGTTGGCTCGGGGGGTTCAATGACCGCGTAATTGTCCGCTAATAACTTCGACTTTATTGCAACATCTCTCTTAGGCGGCGTGGGCAATTCGTCGACTCGTGGCGCTTTGCTGCGCTTCCATTCACCAGCAGACACCGGGCGCTTAGAGCCATCGTTAAGAGAACCTCCATCGGCAGACTTGGACTCCTTGGGATTTTTCAGAACGTCGCGGAGATCGGTTGGACGGTAGACGCCAGCCATGGGATCCGGTACAAATTCTTCAATGTCATCATGGTCGGAGGCACTTAGAGAGCCGTACTCGTCTCTGTCTCTTTGCGCTTGCCGCCTCGCTTCCTCACGCTGGTACTCCGCTAAGGCAACAGGGTCGGGCAAGTCCGGATCGTGGGAATCTGCTAGCTGGTGTAGAAGATAAAGCATTGCCCATTTCTGATCCAGAATTGGCAAGGCCAACAGCCTCGAGTAGAGATTGGAAAAGCGCAGGGCCAGATTTGGGTCGGTTTGCACCAGCCTACGGCGGATGAGTTCCGAAGCATGATTCTGGTCGGCCAAGGGAGGCGGTTGCGGTCTGGAGACTCCAGCCCAATTAGTGATCAATTCCCTCCTCCTCTCCTCCTGGGGACTGTGCGCACTTGCCGTTCGAGCTGCTCCTTAACATGCTGGAAGAGCAGGTCGTGTCTAAATTGATTCTCATCCTCGGTGCTGAGGTGGTTGTCGGGGATTATTTGGGAGATGAGGCGGTTAACGCTGGTATCAACGCGCTTCGAGCGGTCGGGACCTGCTCGAGACATTCTGACATTTTGCAAATGCGAGGCAATTGTATTAAGAAGACTCGGTATGTGCCTGGTCGTGCGCGTGTGTTCGCGCAAGTGTGAGTGTTATGAGAGACGGGAGTGTTTCCTGTAAACAACCGGGTTACCTATGAGAATTGCCAACGCGACTATTCAGACGTGTCCGGGCTCTGCCAGTTAGCATATCCGCCACTTAATCCAGGCCCACTGATTACGTGCATTTCCAGCGCAAACCCCACTAACATCGTAGCTGTGGTTCGGCCAGCCATATAGCTCGGCCACCATGCCTGACCCAGCACGCTGACAAGGCTTTTATACTGAAAACGTAGGTCGGTGGCACCCCTGGATGGCCGAGAAATGCTGTAGACTACAACCGCACTGTGGCAAGCCTAACTCCTGTGCTGGAGGGCAGTTGACTGGAGGTACGTGAGTTACAGTGTACATTGTGGGCACAAACTGTACGGAGTGTTCTGTACATGAATACCCTACACCTGATACGTGCATAACGGAGGCCAGCCCGTCGTGTGCCGGCGTTTCGACCAACAATCGGTTCACTTCACTTACAACACCGCTTGCTTGCCCGGTCAGCCAAAACAACTTCATCCATATACATTGCAGTCCACCCCAATGTGGTTCCATTCTTACCGCGATTGCTCCGGTCATATCCGCAAAGGCTAGGAGATCCGTAGGAATTTATCCCTGGGTTGGTTCCTGGCTTTGTTCCTGGTTTTATCTCTACTTCCGTCTCTAATTCGTCGCCGCATTGTGTCCCCAGTCCCACGCGACGTCTCTCCCGTTCTTTTCGCCGCTTTTCCTCCTCTCTTTCTTTTACCCTCTGGGCCCTACTGTAGTCTTACGATCCGTCAGTATCGCGCGCGATACGTCCCATACCTCCCGTTCACTCGGGTCGCCCCCACAGTCACCATCCCAATATGCCCGACATAGATCCTGCGGCTCTGAGTAGCCGCCCGTCCATTAGCCTTACGACTCCCGTTCTAAAATCAATTACCGTTTCAACCCCGGCGACACAAAAGATTACAAAGACCAGTCAGATTATACCTGCCCGCATCGATCTGGAGCCCCTATATGCCGCCTTGAAGGCCGCTATTGGAATTGAACAATGGAACGTCTACAAAGACACCATGACCCAGTTTGTCACCGGTTCGTTGTTGCTATCCTGCTTGCTCCCTATCGCTATCTACGCTAACTCAGGGTTGCCCAGGTCGGTTAAACCAGGTAGAATACTCTGAGCGCGTCGATCCGATACTCGCGTCTCCAAATGGCGAAAAGTTACATCTTCACAACCAGCTTTTGGCTGCGATATATGGAAACTTGACTAGAGAAATGCCTGATCTCGGTCTCGCACCGTGGGTCTCTGCCAACGACAAGCCTGCGATCACTGTCGGGGCGAAGCCGGTGACCGGTGATGCTGCCGAGCGCAGATTAAAGGCCGAGGTCATGCAACTCCCAAGCCGTGACCGGAGGCGCATTAAAGATCTTACACTCAACGATGTGCGAATAAACCCCTGCTCTCCTACAGTCACCAAGAAGATCACATTCCCCGGGAAGAAACTAACTTGGAGCAGTTCGACCCTTACGATGCTATGGCGGACATGTTCTCGGAGCACCATCGAGCTAGGCCCACGCGAGCCCCTGAAATACCTCAGAGTGCTACTGGACTTAACGGCTTGAGTAAGTTCGAGATGAGTAGATCCCACTAAGACATGCATGAGCTAAAGATGATCAGATTTGGATCTGGAGATACGAAAACGATTTGCACAGCCACTGGCTGTTGAGTCTGGAGAATTTCCTGACATTGCCAGCATCGAGTCACGGATGTTACCCATATCCTATGAGACTGGGCTCGTCGGTGGCCATGCTCCCGATGTGGCGCAGTTCATGACCGTGGCGACCGAGACATTCATTAAAGAGTTTCTATCTACCGTCTTCAGCAGGACGAGAAGCAACGGGCCTGGTGATTCAGGGAGTACCGGGTTTGGAGCAGGAGTTGGATGGATACAGACCCACAAGTACCGTCGGCAACTTCAAAAGGAAGAAGCGGCGCTCAAAAAGGGTGAACTGTCCCGAGATAAGAGCGGACTGTTACCAATCGAAGCGAAAGCCGCGAGCGATCGCCCACCGCTGGGAATGGCGGATCTACGGCTTGCCTTGGAGATCGGAGACTGCGGTATCAGCTCATTCCCGACCATTCGTCAGTCGGTGCTGCATAATTACCGGGACGGCGAACTGGAGCATTATGGCAACTACACCTACATGTCCGAGCACACGCCGTCGCGAGTTGACGAGAATACGGCGCACAATGGAATCGACGGCAGCCATGCAGGTGCCTTGACTAACGGCGAGGGGCCAGATCCAATGGATCTTGATGAGGACGAGTCTGCGTGGGCAGGTACAAGTGCGCAGGATATGATGACACTCAACAGCGTTCTAGACGGGTTATTGGCTATTTCTTAGTTTCTCCTATTTAGGATCGCTTATTCATGGTTGATCATTGGTGGCATGGCGCAAAAGACGGATTGCATGGCATCCCTGGAAAAAGCGGAAGAAGGCGTTTGGCGCCTCCGGTCAATGGGAGGGGCTTTGTACTTTGATATTATGATACCCTCTTTCTTTGCTTAAGTGTACACAAATCGTCTTCATAGACAAACATGTCGATGGACAATTCCGCCACGAGTGAATTATCATGATCTATGCCGCCGACCGTCCCTGCGATCGGTAGGGCACCAGAGGTTGGAAGTGACTAGGCTCCTAGGCCATGTAAGTCCAACGGCAGCATTCTTATTGTCAGCCATATCTCTTATTCATTGAGAATATGCTCAGTAAGGTAGTGCCCTTGTTTACCTACGTCGGCTGTATGAACGAACCATCAACACACTCCAGTGGCCATTTATATTGCCATGATTACTAGGTATCTTATCCCCGGCGCAATTATGAGCATGCGGCACGAGCAACATTGAACTTGTCCTCCATCTTCCATTATACCGTGGCGAATGCATTAACATATTTATCATTATATTGAGTACATATTTATGTATTTACGAATCACATTATGTAACTACCGGGTCCATAAGGGGAACGGGCAGCGACGTTTGTGTACGGCCCACCTAGATCCTGCACCCTCCATCCTAGAGTCTGCACCCTCTCCGCTTTATGTATTTGCCGTAGCCATATTCCGTACTAAGCCTCTACCATAGAGTGATCAGGCTGGAATTTTCTACGTACAGTTATTCATAGCGTAGCAGGTAGGTAGGTAGTTAGTAGTTTACATTAATTCAGTTGTTACTGTACAGTCTGTACGTATACGGAAGATAGGTTTGAATTGAACGGGAACCGTAGGTCGCTATAAGTCTCCCTCTACGGACGTCAAGTCTGTATAAATGAATGGTTCGTACAGTAGACTTGTAGCAGTCTATTTAATTAAAATCGTCTTCCGCTACCTATCTACAGCATAATACTAGCCATGTATTCGAGCTGTCGGTGCACTCTACCTACTATTTGCTTGTTGCCGATATATATAGAAGAGAAGATCGCAGGTCTGCCCAGGTGCTTCCTGTAATGCTGCAACTGACTGGGTTCTGGGCCAATCGCATCATTCGGCCATTCAGCGGTGCCGCTCACCTATAAACTCTTGCCGGTGTGTTAAAATAGGTAGGCTGGCCGACTTATTTTGCCGGCCAGGAAGACCAAAGCAAATAAAGTGGAGAGGGTGCAGACTCTAGGACGAGAGGGTGCGGGATCTAGGTGGGCCGTTTGTGTAGGGCTCCACATTTCCGGAGCTCGACGCGGGTGCGACTTACGGCGACGCGTCTTGACCGCGTGTAAAGCACCTTTCACCTTTCTCAAAGCGATGCGCCCCCCACTATCTAATTCGTGTTTCTTATGGCCCATACCGGCCATCTCTTTGCACAACACATTCTCAGCGTTACGACGAAGTTTCTTACTCCATTTTCATCCTCGTTTGACATAGTATTCTTCAGTTATAGGCGGTTCCTCTAATTCGGTCTTTATGCCGGTGGCTGCCAATATGGCTTCCGCTCCTACATCACCGCCAACCGGCAACATGTCCACGCCTACATCACCCCAGTTAACCCCTCGATCTAAGCTGAAGGCAATGTTGGCAGCTGTAGATGATTCTTCAGACGACGGTGGTAAAGGTCCAATTGATACTAAGGCGCTGTTTGCTGCAATCGACAAGAACAAACAGAAGCCCAATTCCGCCGGAGCCTCATCAGTGGAGAGCGCAGATGAATCCGACAATGAGGATACCGAGATTATCCGGCCCCGGGGCCGAATCGCTGCTCGGATGCATGCAAACTTTGCAGTAGCTGAAAAGGCCCAGACACCACCCTCGAAAACTCCTCGGCGTGATCAACAAGTTAGGACGTCACCCTCAACGTCAGAACACAGCAGCACTGCTGAGGGACCATCACATGGAGGGGACGATGAAGACGAAGGCGAAGATGATGTAGTAGCACCATCTCGAAGAAAATTAGCCAGACCTGATCGAGGTTTAACGCCGGAGACCGCCATTCAAGAAGACCAACATGTGTCCCCCAGATCGCTAGAGTCTTCCTCACCGTCGAAAAGAGTGATACTCAACCGCAATCCAATACATTCGGATTCCGATGATGAAGAAGATATGCCTACTGACTTGAGCAAAAGTGCTCGTTTCAAAGCACTGGTAGAAAAGAAAAGAAAGGAAAGGCTCGATAAAGAAGCCGATGAGGAACGCAAGCAAATGGAGCGCGCTCAGCGTATGCGCGAGCAAATCCAAGCGGGCTCCGATGCTGACGAAGATGATGTATCGGACATTTCAGATGACGAGGGCGGTCATAGGCTCACGCAAGACACCTCGCGGCCTGCGCGTAAAGCAAGCAAAAAGGCGCTGGAAGAGATGAACCGCGAGACACAGCGATTGAGCCGAAGCCTCCAGCTTTCTCACGAAATAAAGACCAAAAAGAAAATCAGCAAAGCTTCGCTGTTTCAGCGATTCAATTTCCAAGTCGAGGGCAGCCCTGCTGAGGGGAACACCGCCGAACGTGAAATCAGACAACCGGGCTCAAGCCGCCCCACGACACCTGGATCCACCCCTCAAACGGATGCCGAGTTGGAAAATAACGGAACACCACCCAGCTCTCTTCCTACAAGCCCCAAACGCGTTATAAGTCAGCCGATCACGACGATGTCCCCGCTCAAAAATAATCTGCCCGCACCTGAAAATGAGAATGGGGATTCTGAATTGAAGGCTATGCTGGCGCCGTCAAATAATACTGATAAAGCCGCACCACAGGCCGATAAGACGGCACCTCCGTTTCCCCAGAAACAGCAACCCACAACGAAGACACTACCGCGGAGATTCAGGGTCAAGCTTCCTCCAACACACACAGCTATCGCGATGGTTGACTTCGATGAAGAGCTCGATATTTCGAGCCCTGTAAAAAAGGACAAGCTTGATGCCGTATTTGCTCGTATTCCCGAAAGCAAGGCACAGGAATCTAGCGAGATGAAAGTTCTGCGCAATCTCGCACACCTGTCTTCGCCACCTAGGGAACAAGGACGCGGCCGAAATGCGAAGCCATCTATGACCATGGGTGAACTTCATGTATCTTTACAACAACGCGCCAAGGCCCAGGCGAAACTTGAGCGGGAACGTCACGTCGAGTCTCTTCGCTCCAAAGGTATCGTAGTTCAATCTGCTGAAGAACGACAGCGCGCGCAGAACGAAATCGAAGATATCGTTACCCGGGCACGTCGGGAAGTTGAGGAGATTATGCAGCGTGAGCGAGCGGAGGCAAAAGAGAGTCGCAAAAAGGGGCAGAGCCACGAGGCAGACCCCCTTGCCTGGGATGATAGCGATGACGACAGCTACGATGGCAATAAGGACGAACTCCAAGATCTCGAACTCTCTGGCTCTGAGGAAGATGAGCAGGAGGATGATGAGGATAGTATATCGGGAGACGAAAAGGCCGAAGATCAGGCTGAAAACAACCCCATGTTCATGGATGAGGCAGAGGAGGCGCAATCCGGAGACGAAGGGGCACCAGGGTCTTCTGATTTCTCAGACAACGATATCGAAGAAATGAAGGGCTCCATGGCCCGTCAATCACGACTATCCAAGAGACTTGTCCAGATTATCTCGGATGATGAAGATGATGAAGATAACGAAGATGGAGTAAAGGCCACTCCTAGGCCAAAACAGTTCGTTACGAAGTCGCCTCCTGCGCCGGGTTCAGGATCTCCTAAACTACCCACTTCGGTCTTGCGCTCGGCTACAAAAACCTTCATTCCTGGGCTTCCCATTGCACTCGCAGCCCCTGCCGGTCTAGGCTTAACTCAGATTTTTGCCGGCACTATGGATGATAGCCAAGCAGGATCTTTTAATAGTTCGCCTAAAGAATTCATGCCTAGCATCGGTCAATTCCCCGATTCCCAGTTCTCTGCCACGGTCGGCCAGTCTCAACAAAACGACATGGTTTCCGATAGTCAACCCGTTTATCCGACAGACTCTCAAACACATGAAAGTCAAGAAAAGGGGCTACAGCTCCATTACTCGCAATCACAGGCACATGGGTTTGATAGTCTTATCCCGGAACATGCAACACAGATGTCTTACTTCGTAGAACCCACACAAGATAGCGGTTTCCAGGACTACACGCCTCTAAAACAACGGTTCATTGACCCGCCACAGTCAACTACAAGTACTGTTCTACTCACTGGCGCCGAAGATGAGGCCATTATACAAGAGTCCCCCCTCGTAAGGAAACGAGGAAGATTGCTTCGGCGAAATGAATTTGCTGATGCGAGTTCTCCGTTATCTTTATTACCAGAGAAGGGACCGCAGGGGCTCAACCGGTCCGTTGTCGAGACCGATCGGCAATCTGGGCCGGAAGCTGCGTCATCCAGTGCCTTCAGATTGATGGCCAAAGCAGCGAGGCGAGAGAAACGCTTGAAAAAGTTTGACAAGAAGAAGAGCAAAGCGACTGAGATGGTCGAGGACCAGGCAGAAGAGTCCGAAGACGAATACGCTGGACTTGGCGGCGCAGATGGGGAAGACTCTAGTGAGGAGGATGAGGAATTCGTCAAAGAAATGATTGATGATTCGCGCGAAAATGAGTGGGATGCAGCCCAGTTGGCCGGCATGCATGCGTAAGTTAACAGCACGGTAATCTTTGAAGCAATTAAGTACTGATATCTCTTAGGGATCACGATCGTGCCAAAGATGCTGCTCAAGTCGACAAGCTCTTCCGAGACCTAACAACAGGCGGACTCCGTAAACGGCGCCGGGGCGGCGATGGTCACGACTTCGACCTGTCCGACTCAGATGACGGAGGTGAAGCCCGCCGTCGAATGAAACGTCGACAATTTACCAAGATGCAGAAGGCATTATTCGCAGATGAGCGCATTGGCAAAATTGCAGAGAACCCTCGGACAGCAGCATTCCTCAAGAGCATCGAAGATATGAAAGACGATGAAGAATTGGATTTCGGTAACAACTTCGCCGATACTACATCTACCAGCGGCGATGATAGCCAGTCTCAAAACGTCAGTGAAGCCGATCAGGCCATACCAGACAGCCAGCCCCGACCAAATCATCGCAAACGCTCTCATATGGACGATCATGATCCGCGGCCCAGGCCGGATGAGCGCCGTACTAAAAACAGCGCTCGCCCTTCGCCGACCGTGGAGGTTCGAAGATCGCTTTCGACCCTACTCGATGACCCCAATGCCTCCGCTGAATCTATTGTTCTCGCTACAGATTTTAGCTCTGATAGTGATGGAGAGGAAGGACATCAGTCGACGTCACCTCCCAATAAGGAGAACCGCCGTTCTAGGCGCCATGTCAGCGGTACCGTCATTGACAGAATCATGCTGAAGCGCAACTCCTCGTCTTCCCTTTCTGCGGATAATACGAGTGTTAGTGCACGTCTTGCTTTCACAGCTTCATCCACCGCCGGCAGCGGGTTCAAAGTACCAAATTTATTACGTCGAGCTACTACGAATTCGACAAAGTTAAGTGCCAGCTCTAATACGAATGCGTCTACGACAACCAGCAATACAAGCCAAGCCTCTACAGGTGGTAAATCGGGCTTCCTCAACAAGGCGGCCGACTTCAGCGATGATGGTAAGCTGAAGAAGACCGCGGGTAAACGGTCTGGTATCAATTATTTCGCCCACGAGAACGAACGTAGGGCCAAAGTTGCCGAAGCGGAGAAGAGACGCGAGGCGAGGAAGTGGAAGGGTGCTGAGGGGAGAAGTAAGGTTGTGGGTAGTTTGTTTGGGAGCGGGTCATTTGAGTGAAGTCACTGGTTGACATGGCGTCGAATGTGAAAGCCCTTGGAGGCACATGGCTTGGTTCGTGGGATCTGGCATTTGGTGTACCGTAGGGAGGTATTTGAAAGATGTCTGGTGTTGGCGTTACGGGATGAGATGGGCCGTACTGTCCGGAACCTGCTACGACTACCTGAATGAACAAGAGGAAAGAATGTCTGATCGGAAGCCTCATCATTGATTCATTGTCTCGTTTAGTTCTCTTTCCCCTTCGGAACTATAAGAATATTGTTTCATTTCGTACCCAGGCGGATTTTCTTTGATTATTTCGTATGGATGATGTTATCTGCCTATGCCATATAGGAGCCTACCGAGGCCTTGCCGACTAAAACGTGCAGTCCTGCTACTCGGCCGACTGCATTTGTCGGCCACTCTACCTACCTAACCGCGCCGTCAGGGCTTTATAGGTGGTACCGCCCCCTAGATGGCCGGAGTATAAGGCCGGCCGAAAATCACTACAACGAGTTAAAAATCCTCGGTAACAGAATACGCTCTCCCACAACAAAACGAACAGCGCAAGCATAAACCACACAACCAAACTGTTACCATCGTTGCCTTTTGCGAACTTGCAACTCGCGCGGTGATATACAATCGGGCAACAGATAATGGCGAGTTATGTGACTTGAGGTTTCGCCGTTTGAGATGCTCGTGTCTAAGTCAATGACGCCATCTCACACCGTCCATCTCGTTTCTCAGGCTCCCACAACAGCCATCATAACCCCCAATCCCGAGATGCGACATGAGCATGGCACCCCCGCCGGCCGTAAGTCCCCATTTCGGTCCCGTTTTATGAGCACCTGGCACGGAATCCTCACTCACAATTTGATCAGACCCCAACACCACGCCGCTTTCTTGTGCCAAAGCGGTCTCAGCCCGGTAGCGAGACGCCCAAGCCGGCGTTCCAGCCCAGTAGCCAGCAATTCCAGGCAACGCCGCGGTTCTCACTGCCCTCGGCATCACGGGCGGTGCCGTCGTCGTCTCTCACGCCCTTTCGCCATCGTAGCCCAGGTCGCGATGTTGTGATTGACAGCTCTCCGCCACCTTCATCGGCCCCAGATTACGTTGAGAGTCTTGAGGATGACAGAGACGATTACCATAACCCTATCACGGCAGATGAAGGGTACGAGGGGCATCACATCGATTATGAAGACTCATTAATCGATGGAGATGATATGGTGCATGCCTCTTCGCCCGTCTGGGAAGCGAAGAACGATCGGATGGACGATGACAGTGACGGGGAGAGATGGGCTAAACGCAGGCGTGTCTCCATATCTCCGCCGTATCCTTGGGCCGATGCATCATCTCCACCTCCAGGGGCTCACCATGAAATAGATGCTGAGATGCATGACACCGCCTTGGACATTGAGTCTTCATTCCCGGTGCCGTCGATCTCGAGCAATGCTCTAGATTCGGACGCAGAGGAAGTCCACGGAGAAGACGTCAAAAGCATAAAGGGATCTCAGGAGATACAGCTCACTAAATCGCTCCAACCGACATTTCAGAAAGCTCCACGTTTCAAGCCTACCGAGTTTTCTGAGGGTGAACCTCGTCCCGAACCTCTACCCGATGCCTTCTCGCCACGACGTAAGGGCCCGAAGTACGTGGCCGGAGGGCTGGCGAACGAGCTTCGAAACTGGCTCGTCGATGTCGAGGCGGGCATTGGCGCCGGCCCAATGACAAGCTCTATCGTGAATCACAATGAAGAATGGGCTACGAGGATTCAGGTCGATGAGGTGCGCGGTGGAGATAGCCGTGCACGAGGCATGACCCTTATCCTTGGCAGGCGGGTCTTATACGGGGGAAATAACTCAGGGAGTGAATTTCGCGCGCAGGGTCAAGGTGAGGGCGGGGAGTCAACGGAGCTCATTGATACAAACACCGTCAAACTCATTCTTGCAGGCCCGGGCCGGCTTAGCGGTCTCGGAATTGGGAATGATGTGAGGCCTGGCGTGCTACTTGGCATCGCAAGGCCTACATGGGAAGTCGTGTTAGACGGCCTCGGCCGTTGGGGCGTTGCTTGCGACTGGGCCGTGTTGCGTTAGCTACAGCCCGAAGCAATCGATCTACCGTCACATATCTAACTGTGGTGAGAGTTTTCTAGGTATATCCCCATATCCCCATCGATACTATGCCCATTATCAGTTGTACATTATCTGCAGCAAGAAAGAGTATGATAACCTGAATGACACTGTTTTATCGCCTGTATTGTGCAGCAGCGCCCGTACAGACCCTAGGTTTACAGGAGGCGGCCCCATGCGCGCGCGAACTGAGTCGATAAACGACTTGACTGCTTTATGTTTCGTTGAAAGAATATCTATGTTCCGCAGAGCAAAATCAAAGCTTTCGAAAGCACTAAAGGCAGAGACTTCCTGCTTGGAAATCGTCTAAGGACGTGTGCTCAAAGCCAAAAAGCAAGCCGTCAAAGAGACACCCGCTTCCACCCGCCTTTCATATAGACCGACTCGCCCCTTTAATATCGAACAATATCATTATCATATTTACTCACACCTCTTTATGTTCTTTCGGCAGCTCAAAGACCTAGATATACAATCTGGCTTGGACAATCACATTCACGCAGACAATACGCATTATACCCAGGGTCGTTTTACATATAATATGCCATATAACCAAGTCTTCCTAGTCTGCAGATAGATAAGTCGCATCGCATCCACGAACACAAGAAACTAAAGTCCTCGCAAGCAGATAGTCTCGCGATTCAATCCGCCGCACAAGAACATTAGAACCGGCTTGTTCGTTCTATATCTCCTTCGCACACCGCAATTCGAAATAGGAATCATCATTATCACCATCGTCAGCATGGCGGCTCTTCCCCAAGTCCGGGATCTCCACGTCATGATTCATGATAAACTAGCAACCCGGTCCCTCGCCGCCTACTCCCGAGTTCTATCCATGGTCGAAGAAGTCGTCGACATGGCCAACTCCTCGCCGGAACCCCAGTCCCCAGCGGCCGCGACGCTCGTATACAACTGCGCCATCTACCAGATACTGTGTTCCAGTATCATCCGCCGTCTGGTTAAGAAGGCTTCTACCGCTGAGCACAGGGCATACAATCGCCGCCGCCACGCTGGACGCCTACGCAGACGTCGGGAAGATGTCCGTGTCCTCGATCAGAAGCAACATGCCGCCGCTGCGCTGGAGGCGCTGAAGCTCGAGGAGTTTTTTAAGCAGGAGCAGACCTGCCCGAGAAGGGTGCGATGGGCAGACCATTGCGGCGGGAGTCTGGAGCTCCCGGTTCTTTCGGGGCGGGGTGGCGCGTGCAACTAATTACATATGCATTACGCAGTTGCTGTGGCATTCAAGTCGAGGACTTAGATCCGCCGTCGTGTCGTTTTGTTGGTCATCCCGACGCGATGTGGAAAATCCGATGGAGACTAGGGCGATTGATCAAAGATCAGGCCTGACGTCGTGGCTACAATTACGTTGGTGAGACGCGCCAGCGAGAAAAAAAATAGGAAAAAGAAAACAAAAGAAAAAAGACAAATCCATCGTGGCTCGGACTTTTTTTTGTCTCTTTATATATATATATATATGGCGGAAACGGTGGCTTTCTGTTTTTCTCTCTTCTCTGTCTGTCGGTCTGTCTGTTTGTCCGCCTCTCACCCTCACTCTCACTACCTTTCTTTTGTTTTTTTTTCTCTATTATATATATATCCATATATGGAATTTACAGAAGAATCAAGATGACAATTATATCACTGTGTAGTGTATGTGTATACATAACGTATGTAACGTATAAGTACTAGATTTCTGTCGTTATTTTCCCGGCGATTATCACGCAGTCTTATTACTGACAGCAACAGCCGAAGTACCTCCCGAGTCTTCAAGCTCTATCCTAGAAAAGCAGCCGCCAGTGGAGCCGGCAAGATCGACAGCAGGGGAGGGAGACGATATGGGGTAATGCTTATGCAAGGCGGGAAGCCTGCGCCACATGTTTTGATAGCAACTCCAGGCGAGGGTCCAGGAATTTAATACAAATTAATATGACCGATGGCATCTCGGGGTACCGGTATATTTTGGACGTCGAGAAAATGCAGTTCGGCAGACAACCCGTTTGTTGCTCGGCCGCGTAGCTCGGCCACGCACCCCAAACGGGCCAAAGGGGCGTGATAGGGGAATGACTCGGCCAATGGGGGTAGGCGTGCTATTCTTAGAATCGTCGGCCCTCACGTCCGACACCGGCCCGACTCGGCCTGTGGGAACTCTTCCGGGCCGCAATCGATATCGTCATGTTATTATTACGGTCAGACCGATACGTCCAGTGTTATTTTTACGGCTAGACAATTGATCTGATCATACACATTTGTAAGACTAGATACGAGGGGTCATTTTCGACCTACGCGGCACAGTCTCACGCGAGGCTTGGCTGGCTTGGCTTCGAGTGTTTCGTTAAGAAAGGGAGATGCCGAGTAGAGATACTGAGGATATGTTGATTTTCTACCTTGGAGGTATGAGGGATGCTTTGGGAATTCGACTTATAGGCATACGGTATAAGTGCGCTCCGGATAGTGTACTCCGTACATTATGTACCTATGTAGACGGTGGACGGCCTTCGACTGACCGTACGAATAAAAGCAGACGTCATTTGCGGGCCGTAAAATAGACTTGACAGGCCGAGTCGGGCCGGATCGTGGCTACGCAGATCCGCAGGCGGTTTCTATTCTTAACTCTGAATTCAAGCTTCACGTGGCTTTCGGGCTTTATTTATTCGGCCACGCCTGCATGCACTGCCCGCCCTGCCTCAACCAATCCGGTCCGTCTCCCTGCCCGTCTCCCTGCCCGTCTCTGCGTACGAGGCAGACAGCTCGCCCATCACCGCCTTTTCGCTTCCGTCCCGGTTCCCGTAGTCAGGGGCTCGTCTGCGTGGGTCGAGAATGAGCCAGCCCAAAACATAGCAGCTCCCTTTCCTGACAAAACTTGCTCAAGAAACCCCCTCCGAACGCATCCGCTCGCCCGCTCGCCTTTATTCTCGAAGCGACGCACGAGGACGACTTCCCGTCCCGTGAACTAGTCACGACACAGGCTGGATATCAGACCGCTACCAACACGCCGCCGCTCTATCTACGTACACACCCGACGTCACAAAGACACAACGCCATGCCGAGCGAGAAAGACGCCATCACCTGCCACGTGCTCGACACGTCGGCCGGCAAGCCCGCAAAGGGGATCCGCGTGAAGCTGGAGGGCGGCCACACGCCGCTCAAGACCTTCGAGTCGCAGACCGACGACGACGGGCGCATCAAGACATGGCTGCCGTACAGCGGCGCGCGCGAGGCCGGCGACGTGCCCACCTACACGCTCGAGGACGTCATGGCCGGGGTCGACGCCAAGTCGACCTGGACGCTGCGCTTCGACACCGGCGCCTACTTCGGCCCGGAGAACACCTTCTTCCCCGAAGTCGTCGTCACCTTCGTCGTCAACAAGGGGCAGACCTACCACGTCCCGCTGCTGCTTGCGCCCTACTCTTACACCACATACCGGGGGAGCTGAGCTGAGCTGAACCGGTCTGCCTAGGGGAGAGAAGGAAAAAAAGGCTCATGAGACATCCCCTTACGTTAACACGACCGTGGGATATGAAATGGGGAACACGAGTCATGGAGGGGGGGGGGGTGGACGGTGGTTTAGTGAGATACCCATTCGAGTGATATGCTCGGCGAGCCGCCGAGAGAAAAACCAACCTTTTGAACCGGGTGCCCATTCCGAGCGAGTACATGCGCGACGCAATCTTTTGTCTCCCCGAAACAAACAAGCAAAGCAAAAGAAAAAAAAAACGAAGGACGATGATCTGCGTCTCAGCACTACCCATCTCAACCACGTATCGGAGTCGGGAATTTTTTTTTTGAAAGGGAAACAAAAAAAAGAAGGAAATTGGTTGCTCGGCGTACGGGGTAGGGTTAGTCCGCCGCGCAATGAGATGAATAACGGCCGTATATAAATATTGTCTTCGCGATGAACTCTTTTTTTCTTATTGAAATCACGAACTCCCATTCACGACGTCATAGCACTACCTAGTTCCTCGAATCCAGACGGCCATGCGTGGTCTTGCCGGGGTTAGAGATGAAGAGGTGACTTTCACAAGGCAATTAATGAAGGGACAGGGTATCCGGCACCCCTCTCTGCGTATCCAGCACCCCGAAAGTAGAGCTTTCCTAGAAAGTCACGCGCCATTTTCAGTGGACTTAGAGGCAGAATATTGCGCACTACTTTTCCTCGGCAACGACAACGTACATAATACACTACGAAAGTGCTATGTTGTCTGTTTAACAGCGGCGAAACAGCAAATAGAGCATTAATGGGCTATAAAATTGCGAACTGAACTCTTGATTTGATTATTACCTTCTGGCAGAATTCACAGATGTAGTTTGATCGGATTATATGGTGTTTTGTCTACCTATTGGCGCAGCGTGCGCCAGAGTCTATGTTGAGAAGTAGGTACTTGCTTTACCGGCAAATCTTGGTGTGTTTGGAAGTACCAGGGTGCTGAATACGCAGAGAGGGGTGCCGGATACTCTATCCCTTAATGAAATGAAATGAATTGAATTGAAGCCCGTTCCTTAACCTAACTGGATTGACTTCAGCCGTACTGCAGACATCGCATCCCCGAGCAGCATGGCAGCAGAAACTAAGCTTGCTGGAAATCACCTCGGTTGTTCATATTACACGATTGAGTGCCTGCTACCCGCCACTAACGCCATCGTAATGTCTGCCAGTGCCTTTCTACACCTCTTGGTATCAAGATGAATTTACATTATAACATTGTCAGCCTGCTCAAGCCAAAGGTTCGCCAGGTCTTTGGTGAGGCCGAGTCTCAGCTGCTTGAGTACTTCTCCAGAGCTGCTAGCAGCATAAACCGTATTTCTCCAATCCCAGCTCCGCTTGAGGCTTCCCTTCAACAAGCCGCTCGAGGAGACCGACTTGTGAAGTTGAGAAGCGATCATGGAACTACCCGTCATTACGAAACTGCCGCCCAGTGATGGCGTCGACTGATCCAGGAGGCTAGCCGGCGTCGAGCCTTTCCCGCGCCCTGATGCCAAAACTAGCTTGAAGAACTCGTCCGCTGCTTCGTAGACTCTACTTCCAACCGTTTGGATATCTTCGATAGCCTTGAGCAGAGTGTCGATTTGCTCAAGAGTAACCACCGGAGGAGACTGGCCGACAAAGACGGAAAATTCACCAAGCAATGCCAGCAAAAAGTCTTCACTGACGACCGCATCTCGAGTGTCATCATACAAACCACCGCGAATGTTATCGTCGGCACTAGCAATCACAGCTGCTAGAGTAGCTGCGGCTTGCCGGCGGTAGAGTCGCGGTTTCTGGCGGGACTTTTCGTTCCCGTCCCTATGCTCGTAGAATTGTCTCAGTGTTGCATATCCACTGAGCATTTTGCCAAGGAGCTCTGCGGCTTCAAGGTCTTGCTTTGCGTAAACTTCAAGTGTGGCCGTTCGTTCCTTTAGCAGGCTCCGCAACGTCTCATCAAGTTCATTGTCCGGAGGGTATGCGGTGGACTCAACGAGGGAAATCGACATCAAGGTGTTGAGTACATCTCGAACCTTGTCAGGGCGATGAGCTAGCGCATAATACCAAAGCGCTTCCCCAAACCGGAACGTGTCCTTGGCTAAGATGTCCCCGAAATTCTATTTCTGGTTAGCAGGGTTGTAAAATTACAAGAAACAAGACATTCAATATAACATACTTCTACTGCATCCTCGGCGAAGTTGACCATGCCGAGGTCGGTCAGCAACCGCCACAGCTTGTCGACAGTCGCACGGGAACCCTCGTCGATAGTCCTTAGGACATTTTGCAGCAGCTCTTGAACCATTTGTTCAGAACGTTCGTGCGAGTCTATCCGACCAACAACTTGGACTGCCATTTCCCAGCCATCTCGGGAAAATCTACCACGAAGTGTCGGTCCGGATATGTCTTTTCGGTCCCCCAAACTACGGGCATAGTGAATGAGAGTTGAGTCTTTAATACCATCCTTATCGTCTGGACCAGTGCTCGGCTTCATACCCAATACCTCTAGCTCATCCATATCAAAGTCACTCATGTTGATGAGATTTTGTGGCTCGGGGGTCGGTAGCCACCGCCCGAGAGAAGCAATTTCGGCGACGGATGCGGCGACCGGAAGCGACCAGAGGCGGAGGAAGCCAATTATACCTTCAACGTTCCCTTCGAAAACACACGCAACACCAACTTCAACTGGATCAGCCGAATTGAAATAGAAATCTGACCCTGTTGCCATATGCAGGGATAATGCCAAACGGTCAAAAAGATTTTCATCGTCCGCAGTTGGATAAACAAGGTTATTCGATCTGGAGTTTGATAAGCCTCGACTGCGTTTGTTGTGACCATCATCCCACCACCCGAATAGTCCGATTGTCGCTTCACACCAATCCTGAGCAGCTGCAAGGATAGCGTCAGAATCACCAACGAGGATGGCGTAGAGGGACTGTAAATTCTCGTAAACATCCCAAGGAATTTGACTTTCGGCCTTTCGTGCGAGCCCAGTGAGTGAAGATTTCCCGCCTTGAAGAATATGGAGGTCATTGAGTCGATTAGAGGGGAAAGCGGACCGATCCTTTCCCTCTGCAAAATTGATCAAGGCATCCTGGGCTGCCTTCGCTTTCAGACGAAATAAAGTCCAGTCACTACTTCGTATATCCCAACTATTGTCGCTGACTGATGGACACCCTTCCATAACTTGGCACAAATCTTCAACAACACGCCTGATATTCGCTAGGGCCTGACCGGTATATGTCGACGCGCCAGTAGGTGTTCCCCTTACGGATTCCCAAGCAGCATTCCTCAATAACCGAACAGACCCAGTAACGTTGCCACGAACAAGGGTGCTGAAGACGGCCTGCCAGAACAATGCGTGACTGGCTGGCGACGGCCGATGTGATAAAATGATGTCTACTTGATTACCGTCCAGGTTGTGCTCATCATCTTGCCATCTGAATAAAATTTCAGGGAGGAATGGAAACCTCAAGCCCCCGAATTCGTCTCGAATTGCTGGTGTGTGGTGTATGCGGAGGATGAGGTTGGCTAAATACATAGCTTTCTGGAAAGCGGGAGCATTAGCATCGGGTCCGACTTTGGCCGAGTGCTCGCTGTTATCTCTAGGCAAGTTTTCGGCGTGCGGTGTCCACACGTCATTAACAAGTTCGATGCAGACTCGTGATAAGGTGCTATCGAGCTTTTCTTCGTCGTCTTCAGAACCTACACCCTCATCATAGAGTCTATTCATAATATCCTCGGTTTGAATGAGGACAGCGTCGGGTTCCGAGACGGTTGCAAAGCTCGGGTGACTATATAGATCCTTTGCAAGCGTGGCGTACTTGAGTTCTCTCCTCTGGCTCATAGCGGCGCGCATAGCCGAGGCACGGAATATATCTTCAGCCTCCTTCATGATGCGTTGGTCGGCAGCCGGTGTTGTTAACATCATGAGATCCGAGTCGTTGCCCACAAGCCCGGGAGAGCCCCGAAAAGCAGCTGCTTCAGTAATCTCTCTTAGTAGGTCCTCCTCGACATCATATTCGGCGGCATCCTCCATCACGGCCTCGGTCTCAGACTCTGGTCCACCGCCATCGTCGTTGTCATCGAGATCGCTCTCAGCCTCACCATTCTCTCCGTCTTCCTCCTCGTCTTCATTTTCATCTTCATCGCCGTCTTCCTCCTCTTCCTCCTCCTCTTCTTCTTCGTCTTCATCTTCATACTCGCCCTCATACTCATCTTCGTCTTCGTAATCGTCGTCATAATCATCACCCTCGTGCTCCCCGTCGTCTAGAGCGCCAACGTTGTCAAGCTCGGTGTCCTCGCCTTCGGTAGTGTCGTCGAAGTTCATCGCAAAGGTTCCTGAACGGGTTGCGCGATGTTTGCTAGCATTTGCGCCACCTTCGTCGTCCTGCTCGTCTTCATCGTCCTCGTCGTCCTCGCCGTGGTATTCCCTGCTAAGGCTCGATGGCTGTCTAGCTGAGCCACGGAGGGATCTGCCAAGCGGATCGCCGCTCCCTTTGGAGCTGGACTTCGAACTTCTCAGGCTAGGTTTGCCAAAGTTTGGTGCTTTTGGTTTGTTGCTCGTGGCACTGGTAGAGCTCATGGCACCGATGGAGCTTTGTAGGAAGGAAGGAGAGGGCTCGCCAGCAGGCGTCAGAGAGGCGATACTAGCGGAGGGGGGAGGACCAGCAGGAGTAGTGGAGGGATGATCTACACTAAATCCAAACGGATTCCCCTTCTTTGACTTCCTATCTGGCGTAGCAGGCGAGGAGCCCAATTCCGACCATGAGAAATTTGCAGACATGGCAACAAGGGAGCGCGGCTGAGCGACGCGCTAGGAACTGGAGCTGGGGACAAAAGAAGCCGCGGATCCCATGGGGTATGACATGCACCAGTACAAGCACCAGTACAAGCACAAGCGTCGTGCGCGCGGCCGGAGTCGAGGAGTTGTTGGGGTTCTTCTTGATGCCGTGCGAAGACGGGCTTTCAAGCGTAGAGAGGATATGAGGGTAGGTTGCGGGTGGCAGGCTTGAACGAGCGCAACAAAAATTATGCTGAAATTATGTCCTGAATGCAATGAATTATTTGCACGGATCAACAAAGCGTACGGGGCCTGTTAGCGCACTGTACTCAGTAAGGGAGCTGAAGGTATCTAGCGCATGGGCCAAGTGCGAGGACTAGATATAGTACCTGAGATTGGATCTTACACTGTATTTGACAGCAGCTTCGTCGCCCGACACGCCGATGCCAAGCATCTGCTAGGCCGAGATTTAGTAGGTCTAGCCACTGGAGCAGTCATCACAAATACAGTGTGACTCTTATTTAAATAAACTGTACATAGTGCAAAGCCTTAGCAGCATCCGCGATTTTTCAGGTACAGTTTTGCTTATCGTGTCAACGGGCCAATCCTCACTCTCTCTCTCTTCATCATGGACCGCCTCAAAGTGCAGACTATATCCGAGCGGCCTTCCGGAGCTTCACGACAGTGTATTCCCTCCCCAACCCGTCCAATTAGGTGGCCACGAATGCTTCTAACGTATACTTCGCGCTGCTCACGAGCCTATGCCTGCCATCGCGGAAGTTGGTCTCTACAATGTAAAGACTCAACCCTTCTCAGATTGTCACCATGTAAGGCATAGGTATTGCCGTGAAGGAGTTGGTTCCCTCTACGAGCCTTGCTCGCTCTGCACTCTTCTCCAGAAGTGAAATTGGCGCTACAACTAGAGAAGCTGTTCGAGCCAGCATGCTCAAACCCGTCGTGATACCGGGCGGTGTCGCCTTGTGCCGATCCTGATGCTAAGAGAGGCGTCGGTATCCTAAACAATGTTCAACGCTTCGACATCGTCTCATGTGTGTATACCCAGTCATTCCAGGTAGGCTCGTGAGCGTTGAGGCGGTCCCCCATAAATGCGTGTTTGCCCGCCATGCGGTACGTGTCACCCAGGTATACTCTTTTCCATCGACGCTCTCGTCCGTCCCCAGGCATCACGATCGGTTGAGTCCATCATTCCGGCGCGGATAGACCTTACAGGTGCCCCTGAGACCTGAGCCGGTAATACGTGGGGAAGTGAAGGGCTTCGATCCGGTCCCGGGAGAGGTTGATAGATCGCTCAAGTTAACCGGATGCCTATTTGTATATTGGCCGGGAATACCTACTCCTCTTCTATTGGAATCGAGGACTAGGATACCTACACTAGCAAAGGCTCGGTGTATTTCGGACGCGGTGAAATCCATCATAGTGAATTAGCAGGATAACATATCGAAATCCGACGTGACAAATAGGTATGCTCCACTCTACCCTGGCGTTTCCGCAACTCGCGCTCAAGTTGCTGCCTAGATAGTAAGTTAAGTTAGGGATATCATATACGGAATGCTAGTGTGGTCAAATAAGGATCTCACGGTCTCTACTTACTTACTAACCAATAACTGCCTGCCGACATCCTGTCATCATTTTCGGGAATTCATGGTAAGCAAGAAGCGCCACCAGCATTCAAGGTCCGTGTCACTCACCAGTATCGTTCTTAATACTAACTACAGTTTGAACCTTCAGAGAGGGCAAATTGTTAAGTGCGTGGATACTCGGTCAGGCGTGGCCGCCGGATTTCTAATATCGCGAGAACCGAAACATTTGGACTCTGTGTCACATATTGAAGTTATATGTCCGGAAAGAATAGATTGCCCGCGGAGAGAACTAGAATTTCGGACAACTGAGAGGTGCCCGCTTTCTCCGTTCGTTTTGTATACCGTCAACTCAATAGACTTTCTCGTCCGTTATTACAGCGGCATGAGACGGCGTCCCGTCATTGTCCATTACGACGGCACAGCCCGTACTCCACCTTACTACCGTCGTGTGCCGTACCGGCAGCGTACGGTAGAATTCAGTCGGTGATTTCCGTGCTAAGAATAGAATTCCACGATGGAAGCTGGAATACGCAGCACAAATACGGCTTGTGGGGTGCATCTTAAACTAATATCCGCCAAGATCTACTAATAACTAGTGTAAAATCGCCCATAATTGATCATCACTTGCTTGCCTCCACTGTCACGAGTCTATTTCATAGATGGTGGACATAGTTTATTCTGTATTTGTTAAGGAAATGCTATTAATCAGAAGTATTCGGTGTATGCTAAGAACGGAGAGGTAGCTAGGCGACTTTGACTACCGGTAGTTAACAGACGCTAGCATCGTACATTGGCCAATATCGACTTCACATTAGGTAGGTCTTGATCGGGATTCATCTGATTCTCACGACCTGACTGGAAGCGATATTACGCAGTACGGCTGTGCTACAGCTACGGCAAGGCTACGATGCGGATATATTAATGTGTGTTCAGGTGTAGGATCTTCATCCTGGCTGTCGTTCGATTATGAGCTCTTACGCTGCCAGGTAACATGTGATATACCGTCAAGGTTGATGTACATTGTGTAAGTCTTACTATGTAGGTATTTTGTATGCGCGTAGGAGTACATTTGCAAAGCAAACGTCATCTACCATTGTGGGTATGGAATTCCCTACGATGTAGCCAGCATCGAGGAGAAGCGCATATTCGTTCTCTCTTCCCGTTGTTGTATTGTTTATTATGTCCTGGTTCGGCCGCCTGCGAGCACTGAGCAGATCTGGCGATGCCTGCAATTTCTGACTCCCATGCGCATTTGTCGCGGATCTACAATGCAGGCGGTGAGACCAGCTTAGGTGAGCAAGACGAGCATAAAGGCCAAGGCGCATTATTCTCAAACTGGTCGTCCCAGTCTCGCGTTACTGTATCCGTCCACTACACTGCTATTAACGGGTACTTCGTTTCTATATTAATTCCGTGGTCCTAGTGTATAGTATGGGAGTAATCATGGCGATGTATAAAAGGGTGGCAAACAGGAACGAAAGCGGAGGCGAACAATCGAAGTGTTTTTTTGTATAAGAGTTTGAATCTGCTTCTTAATGACTTCACATTTAAGCAGCACTTCGTCTTGATCTTCGTCTTGATCTTCGCTACCACTCGAGACGACTCTCGTCGAGTGAATCTTCCACGTACTTCTCCAAGTCATTACAAGTCAAACACCACCGCCATGCGTGCCTCCATTGCCGCTCTTTCGTCCTTCGTGGCTCTCGCCGCTGCCAACCTTCCCGGCGAACCGCCAAATGAGAACGTCACCATCACTGTAGGCTCCGGCTCGAGTCTATCAGGTTACCAACTAGTTGCCAATGGAGTAAAGTACCCGGAATTGGTCCCCGCAGCTCAGGCCTCCGGCTTTCCAAACACTTGGTACCTCTTTTGGACAGACCTTGGGCATATCGCCTACTATTCCTTGTCCATTAGTACGTAGAAGTTCCCCGTCCTACCGGCTTCAGGCTGCGCTGAGCATGTTCGCCAATGGCGCCTGATTACATTTCCGCAAGAAGGGGACTAATATTCGATCTTCCCGTAGATATCACTGGTACCAAGTGGGAACTCGCCCAAAGTCCCGTGGATTCAAATTTCCAGGGCCCTTGGGTTCTCGCTCCCCCGAACCAATACGGAATTCCCAATGATATTTGGGACGCCGAGAATGACTCGCCAGACTTGAAGTGGGATGGTGAGTGTCAAACTGACTCCATGATCAACTTGCCTACCCATGGCGTTAAGCGTAGATATCCTTGCTAATTGTTGAACAGGCGACACGTCTCAGGATGTATTCGGTTGCACCAACGACGCCAAAGACATCCAGATTGCTGTCTACTCCCCCGGCAAGGAGCCCAAGGGTTGCGAAAAGATACAGCTGGAATACAAGGCGGTTGCTGAGAAATAATCACCCTGAAATGGACTGAGGACTTCGAACTTGGCCGACATATTGGCTATCTTAATATGGTTGCATACACCCTGCTTCACGAGTAATTAGACATACATATAACGACGGGCGTATATATAGACTTCGGATTCTCCAGGCGTCATTTGAACGATAGTTATTCAATCATAGACCACACTGCGGAACAAAATGAATGCTTAACGGTTGTGATGGTCCTCGAGGGAGAAAAGAACTAGGACATCTGGGTTTCAATCCACCAAGGGTGAAATGTCGCCAAAATCCGCACCCCTGGTCCCAATCGAGAAGCACCTCTTAGTACATAGACTCGTAATATTACTGATATTGCCGTCAACGCCGGCACTGGGTTATGCTACAGCTTCACAGCAATACTTGATCCTGGGCCCACGTAAAATCCGGTGAGCAGATGACCACTGCTAAAGTCGAGCAAAAAGAAAAACGCAAAAAAGCTCAGACGAGGAATCGAATTCCAGGTCCTACGAAAAACCACACGGTCGGTGAATTCTAAATGTCAAGTCGCGAGTCCCCCCGGCCCCGCTCCAATTCGGAAAACACCTTTGCAGTTTGTTCATAACCACTGAGTCACCCAGGGATACGTCCTTTTTACGGGGTAGGTCTGAAAACTCGGACTCTAAAACATATCTATAAGCTTCCCAACGTGTTCCACGTATGGTATAGTAATGCCTGAGGCATCTACTCAGCACAAAGGGGCCATTAGGCGGGCTAGGCGCACTTCGTGGTGATTGCCAAAGGCCAACCGGACAAAAGTTCTTAGAGAGATAGTAGCTCCGCGCACTACGCAACCTGTCTATTTGTTTAGGCTTTCTAATCCTACGCCCATACCCCTTCGTTTGTACCCCGGCTGTGCTAATTGATCATGGCTATATAAACAGGGCATTTTGAAGAAGGCAGTGTAGGTAATCCCATGAGGTTTAGCATGTGACGCGGGAGTCGTCCTTCAACAGGGGTAAGTGACCAAGAGATCTGTTTGCTCTTCTGATTTGCGTAGCCACCACTATATGTAGGTCTATCTGGCTGCCGACAGGTTGGTCAGGGTCAATCAGACCACTTCAAAGAAGCGAGCCTACAAATTGTAGAGGCATAGGCATCTGGCCACGCCATCTTAGAGCCCGCTCACTTATTAAGGGGGCTTTCATCTACGTAGTGTCCGGCTGGCCACAGTTCTCGGCCACCCGACCTATTTCGACACGCTAACAGGGGGTTTTAGGCGAGCGGAGACGAGCGAGAGGGCCCACTGGCCGACTTCTACGATAGGCCGACAAAGTAGACCAGGTATTTAGTACCTATTCCATTGGTCTTGGCGATCTTCGCTGCGCATTCTCCCCAAGTTGCACCTCCAAATGACACACCATCCATCACCATCCATGTCGCCAGCTTGCCAGCCCTAAGCCTTACCAGAGGACGCCACTCCCCCTTTGGCCCCCACCCCCTGATCAACAACGAGAAGTGCCGTTGGCGTTCGCTAAATTCCACGATTGGTCGAACACTTAACGGCCTACCTGCTAGGTAGCATCATGGCTGGCAACACGTGAGACGGCCTGCGGCTCTACGAGAAGCGTGTAGAGTTTCCAGATGAGCTTTCGGAAGTTCCGATTGACGCGATCAAGACCCAATACTTGAGTGTTTGGTACGCGCCGACTGCTCTAGGCGCGGATTGTTCATATCCACCATACAAGTCTCTGCGCGCTTTGCCTGGGCTGTGCAATTGACTGGCTATCCTGAAGGCTCCCGGCTGGCCTTATGCGCACGCGATCACCACGCACATCTCGATGGCGTACTGCCCGCCTTTGAGTCATTACCGGAGTATTCAATGCGCAGCACGTTGCCACTTGTCTTGCTTTTGTTGGCCATAATCGCCCCGATACAGTTCTCATCCCCCATTTTTCGCCCAATGCTTGCCTGGCGCGCGACGACGCCGTTTAGCCTCTGGGTCGTTCCCCCTTGTTGACCCTACATCAGGCTAACATATCACAGATGGCGCTGCTCGCTGCGTCCCATACCCCACGGGGGCTGTGAAGCTGTATGCAACATCCGATGTGATTGAGTTCCTGATGTAAGAAGATGACTGGGTAATATACGGAGTAAGCAGAGACGACCTCTCAGACAAGTGGTCGTGATTACTTGGCAGAGTGTGTCGGTTTGTGTCTTTGCTGAGAGTATGGCCGAATACAAACTACACCATATCTGAGCCTCAATGGCGATGAGCATGCAGGAGGCCAGGGGCCTGCGTATCATGCAATTGGGCGCCTCCAAGTCTCTCATACAGGTTAAGGACCTTTGCGTGGTATAGCTGGATACCGCTGAGTTTTCTCCCGCGGATCATTTCATTGTTATTACTGCCTGGCAATTAGTAGCGTTGTGTACCTCCACCAATCGCCCGGTAGGTAAGTTGAACATGTTCCTCATGTTACTCAGTACTCGGCGGTTCAACTCGCGGCGCCCATCGAGAGACCATGCCACGAACTCCCTATCTTCGCTGGAGCATAAATACATCGTCATTTTTCGCACTTCAAGAGAAAATGACTGAACAGTCAACGATCACTTCGATCGCGCTCAGATCTTTTACAACAGATTGCCCTCAATCCAACGTCTCCTACGGATCGGCAACAAATGCCCAGCGTCATGGGGTCCATGGCCCAGACCCAGGGTAGCTTCGACCTTAACCCAGGCAATCTGTTCGATGACAGGCAGGTTAAGCTCTTTGATTCGATGCATCGTCTCTCGGGATTCAACGTTTTCCGGGACATCGAGACACCTCATTTAGTCGTGGTTGGCGCGCAAAGCAGCGGCAAAAGCTCTGTCCTCGAAGCTCTGGTCAGATTCCACTTCCCGGTGGATAATGCGAAACCCACAACTAGATTCCCAATTAAGCTCGTGCTGAGAAGGGCCGACACCGACAGGACCCAGGTTCGGATCGAGTCGGGAAGTTCACGTTCCGAGGAGCAGAAAAGGGACCTACGCCGCTTAGCAGAAGAACTTTCCCATGATACCTTTGGCGACATCATAAGAAAGGCCAAGGTAGGCCTTGAAGTGTCTCGCTCTGACAACTTGGCCGAAATTCGTGGCAATCTTCCGACATTCTGCAACGATATCTTGGTCATTGAGCGGCATGGCCCATCTCTACCTAAACTGAGCCTCGTTGATCTCCCTGGAATTTTCAATGCAGCGAGCTCAACCCAGACCCTAGAGGATGGGGATATGATCAGGAACATGGTATCGAAATACATCAGCTCTCCTAGTAACATCATCCTGCTCGTTATATCTGCCGAAGTTAACGACTATTCCAATGTCCCCGCCCTGGAGCTAGTACAGCGGATGCTAGAGGCAGATCCCACCATCAGCAAACGAGTCATCTGTGTTATCACACGCCCGGACACAGCCGGATCGTTAGAAGCAACTTTGAGGGTACTTGGCAAGGAGAGTCAGTTCTCTAAGACTTTCTCACGTCCATGGCACGTTGTCCGCAACCAAGACCAGGAGGCGAGGCGAAATTGCCGGTCTTTAAATGAGCGAGACCAAGTGGAGGAACAGTTCTTCAACGAAGGGGAATGGGCGACCGTGCCATCAAGTCAGAAAGGAATTGCCGCCCTCCGAGAGACCCTCAAGTCTATGATTCAGTCCCACACACAAAATCAACTTCCGCATGTTATATCCAAAATTAAAGAAAGGATCGAAAGAGCAGAGGCTCAGCTGGATTCGGCCATTCGGGCGAGAGCGACGCCCGAAGCACGTCGAACATACTTAGGCGAGGTCGCTACGAAGTTTTCCACTTTAACGCTGGAAGCAGTCAAGGGCACCTACGAGAACGAAGGATGCGACAAGGACCATGAAACCGGTTCGGTATGCCAGGACTGCGAGGGTTTCTTCCCTCAATTTGGCAACAATGACGCGGAAAGTCAGCAAAAGAGACTGCGGGCCAATGTCCGAGCTTTGAACAAAGCTTTCGCGACTGCCATGTGTCAATATGGCAAGACAACTGAGATTGAGATCGAGGGGGCAACAGCAACGAGTCATTCGCTAGACCCGACGACCCAGCCACGCGACAATAGAGAGCACAATTTCCAGCCATACGGAACAGCAGACTACTATGTCCATGACAAGCCCAAGCCTCAGGGTCGGAAGGAGTTCGTGGAATGGGTTCGCATGAACATGGACCGTTGGAAGTCAAAGGGGCCCGGGGGAGAGCCAAGCGACGGCGCTTACTCAGGTTTGCTTGCGCACCAGGCCGAGAAATGGGGGATGATAGCCAGCAAGCACCTGCAGGCCGTCTGGCAAGTTGTAGGAGAGTTCATCGAACTGACCCTGGCGGCTTCATGCCCCGACAATGACGTCCTCGAGGAATTGCGCCGCCAACTTGTGATCCCGAACCTTCGAAAACTTCAGTTCCAAGCTGACCGCACTTTGCGCGACCTAGTCAGCTGCCATCGCCAGGCTAACCCAGGCTTCTACGACAGCTTTGTTGAGGCCCGTAAGATCCGAGAGTACACTGATACACTCCTACAACAATTGGATGTTGTAGGGCGAAGACCCCAGGACAGCACTGAGGCGATTGGAGTAAACACGACGCGGATTACCGAGCAAGCCGACACGCAGCAGGATGGTGCGCAGTGGGCAGACGCCCAGCAGGATGGTACACAAATTGATGCCCATCGGGACGGCGCACCTCAAATAAATGCCCAGCAAAGTGGAGAGCAAGATACTATAAACCGCAATCAGAAAATCCGGGAGTCGAGTCTGGCGTCGATTCTTGGGACTGCCATTTCCATATTTGGTGGCGACAATCCATTTCTCAATAACGACATAGTTCGGAAGACGGTCGTGCCGATGATTGCGCACAAATTCGTGACTTTTGACTTCGACAGTGATTCCAGTGGCAATGAGATGGAAAATCGCACAGAGAGCATCCATAGGAGAATCCGGGAAACGTATCTCTCCAGTTTCGGTGACATCGCCGCGGCCCGTGTCATCGAACAGGCAGAGATGCATTATGAGGTAAGAATTCCCACAGGTAATACATCGTCGCCTACCCCAGCTCATCAAGGAAGTGACTTCAGCATTACGTTTACTATACTGACTGATATCCTGTAGGGAATTCGAGCCTCCTTCGTGGGCTACGTCGCTTCCCTTGTTGTCGAGCGGAAGATCATGGCACAACTCTCAAAAAAGATCCTCACCATGGTGCTTATCCGAGACCAAGACGAACAAGTCATTGAGAAAATTGCCGGAGAGCGGCCCGAGGATGCCAAGAAGCGCACGGAGATTGAACGTGAGTTGAAGATCATGCGAGAAGTGTTACAGGATATGGAGAAATACCGTAATCCAACTCACGACACCACTCACTAATACGAACCTCGGCGACTTAGAAGAGAGGTATATTTCGATGCTTTTGGCGATTCCCAGCCTATTCCACTCTCTCTTCCGATGAATTAGCTTTTTGACTGTGGTTCGTTTGCCTGTCTATTACTGCGGGACTACTCGCAGCTAAAGATAAAGAGGCTATAAGGAAGTGATAGGGTTAGGGGCTTTGAATATCCACGCAGATTGTCTATTATTTTTTAGTAACGTTAATGAAAATTCAGTCGACATTAAAAGGAAACAAAAGAACTAGGCAACGGTAGATCGGTAGATAAAGTACACCCTGTAGCCTCTCCTATTGACCTGACCAAGCAAGACAAGCAATCAAGATAGGCATCACGAAGGCCTTACCCCTATCTATGCCTTATCTTTATGAGCCCTACAATTAATCTACAGAATCCGAGACTCAGCATTACCTTTCATTCGTATTACGGGTAACCAGGTATGATGAATAGAGTTATGAGCTGTCCAAACTGGTAAATACCTGCTAGACAGAGTTTTGAAGAAAGGTAGACAATCTCTCAAGACATAGAGCGAACATGTGTGTGCTGCACTGATTCTCTCCTGGCTCAAGATAGCTATTCAGGTGCGTGGCCCAAGATCCCACTCAACTAACTACGCGTTGTGAGTTTGGTCTGACGCGTTTTTGAGCGGCACAACAACAAGAAAACGCGCAGACACTAAAAGGGCGCTCACAAGATCACACGCCGACACGCGTTCACGCGTGCCTGCCAGAGCACTCGCTTTAGTTGTCACCCGGTACCGACGAGGTACTTAACCCGGGGCATGAACGCGCAGAGCAGCCCTTCGAATCTTACAGCTCATGCCGTCAACGAACAGATAGTTAAGCCTGAGCGGCCCACGAGAACATCGTAGAATCTTTACGTAGCTTCCCTGGGATGAATAACCATGATAAGGCTCATACGAACCGAGACTGTGACAGCAAGGCGCTCTAGATACGGTCCAACAGCTTGCGTCCGGGCTTAGCACACGTAGGTTTGGGTTAGAGAGTCCCTACAAAAGCTGGCCGGTCTTCTTTTCACCGCAGTCCCGCTAGATAGTCTCGCATAGGTACCTATACAAGCGAACGCAAGTACTCGTCCACGCCAGCACACGAGGCAGGTGGCTACCCAGAGTGTCAACAACAGCCAGGGAAACTCGACCGCCACCTCACCCAAAGCTAACAAATATCTTCAAGCCTTGAGTCTCCTCAACTTACCGAGCCCCACCCTACGAAAGATGTCCCAGCTATTAACACCATCATCTACAACCTCGGCGGCACCGTCAGTTCAACCAGAGGAGCAACAACAACAAACTCAACAGCACGGCGAAGGAGAAGGACAACCATCCAACTTAACATCTGCGACCCAAACACTGCCCCCAGCTACCAGTGCAACCCGGGCAACCCAGACGGCCTTTTCGACCGCCGCCGCAGAGGAACCCGCATCCATCGGTGCGACTGTCCCAACCGCACGCGCATCATCTCCGCAAGCAGAAGCAAACACAAGCGCGTCGAGAGCGTCTCCTGCAGCTGCTGGCCTACCGAGACAACACAATCCACGACAACCTCCCGAGCAACCGGGTGCCAACGTGACCGCGTCTCGGGCATCTTCTACGGCTTCTGCCCCTCCAACAAGTCTCCCGTTTCAAAGCCAACCTCCGTTTGCACCAACAGCCCAGCCCGTCGCCACCCCTCTCCTACTGTCAACCGCGCTCCCGAGCACAATCGCCAGCATGAACATGCAAGCTCCCGGCGGATGGTCGTCCACGGCGCAGTAAGTTAACTCTTTCTTTCTCCGTTGGCTGATTCACACATTGCGTCTACGAGGCACAGAGCGCGATAATAAACCATCGCCGAGCCTGAGCCTCCCAAGCCTTGAGTTAACGCATCGAGTGATCACTGACCACGCTGTGTCAATAGGGGACTGTTCTGCCCGCCGCCGCACATGCAACAGCAGCAGCAAGCTCTGCAGCAGCAACAGGCTTTGCAGCAGCAACAAGCCCTACAGCAGCAACAGATGTATCAACAGCAGTATCAGCAGCAGATGTATCAGCAAGCTCAAGCTCAAGCTCAAGCTCAACAGCATCCCGCCTACTGCTACTGCTATTCCGGCGGTGTGGCCCCGTCGGGAGGCTATGTCCGTAAGTTTGCCCCCCTTTTTTTGTTTTGTATTTGCCATCCCAAGACACACCCCAACCCGCGCAGTCGCACAGCACCAGACCCCCATCCATCCACAAACCCGTCATCCGAGATACAATAAAGCTCTTTCGTCCCAAGCGAAAATGATGCGTAACTTACACCCGACGGAACAATACCAATCATCCCAACGCGAAGGGACTCAAGAAAATCCCAGGCCCGCTGACCACCTCCGTCTATCTATAGTCCCCTGCACCCGTACCTCGCCCGCCTGGGGCGGCACAGCCCACTACCTCACCGCTCCGCCCCCGGGCCAGGCCCCGGGCACCTACGCCGTCCAGCCCGCCTACGTCATGCCACAGACGGGATACACGCCCGCCCCCGGCTATTATTACGTCGCGGGCGCTCCTGGATCTTACTACTACCAACCCCAGTAAGACCGCGGAAACGCGCCCTCTGCTGAAGACGAGGGGCTCATCTGCGTCTTCTCTCCACGGCGAAAAAGGAGGGGGAGGGTGATTGATTGTGCGGTTTTTGGTGGAGTCAAAGACATGATGGATTCGTTTTTTTTTATTCAGGCGGGGGTTTTAAGCACGTATCGCATTGCCATACCATTGCAGGAAAGAGAGAAAGGGGAAAACACAATGCAGGGATTGAGGAAAATTGGCGGATTGGTTGGTATTCAGTGTTGATTGATACGTCTTTGATGGTATTCTCGTTTCCGTCGTGGTTGAGCACGGACAGCCGATGCGGCAGATTCCATTTTGCAGATCCGTGAGATCAGGACTACGGAGCTCTAATGCTCCCTCGACGTGCTGCCATAGCTTATACGATGATACTTGTCGCTTGATCCCCGTGTGCTCGTGACCCGTGACAATGCATTGGATTGAAAACGCGTAGCTGGGATGATGGGTATCGTGGTCTCAGTAAGGCTACCAAGCATTCACAGACCTATCTAGCTAGCTAGTGATAATAAGCCTACCGACGTCGCAATCAGATCCATTGCCGTTAGAAAAAGATGCATAGTAAGCTGAGGGGAGGGGGAAAAAAGACGGGAGCGGGCCCAAGCGCCGATGCGATCCCTCGGGAAGCGCAGGTACGGTCGTCAACGAGCGCTGCTCCCTTTCCGATCCAACTGGGCGTCCCCGATGGAGTAAGCCTATTAGTTAGCATGAGGTCAGATACTATGCGAGGTAATCCGGGAGCCAAAGCGGCTTCCCAGTCCGAATGCAGGGCTGCTGACGAAAGATGAAATCCGGCCGATGCTATAAAAAGGGAGTCTTTCCAGCGGACCGCTTTTCCCTCTCGCTCTCTCTCGCCCAGTTCCCGTAAGCCGTGTAGATAGGCAGTTACTCTTTTCGCGGTCGTTAGCAACGATTCGGAGCAACGGCTCGAAAGAGAAAAACGGGAAGCCGCGAACTCTTTTAAGCCCCGCGGCGGCGCAGCTGCCCTGCGGAGCCTCTCCCACGTGTGATTCGACCTGGCGTTTCCCGGATGTCCGGGTGCATAAGCGAGCGTCCATTCGCAGGTCGGATAGCGAATGAGACGGAGCGAAGGCCGGAGACCGCGCGCACGTGGGGGGGGGGAATCCTCGCGGATCGGCACTACTGCGGAATCTGAGCCCGTACATGCCTATTTGGGAGGTGCTGTTCGACTGAGTCGCCGGGCCTGGAATCTATTAACCGCACTGACCACCTTTCGCAACGGGCCCCCATATGCAATGTAATTTCCCGACCAAACAACACCACGTAACTTCGAACATACTTGTTTACTA